>CAMXCT020006645.1:15000-107500 GCA_947184155.2 Cladocopium goreaui | reverse complement strand
TACTATTTAATTTATCCCTGAATTTATGTGATTTGATATGATCTTATGATTTAGTAAATATAAATCATATGAGAATGCCTTCCGGCGATGAAGGCACACCCCCAAAAACCTGGTGGATTTAATTCATTTAGGTTGGCTCGTTCTACGGGTGGGCTCCTGCGTTTGCACGCATCAGGTGGGTGACAAGCTGCCACGTGACTCTTTTGTTGGCATGGCGCTTTGGCCCATTGGCTATTGTAAGCGTTGAGGGTTGAATTCCATGAGCCAACTCCAGTGGCAACCATGACGCCAGATGCCGATGGCCGTGGCAAGGCATGGGTAGACCTCTTGGGTCTTACTCTGGCATGGGGGATGCCAAAATCATCGTTTTCCAATCGCAGGGCTCTCTCTCTCTCTATATATATATTTTAAATAAATAAACGCACACACGCACACACACACATATATATAATATGAGATTATTTTTTCACGTTAGTAGCATTGATTGGCAGCAGCAGCCTCCTTCAGGATTCCGTCCTATCGTGTCAACAGAAATGATCTTTTAAAAGGGGGACATGCCTGATCGAATCCCCACGAACAAATTTATCAACAACAACCAGTTGGCACTCGCAGCCTTGCTCCTGCCCCCCGCGGTCCAGTCTCACCATTCGGGGTCCATTGGGACCTGCGGAATGCCGTGGGGAAGGCTGGAAAATGGAAGCAATGGATCGAACGGATTCCGAAAGGATCCTGATTCAAGAAATGCCGGTTTGCTGGTTTGTTCGGGAATTGGTATTTTCAGTGGAACATCCTCAGATGTGATGTCAGCGATCTGACATAGATTTCACTGTGATTGTTCAGATTTTCCGCGGTGCTGGTGCCTGAATGATTTTGGTATCAATTTGCGAAGGCCATGTAGGTGTAGGGTTTGAATCACAACACCTGAAGGCTCAAGTGACTTTTTCCTGGTGTCCACAGCTGTGTCATGGCCGGCTGGGACAGATATGGTGAGGAGAAAAAGTACCGAAAAGATGTGGATATCAACGACAATCCCAAGCATGTCGGAGAGCCTTTGAGGAAATTGACCTTGGAGGACAGGGTTTCGCACTTGTTACGTCGATTGCTCAAAACTCGTTTTGCCATCTTATTCGGCGATTCGGTCTCCTTCAAAATTGGTAAAGAATGGTAAACAACAAACGACCAGAAACTAAGATTGTGGGCTTCCCCCGTGTCAGCTCATGATTCACCATGTCCTCTGTTCAAAGTCTCCCCGAATTCCCAGGACCGCCTCGAGATTCGGCGCCAAACCCGTGAACAGCAGAAGAAGCGCTCCGTGTCCATGGCCGAAATCAACGAAGACCTCGAGAGCGACGACGTGGACCTCAGCGGTGCTGCCGTGACCAGCCCTTCCAAGCGGCCGAAGGTCATTGATGGCGATGGCGATGGAGAGCTGGACATCATAGGTGTGGCTTCATCCAATGGCAACCTGCTGTGTAGAAATGGTGTTTCCCATTTTTGTTTCTGAAGTGGTTCAAAGGGTGTTTCCAAGCGTTTTTTTTGGTTGGCGGCGGTAGTGACGTGTTTGCACCTCCGAAAAGAATGGGATGATTGTTTGCTGCACATGATATACTGATATGTTGATGTGTGTGGGCTGGGTATGGGATGATTGGGGCACCATTTACCGTTTTTTTCAGGGGTCCAAGATCCAGCAAAAATCCAGTGGTTGGGGTGTTCTATTGGAATTGTTGATAACAAGTTGGCGTTGGTTCCAACATGTTCAAAACCATTTAAATTTACAAAACCAAGAATTTGAATGTTCAAATCCAAGTCGAGCCAAGTGAACGGTGTCCCCCCCGCAAGATCAAGGCAGTTCCTGGCGGTGCGAAATTTGCACGGTTTTTAAGGTTTCTGACACATTCTCACATGGCTTTACAGCTGACTACCTGGCATAGCTCGTTGCACTCAACTTTGACAAACTTTGATCAAGTAAACAGCTGCTGCTCCAGTGCACGTCCTTTCGATGTTGGCAGGTCCCAGCCAGAGATTGCGCCGATCCAATTTAAATCCCAACGTCGCAATTTTGCATTCGCTGACCCCAATTTCAATGGGCTAAATCAGGTTTTTGCCAGGTGAACTTCCATGTTTCCAGCATTTTGAGTGAATGCCTCGGTGTTTCACGGGGCCAAAATCCCCGAATTTTCGCTGCCAAGGCAAGAAAGCCAAGGAGGTGGTGGACCTCGCGGACGACGACAACGCCAGCCGTGCCGCTGCCATCCGCCGCGCCCGTCGCAGAGCCAAGGCCAAGGGGAAGCACCCGGGGATTCGACCGGCGCCGAAGGTGGCCACCGTGGCCAATGGGGATGAGGTGGAGGTCCTTGAGTCGCCCGGACTTTGCTGAGTCCTTTGGTTTCTTTTTTTTTTGGGGGGGGGTGTGATACACCAGAAATGTTGGGATTTTACTGACTGCTGAAGCGATTAACAACAACACTCACAACACTCTTTTTTCATAGGTTTTTATCCACCAAACATGTGGGGAATCGGTGTGGCGTTTTTTTCCTTCAAATAGACCTTGAGCAGATCCCAGGTAGATCTCAGGGACGCTCTCATGGGGCAGGAAGTCGCTGCTAGCCAGCTGACTCAGAATCTGAGTTGAAGTCCCTGAGTTTTTGTGGAAAGCCTGGGCCCCATCTTCGCGGCACTGTGCGGTGAATGCTTTTGCTGATCCAAACTGGACAGTTGAGCATACCTCCAGTTGCATAGCCGCATAGCTCTCTACATTGAGAATCCTAATGTCTGCTTTCACCCCCAAAAAAAGTCGGGAAGGATCTAGCGTGCACGCTGCCAAAATACCGTGACATGCCAAGGCTTGCAAACGAGCATGGGACATCGAAGTAGCATTGAACAAGCCCTTGTCCAACCACGTATGTTCATTCGGTGAACAAGCAGACATCTTAGATGAGGCAATCTATAAAGCATTTGTTGGATTTCAGGGTAATTTCCCTCCAAACAATGGACCTGGCAGAATCTGGTCCTTGGATGTCTTTGGTGCCTTGCTGACTCATTCTAGCCCAGCTACATCCTGGCCATTTCTTGGCTCAGCTTGGAGGGCCTGTGAAACAGGCAGAGGGCAACTTCCTTTCAGGTGCCCCTTTCGGGTACCAGGTTTTGCTTGGTCGGCACCATGATGGGCCGGGCACCTCAGACCTTGGCCGGCTGCCATGGCTGAATCACACAGCAGATCCGTGGTGGAGTGCATGGAGTGCCCATTCGTGGACTGATGAGGAATCATGTTGCATGATAAATACCCTGTGGTAATTTAACATAGTTATGGACAATCACCATTTTTAATGGGCAAATCCACTATAAATGGCAATTTTCAATAGCTATGTTAGTTTACCAGAGGGTATCAATGGTATTGATAGTCAACATAGGTGCCATGGTCCAAAAATGTGATTGTACACTGATATTGGGGGATGGTCATCAATCCATTTCTAGGGATGAAAGAAACCCAGTGTTTTTGATTTCGCATTACGGGATGGATGACCATAAGCAATGTCTTGACCCTACCTAATATATATATATATATGTAATCAAATTGTGCTTAAATATCATTACGGACCTGGCATAGGTGAACAGGCCCACGGTTTGTCCAAAGCTGTGGTTCCCAGGACAAAACTCAGCTTCTGAAGCGATGATGCAAAAACAGGATATAGCAATCCCCAGAACAGATAGAACAGTAGAATCCCACTAAAAGAGTGGCACATAACTTTTCGATCTCCTTGGGAGTTACTACATATTCCATATATTCATCCATATTCCAACAGGGGAATTTTTCAATAGGGAAAAAGCGGCCATCCTGCGCGGAAGGCCTTGATGCCGCTGCCTACCAGCAGCTGTACCAGGCGGCGATCTGGGGAAGGTCCTCATTTCTCATTTGTCATTTGTCATTTGTCATCCTTCATCTTCATATTCATCTTCATCTTCATCATCATCATCATCATCATCATCATCATGATCATGATCATGATCATGATCATGAGAAGCAGAATGACACCTTCCAAACTCGACCCGGTCTCCGGGTTGAAAACGAGGCGGCTGCGTACCAGCAAGTAGCTCAGGCTCGCAGTCCCGGTGACAGTTTTTGGGGCCATCATGTTTTGCTCATGGACCTATGACCTTCGCACATCCAGGAAGTGATGCTTCCACGGCTATATCCATTTGGATCCATGTGCAACATTGGTCAACATTTCCCTCACTAGACGAGCCGCGTTTTCTTTTAGCATCACCCTAAAAGCTGGTGATCGGTTCTCGCCGCTCGCCCGCAGGCAGGAAGGTTCAAAGTTTTCAGGCAACGAATCTGAACCCCAGCGCCATGGTGCTGCTCAGAGTTCTTGCCATCAGCTTTCTTCTGCCAGTGACTGCGGAGTCCAACAGCTACCAGAACTACATCTCGCAATATGCCGGAGATTACTTGAAGAAGTTTGGGTCCAAGAGCTCCGGGTATGATGACCTCATCCATTTGCTTTGGAGCTCGTGGAAGTTGGAATCTTTTGCACCTTCCTGGGCGAAACATCCGGCCCTTGTGTTTCAAGAGCCCCCCAAAAGCTCGATTCCAACTTTCACCGGGTAAGTTTTGGTAGACCAGGTCTTGAATCTTACTGAAGTGTGTATCCTAAACACCTGGCCGTCCAAAATGCCGATGCTTTATATATTACAAGCCCCTTGTTGGCTGATCTTGTTTGAAGTCTCCTTTGAACTTTGGGGTTCAACGGGGTTATTTGTCACCAAAGCCAATGGAGAGGCAGAGCTCAGGGACAAGGGTCGGGCGTCTGTCTATCCTCAGATTTAATGAGGTGATCCTCGAGGAGAAGGTTATGTCATGTGATGTCTAAGCCGTAAACCAAAAAATCCCAAGTGAACTTGGTTGAATGGTGGAGGCCAAGTGGGATGAGCAATGAAGTAACAAGATTGCTTCGCAACTTTGGGCGAAGATTATCCCTACCCCGTTGCACTCCCACCAGCTTCAGGCCAAGAATAGGATGAGAAAAAGAAATGCAGGAACCCCATGGAACCCCACTATATATATACATAATATATACATATATATATATGCTTATATATTTCAAAGAATTTTGATTTAACAAGCCCAATGTTTCAGTCTGTTTAAGCTGAATCACTCCAGTATAGGAATACATCCAGAAGTACACGGGCGTGGGCGATTCCAAAGCTTCAGAAGAGCCAGTGACCCTCATGGCCGCCACTGCTGATTCCAAGGACGGGGAAGGAAATTGAAGGAACCTGGTGACCTGATATTTCTGGAAAGGCTCAGTTATTGTCAACCCAAGTTATGGTCAGAGGATGCCAAGCCAATAATGCGCAGGGATCCATGTAACTCCCAGTTTGTAACTCCCAGTTTGTAACTCCCAGCTTTTCAATGTTTCTCGCTGATGGGCGATGGCCTTTCTATCAGCACAACCTGCACCACCAAAAGTGGAAAAGGTACTGTTGTGCATTTCCATTTCCTGCAGGACGCTGAAAATTCCGGTGACTACCAGAAATATACCACTCAGTATTCAAAGTACATGCAGGGCCAGGGCAAGGATGCACAGGGAGGTTCCCAGGGCGGTGACTACCAGAAGTACATGTCCGATTACGCCGGCAAGTACATGCAGGGCCAGGGCAAGGGTGCGCAGGGTGGTTCTCAGGGTGGTGAATACCAGAAGTACATGTCCGATTACGCTGGCAAGTACATGCAGGGCCAGGGCAAGGGTGCACAGGGTGGTTCCCAGGGTGGTGACTACCAGAAGTACATGTCCCAGTATGCCAACGACTTCCAGAAGTACATGCAGGGCCAGGGCAAGGGTGCGCAGGGTGGTTCCCAGGGTGGTGACTACCAGAAGTACATGTCCCAGTATGCCAACGACTTCCAGAAGTACATGCAGGGCCAGGGCAAGGGTGCACAGGGTGGTTCCCAGGGTGGTGACTACCAGAAGTACATGTCCCAGTATGCCAACGACTTCCAGAAGTACATGCAGGGCCAGGGCAAGGGTGCACAGGGTGGTTCCCAGGGTGGTGACTACCAGAAGTACATGTCCCAGTATGCAAACGACTTCCAGAAGTACATGCAGGGCCAGGGCAAGGGTGCGCAGGGTGGTTCTCAGGGTGGTGACTACCAGAAGTACATGTCCGATTACGCCGGCAAGTACATGCAGGGCCAGGGCAAGGGTGCGCAGGGTGGTTCTCAGGGTGGTGACTACCAGAAGTACATGTCCCAGTATGCCAACGACTTCCAGAAGTACATGCAGGGCCAGGGCAAGGGTGCACAGGGTGGTTCCCAGGGTGGTGACTACCAGAAGTACATGTCCCAGTATGCCAACGACTTCCAGAAGTACATGCAGGGCCAGGGCAAGGGTGCACAGGGTGGTTCCCAGGGTGGTGACTACCAGAAGTACATGTCCCAGTATGCAAACGACTTCCAGAAGTACATGCAGGGCCAGGGCAAGGGTGCGCAGGGTGGTTCTCAGGGTGGTGACTACCAGAAGTACATGTCCGATTACGCCGGCAAGTACATGCAGGGCCAGGGCAAGGGTGCGCAGGGTGGTTCTCAGGGTGGTGACTACCAGAAGTACATGTCCCAGTATGCCAACGACTTCCAGAAGTACATGCAGGGCCAGGGCAAGGGTGCACAGGGTGGTTCCCAGGGGGGTGACTACCAGAAGTACATGTCCCAGTATGCAAACGACTTCCAGAAGTACATGCAGGGCCAGGGCAAGGGTGCGCAGGGTGGTTCTCAGGGTGGTGACTACCAGAAGTACATGTCCGATTACGCCGGCAAGTACATGCAGGGCCAGGGCAAGGGTGCGCAGGGTGGTTCTCAGGGTGGTGACTACCAGAAGTACATGTCGGATTACGCGGGGAAGTACATGAAGGGCCAGAGCAAGAGTGCCGAGAACGAGGAAGATTCGACTAAAGGTCACGAAAAGAAGACGAAGAAGGAGGCAAAGAGTTCCAAGGAGTCTGATGACGAGAAGGTTGAGCTGGAAGGATGAGTTTGAGGGAACTTTTTGATGGGACAAGCAGCCTATGTCTATATACATCCCATGATCGCATGGCACATGTACACACATGTAAATAGATTTAACAAATAAATAGACAAAATAATTTTGAATGATATATATGTATATATACAATATCCAAACATACGCACAGGTGTGTTTATTTATATATACACACACAGACATATATATATATGCCTCTACATATGTATAAACAATTTGAATGAACATACCCCTTGATAATACATACATACGCAGGTGCTTAAACCTACCCGTCATTTGAACAATGACGCATCAACCGCAGGAAGTGCCACGGCCGAAAACCTCTTGGAGGAGGAAGACCAGACTCCTTCAACCCTACTGCGGCCCATCTTCCATATTTTTTTCCTGGCAATTTGTTGGGGATACTGCACAACTCTGAGATTTTGCGATGCCATATTTTCAGAAAATTTTGGCATTCAAATGATTCAAATGCCACAAATAGTGGCTTTAAGTAGCAGCAATCGAACCATGATGGATTGAAGCCTGAACCATGTCAATTACTCGAATCAATCGATATGATGATGTCACAATGCTTCACCATATTTCACCAATCGAAATTCTGATTCAGCTTAATCATCAAGAACGATTATTTATTTGTGGCCCTAACCAACCACCACATTTCTACTGGATAGGGGCCCATAATTGCAGGGTGCAAGTTTCTTTTGGTAAAATGGCCCACTTAGAGATAATTTACCATGAAGAAACGGCAGTTTTCCGTAGGTATGTTAAATTTCCATTGGGCAACACAATTCCCCTCAATGTGTATGATACTAACTATGCATATATATAATTATATATATATACACACGCCACGCACACACGCACACACACACATATATATACACACACTAAATACACATATATGCAGATATATACATATATACATATATATATATATACAGATACATACAGATAAACGCGTTATATATATATATATACATATATATATATGTATATATATATATATGTATATATATATATATATATCTAAATGCGTACATACATACGGATATATATATATATACATATCATTACGTATATAGATATATAAATATACATATGTACATATACATACACACGCACACACACATATATATATACATCCAGATATATACAGATATATACAGTTGCAAGTTTTTACGCACATACACACACACATATATATATATATATATATGCACATATATATATACACATATACACACACATATATATTATATACACATATACACACATATACACATATAATATACACATATATACACATATTGTAAATGGTAGAGAACTCTCTGTTGGAACTGCAGTGGTCTGATCAGGCTTTGAATGTAGGAGACTGTATGAAACCCTGTCCAATGAATGTCCCCTTCACCCAGCCAAATGGGAGCGCACTGTCTATGTTTTCTGCCCTGCCGCAACACTGAAATCTCTGCACCAAAGTCGAAGGACGACCGCGTCCAAAACCTATGCAGCACCCTGTGCTGTCAAGTGCACCGAAGCTAAGGCTCTAAGGTGGACAAATCCCACCCTCCCGCTGCCAGGCAATCCGAGCCTTGACACCTGCGGTTGAACATCAAGTGGTTATTGCTGGACCTGGAGATAGCCCAAGGGATTGTATGGTACTTGCACAAATGGAAATCACACTCCCAAAAAAATGTTTTTTCTTTTGTTTTGGAAAAACACTCAAGCAAGTGAAAGATTTATGCAGGTATGTGATCGCTCTGGCTATTTCCATTTTGGGCTTTCAACCATTTGAGTCTATCTTTTGACCTGGCTCTTTCCTTGAGGGTGGCATCTTCGTCACTGAGGCGGTAAAACCCATATTTCAAGGTTTCCCTCAGAAAGTGGGATTCCATGGACTTCGTCAAGCTGTCTGCTAACTGAGCTCCACTTGGTACCCATCGCAGCATTGTGCCCTCCTTGAGTGATTCCTTTATTGATCTAGCCATTAGTTGAACCCTGAACTCAGAACAACTAGGAGGGGCTGTCCGGGTTATCAAGTCATAAAGGCTTTTGCAATCGGTGATTGCAACATCATTTTCAGGAATCAAGGTAGGGACCGTAATCGCTGGTTCGAGTTTTGGAAGAGTCTCTTCTGGCTTTTTCCAGTTCACCCGAGGGTCATGGATCCAGCTCCAAAACAAGCGAAGCCACGAAAGCTGCTCAAGGGTTGTGGCTAGTGCCATTGTTTCTGCTGACAACGTGCTTGTCACCACCTTCTGAATTTTGCGACAACCCCATGTGAGCGGACTGATAGGACACTCAAGTCCTCGGCTGATGTCTTGGTGAGTTCCTACTATGATGGAGCCAGCGTGGGAATCAGGTTTCTTGACTGATGAGAATGAAGCATCTGAAAACGCCATAAGTTGAAATTGTTGTACTGGAATGGATTTGATGGTTATGGTAACATCGTGGTTGCGCTTGGCTTCGTGAAGAACTCGGTTGGCTTCCATCAAGGTTTCCACTTTAGCTGTGTTGATTGCTGATTGGAGAAATGAAAGTTTACTTGAAAGGTCAGGTCTAGTGTTGATTGCTGCGTATTGTAAACTCCCGATGAGCCCTCGCAGGGACAGCCTCTCGGATTCGTTGACGGGTAATTCAGGCTGGGATTTTCGGTTGGATTCTATGGTGATTGAGGGGATCTTCCTGACATATGATGATTGACTCGAGGATATGTTGTAATTGGTATGTTGGGTGACTTCGATTCCAGTGAAAGTGAAAGCTGAAATTTTGTGAGAACCAAAGGCAAACTTTTGTTCTAGTTGGTGGATCTTTTCTTCGAAGTAAGAACTTCCTCCTCCAATCCCATCGTCTACATGTATCCCCAGGATCCCTTCTAGTTTACCTGGTTGGTCACCTTGGGGTGGTGATCGTAGCACGAAACAGCAGGGATCGAACGGCGAAGTCTCAAATCCAAGTCGCGTGAGTTCTGTCACCAAGGCACAGTACCACAAGTATGGCGCATCTATGAGTCCATATGCTCCTTTGTTCAGTTTGCAGATCTCTTGTGGTTTCAGTTGGAGTGCACGTCTCAACTCTGGAACAGGGTCTACTGCTATTATCCTATCGGCTTGGGGCTTACCCTGAAGAAAAGCTGCTTTTATGTCGAAGGATCGTAGTTTCCATGCATGAGATGAGATTACTTGAAGAGCTATCATGCGTGATGTTTTATTAAGGGTCGGGCTATCACGTGGGATTTCTTCTATGCGGGGATCAAGGTATCCCAGAACCACTAGTCTTGCCTTGGCTTTGTGACTCTTCTGGTGGTTATTGGATTCTTCATTTTCCCCTACATTGTCAATTGGTTTCCAAGTAAGTATCCATCGGCACCTAAGAATCTGTTCTTCTGGGATTTGATCTCTTAGAATCGCGCTGATGGTACTTGTTTTGATCCAATTTTGAATCTCACTGTCTTTGGCCTTTTCGAACTCTTTGATCTCTTCTGGGCTCAACGTTGACAATTTTACTTCTGTTTGTTTCTTGGAGGAGGTTGCCAACATAATCCAACTCTTCTCTTCATCATTTTGGTCTTGACTTAGTGAGGCATGTCTTGGGATTTCGAACTCACATCTCCATGCTAGGGATTCTTCAGCATGACACGTCAGTGCATGGTCTACTTCCTGGCACGCAAGTTGGATCACTTCGGTCGTTGCAAGTATTGGATCATCATTGGTCATTTCTGCATTGGGAACGGCGTGTTCAGTTTGAGAACCTTCGGATGTAAAATCTTCTGGCTCTGGCTGTAGAGATCCATCTATGCTTTCGGAATTTTCTGAGTTATTGGGGTTCAGGTTATTGGGATTTGGGACTATTGGATTGGGTGTCTCCTCTTGACGGTTACTTTCTAGTGGAATTTCTGTGGAAGTGTCTTGAACTTCTGTGGTCTGTTGCATTCGATGAATCTGTTGGGTCAGTGGTGTGATGTCTTCAGGTAACTCAGGGCCTTCTGGATGACCCTCTTCCGGGCATGCTTTGCGGGTATTTTCAGGGGCACTTCTATGGAGGTTCCCATTTGCCGTGCACCATACCGTGTGGTTATCATCTTGGAGGACTACCCGAAAAGGACCCTGCCATCTAGCTTGTTTTAGGGGATTTGATTTCCATATCATAACCCAATCACCCTTTGCAAACTGACCTCGGGACGGGCATGCCCTGCGCAGTGCAGCACGTCTCAACACTTCATTGTTGTCGGCTGAGTGGAAAGCTCGCCGAGCGGCTTCTCGCAAGGCTAGCATTTTTCGAAAGTCTTGGCTTGCTAAGGATTGGTTTTCATCCGTTGCATGTTCATGGGCTGGTATGGATTCGTCACTGAGCACTGAACCGGGGATTCTTGAGTGCTTACCAAAAACTATTACCTCAGGAGCATATCCATGGCGGATGCTTAAGGAATTCTTGGCATGGGTGCATTGGTTCAGGGCACTCTGGAGAGATGCATAGTCATTGATTGGATGTTCAAAATCAACTTTCTCCAACATGCATTGCAAGAAGCCTCCATGACGCTCAATGCGTCCGCTTTGCCAGTGGGCATCTGGCACCGTGGTCGTGCTTCGGATGTTGAAGCGCTGCAGGAACGTCGCAAATTCTGAGCTATTCATCTCAGTCCCAGAGTCCACCGTGATCTCAGATGGTGGTCCAGCCCAGCTGATCCAGTGTTGATTGATCAGGTTGATGAGATCTTCTGATGTTTTGGAGGGTGCAACAATCGCAACATGGTAGTTGGTTCCTGCATCCAAGAGGTGGTAAAAGTGAAAGGTTTTGTTCATTTTGTTGATCCATGTGATTCCATCAAGGTATATTTTGTGGTTGAAATCCATCATGGTTTTCAGGGATGCTGGTCTGGCATGTTTTGGGGGAGCCGTGGCTGCACATGTCGCACATCGAATTTCCAAAGCTGCCTGAACCATTTCTGGTCTCGCTCCACTTACCTGGAGTGCTCTTGACAAGCGATCATTAGATGGGTGGCCAAGGTTCTTATGCATGCGGATGATGGCTTGTTGTTCCCACTTTGGCAAACCCAAAAATCGTGGTCCATGTTGGGTGCTTTCGCACTCCGGTAGTGGCCTCGAGGCCGCAGAGTAGGGGGTATTGGATCCTTCCTCCGCTCTGGCTTCTGGGTAACTTGAAGGCATCGATTTGGCGTGCATCTTGGGAACATTCTCCACTGGCTCCATATTCGGTGGTTTGGTCACTGGCACAGGAATTACATTGCTTGGAGAAAGGCCCTCTTCGGAGCCTGGTTTCTCACTGCAGGCAGGTGGCTCATGCAAGTGACTCTCGAATGGGTCTATATTGGGCGCCGGATGCATCTCAGCTTTTGCAGGATCTGGTGTTGCTTCTTCCTGACATCCCTGATCTAACTTACTTTGAGGCTTCGGGATCTCCGTAGATTTGGGGTCAACTGCAAACACCGTGATGTTGATTCGACAGGAATGAGATGGTCTTATTAACTGTCGTTTAGATAACTCTATCCATCCCTCCCAGTGAGCTTCAAAACGAACTTCTCCAGTCCTACTCAGCATGAGCATCTTTCGGAATGGTGCTTCCTGAGGATGCATTCCGGGAGGTGGTGCCATTGTTCTGTCAGTACCCCTGCATGCCATCACTCGGTGGATTCGTTTGTCAGGAAATACATTCTTCAACATGTTCAACACAGCTTGGTCGGTGATCTCTGTTTTTCCTACTCTGGGCAGGTGGTTCCCTACTGCTTGAATGGCTTCCTGACACATCTCCAGAGTTGGCAACAAGGTTTGGTTGGGATCCGTTTTGGATCTCTTGGCACCTTCTTTTGATCGGGCAAGCGGAGACAACACTTCCGATTTTGGAAAACTTGGAGGTTTCCGGACTTTCGTCACTGCCAGGCTCGGCTCATCCGTTGGAACTCCGACATTGGCGGTTGCAAAGCAAAGCATTCCTGGTTGCCAGTTATATGGCCAGCATTGGTTACCTTTGCCTAACACCTGAGCAACAGTTCTTGCAAACCGCCGTGGGTAGATCTCGGTATATTGGGTCCTCAGCATGCTTTGTCCGTTCTTGACACGGCATGAACCTTCGATAGCCTGGTGGTCATGGCGATGGTCACAACACATTCCATGAAGTTGTTGGAAAAGAGGCGCAAACGTGGTTAACAGGGTCATTCCCTTTTGCATGAACATTCCGTTCTCTGGGTCCTTGAGATGTCCAACCCGACACATATCGAATTGGCAGGCTTGAGTATGTTCATGGACTTCCGCAAGGAGGGGTGTCTGAAACATCAATGACCGCTTTGGTTGTTCCCAGTGGAAATGCTTACTAAGTGACACTTGATGTCGGTATAGGACAATTCCCAGGGCTAATTGATACAGCAAGTCATGTCGTTTCTTCTCATACTCATCATGGTGTTGCATGGACCTAGAGGCATTCAACTGTGACCATGCTGACCAGGGTCCACAGGTGGGACTGTACCAGACATGAGTTGGTCGGTGTCTGGCCATCAACCGGAACAATTCCTTCCTGCCGGATGCTTGGGCTAAATCTCCCTGCATGTATCCGAACCGGAAAGCTGACTTGCCAAGCTGAAGCATTTGATGGGTCAACGGTGAGTTACTACTGCACATTACTTCACCAAGTTCATAGGGTTTTCCCATGGGTGTTGTTTGGTAGATGATCTCTTGAAGTTCTTGATTGAATTGTTGAATGAGATGTTTCATGTGTTTTGCTTCATGGTGCATAGCTGTCAGCACTGATTCATCCCAGTCCTCTCTCACTTGTCCTGGTCCTCGGCATTGATCTGGTCCGGGTTGGTCTGCTGCTCCAAATGCTGGATGACTCTGGTCAATGCGTTCTCCATGTTCAACATTCGAGCTTGCATTGCCATCCAGTCCTCGGAGGCTGGAAGAGCTCGATGATCCATAATTGCTGGCTCGTACATCTCGGAAGGAATGTCCCAGTCGCTCTCTCCCAGCGAAGAGATGAGAGAAGGAGCAGCGTGGGACTTGGCTGTGGCCTTGGCTTTGGCTTGAGGACGGTTGAGGCCTCCCACTTGGCTGCCTCGGGGAATCACCCCTTGGTTCTGTTCCAGAGCCTCGACCTTCAACTCGACGTACTTCATGAATCGCCTGTGGGACTCCTTCTGACTTTTCTGATAGCGATTGATCATGAACTGGATCCACTCCTGATCCTGCCAGGTGTCCTCGAAGGTGCGGCCATTGAACTTCTGTCCGAACGTCACCACCTCTGATGACAGTTCCTCCAGAGTGAGGTGGTCTACTGCCACCGGTTCCACAACTGACTGCACCTGCAACTGGCGTAGTCTTTGCGACAACGACATGACTGGACGGCGGGACTGATGGTTCGGAAGGCTTTGCAAAAGGTCTTGCCTGGTCAGTGGCTGTCGGTCGATCGATTTCCTGAGACGCTTGAATATCACTGATTTCCCCACTTGCGTGAACATGACTCTTCACCTGACCTGCCTCATCATGACTGTTGATCTTTACTGCATGGGTGTGGTCTGCTGGCAGCGGTTCTTGGAGATCATTCCTTTTGGCGGTCTCTTCGGACATGAAAGTCTCGGCACAACCCTCAGTTCTGACTCTTCGGTCAGTGTGAGTATTATCCATGGTGGCCCTGATTAACTCATTGATATCCAACAAAAACAACCTTTTGGCAGTTAATTGAAGTGAAATCGGCTTTGACATCTGGGCACTGGACAATGTTTGGGTTGCGCAGTCAATCGTGGCACGCAACGTCCGCATCAACGTGTTGCTAATTAAGAATGGTGTTCCACCTGGGACTACAGCCACCTTTAATCTGAGTGAACCAATGGGCACGACCAAGGCTTCAGAACTTGTCAAAGTGGACTGGTTACCAAACTTAAACACAATGTTACATGGACATCGGGATAGCTGTCGGCGGATGTCGGGGTCCAGGCTGCGAATTAGCTCACCTAAGTGCTGGCTACCAATCACTGTCTTCGATGCACCTAGGTCCAGGATTCCATGTGAACCATGCGACGCGAAACAAGCGGTGGCACTTTCTGGTTGTTCTGACATGACAATGGTCGGTTTCGTCTTTGATGGAACCCTCGGCACGGAGTGGACATCAGGTTGATGTCTCGGAAATCTGGCATGGTGGAGAGACTTGTTCCCTCTCAGAACGCAAAAGCTTCTATTCAGTGTGCAGGCAACATTGGCATTCGGTCGGGGCTCATGGCTTCACTCCTGAGGCCCCATGATTGCAAACGGGCTTTTGCAGTCGGCTTGGTAATACTATGGATCCCCTTATCCCCATGATATTCCCCTTGAATCATCTTAGGAAAAATAGTTCCCTTACCAAACCTGGAGTCACAAAAACTTACCAAAACTGGCACAGTGTCATCTATGGACTCTTCACCTACAGTCGGGAGATGCAAAAACTCCATGGGCATGATGTCTTCCGATCCTTCCACTGAAACTGTGGTCGTTGGCTGGCTTCCGGCTGACGTGGACGTACCTGATGGTGTCCCTGACATTGACGATCCGGATGATCTGAAAGGACTCTCAGCTTTCCAATGACCCTTTCGGTTACAGTTTCTGCAGTATGAGTTCAAGATTCGATCCTGAAGGCTTCTACGGGGCTTCTGGTTCCAGCTACTTTTCCCTTTTCCACCACCTTTGGCAAAAGAGCCCTTGCCTTTGGGCTGTGATGGGTTGGGACGGCTTGTATTCCAAAACCCTCGATTCTTGAACTTCTCTGTCAATCTACGACGAGCCTCAGTGTAAGTACTGTAAGCTGCGGCCAGATCACTGTCTTCCTGCAACAGTTCATTGGCTGCGGCCTCAAAATCTGAGACCAAAGCTGCATCTGTGTCGCCCTCACTCAAGAGAGCTTCGATGAACTCTTCCTCGCATTGATCTTCCTGAGCATGGTATACTTGGTCTTCATCATCATCGTGTTCTGTCACCAGAGTTGCTGAGCTGTATACCTTTTGTTTGCTGGTCGATTTCTGGCCAGTCATCTCCTGAAAGAACGTGGCACCTAAGATTCGAATTGCCTCTGACACCCGGCCTACTGTCAACTTCCCTTCAAGGCTGTTGTCAGACTCCAAAATGACCTTCTTCTTTTCCTCCGGAGTTAACGTTGAACCCCGCAGCATCACAAAAGCCTGAAGGTCCTGTATGGAAATCTTCTGCGCCAGGAATTTGCTCCAAGCAATGTCAGCTCGGGCCAGAAAACTGTCGTTCGATTCGTCCCGCATCTGAACTGTATGATAAAGGGCCTGTTCAGCCTCTTCATACTGTCGTTCCAGGCCTATGCGGCCCCAATGGCCCCCAAGCAATTCAATCACCTTTCTCACGCTCTTCTCATCGTTCTCCATGAGCTCGGCCTGGTGCAACTGGAGTTTGGAGAACGCACTGCCCTGGCAATTGAGGATGAGCCTCATCACCAGCTCTGTGATTTTCGTCTTCGGCCATGCTGCGAGCAATAGTTCAACTTTCTGTTTGTAGATTTGCAGACTGTCTTTCGATGGGTCAAACGTCGGGACCAAAGTAGTAAGCTGTGTACTAACTCCGGTGTCGGTCCGTCCGCCTTCACCATCTGATGTGGAAGCCATCACGTTGTTTCCCTGGATCCTTCTTCGGCTTGGAAAACAGGCTGTTGTTAGTAGTCAGAGCCGGAGCTCCGCTACCAATGTAAATGGTAGAGAACTCTCTGTTGGAACTGCAGTGGTCTGATCAGGCTTTGAATGTAGGAAACTGTATGAAACCCTGTCCAATGAATGTCCCCTTCACCCAGCCAAATGGGAGCGCACTGTCTATGTTTTCTGCCCTGCCGCAACACTGAAATCTCTGCACCAAAGTCGAAGGACGGCCGCGTCCAAAACCTATGCAGCACCCTGTGCTGTCAAGTGCACCGAAGCTAAGGCTCTAAGGTGGACAAATCCCACCCTCCCGCTGCCAGGCAATCCGAGCCTTGACACCTGCGGTTGAACATCAAGTGGTTATTGCTGGACCTGGAGATAGCCCAAGGGATTGTATGGTACTTGCACAAATGGAAATCACAACATATGTACACAAATATACAAATATGTACATATATATATACATATATGTATATACAGATATATGAGCATATATCATATATACACATATATGCGCACATACTGTATACACACACACACATATAGATATATATATATATATACATACGCATATCTGCACATATCTAAACAGATCTACACATGTATATATATATATATATACACATATGTACACATACACACACACAGACATATACACACACAGACATATACACACACACACATATGCACATATGTACACATATATGCGCACACACACACATATATATATATACATATGCAATATACACATATATACCACATCATCATCATCACCACCACCACCATCATCATCATCATCATCATGAAGAAACATGTTCCCCTCAACCCGATTGATTCCTCCGAACTTCCCTAGATCCGAGGTATGCCCCGCTCCTGCTGCTGGCCGTTGGCGGTGCCTTCTCCATCTATGTGGAATCGCAGCGCCGCCGCTCCGCCACCGTTCAAGCCGTGCCGGAGGGATACCTGCAGCTGGAACCCATGAGCGACATGGCCTAGGCCCTCACGGCATGTGACCATCTGACCTGTTTTTTTTGGAAGATGGATGGCTTAGATTTGGTGGTTTCAAAGCATGTTTCTAATTTTCATAGCTTGATGATGCCACTTGACTCATTTGACGGCTTGAAACCACCATTCGTATAGGGAAATCCCTCTGCTGGCCCGAACGCACGCCATGATCTCTGAGCGGAGCTCGAAACTTCGGCATTTTTGCGCAACACGCTTTTGGTCTGCCGCTTTGGCCGGTGCTTGGCCGGCGCTTCTTTTGTTAAGCCGGCGGGGTGGCGGAGTGCCCGAGCAGTGGAGGATACATCGGACATGTTTTTTTTCCCAA
The DNA here is from genome assembly GCA_947184155.2 of Cladocopium goreaui. Classification (NCBI taxonomy): domain Eukaryota; class Dinophyceae; order Suessiales; family Symbiodiniaceae; genus Cladocopium; species Cladocopium goreaui. Next base: position 89,502 of record CAMXCT020006645.1, on the reverse strand, counting down.
AGGGGTGAATTTTGATGCGCCAGTGGAGCACTCCAAAACCCGTGGATGTTGACCATGTTGACCATTTCGGGTCAAAGGGAACTCTTGAATGTACCGAGCTAGTCGGCACAGCAGTGGGAAATAGTTACAATGTTTTTTGCATAAAACCGGTGGAGATCTATTATTGACATTTTGGCGACCATTATGTTTGGGATAGGTGCGCATCATTTGCATGGCATATTTCATACGCCAACTTGTTTCAGGTTTGAACATTCAAGGGTACCTTGATAGCAGCCGATAGCAGGCGCTGTCATTTTACGTGATGGCCAAAACGCGCAGCGATGCGGCGTGGCTTCGCGATGTTTTGACAGGCTTCGGGAGACAAATCATTCAGCAATCAGAGCCAAGTGCAAAACATTTTATGGCTCTTTTGCCCTTCATTTATTTTCAATCTGTTGACATCTGAAAGAAAACGGGTTTCATTGAATAACTTTGATATTATTTAAGGAGGCGCAACCACAGACCAGAGAAAAAAAACAGTTGAAAGATCACCTTAGAAGGTCCGCAGCTTTCATATTCGACACTGAATTTAGAGAAACTCCCGAACCCTTTGCTCTTGAGTGGTGCATCCTCTTATCCCGTGAAGTGCGGGATATTGCCACCGACGCAACGGCGTTTGTGGGACGAAATCCAGTGCAACCATAGGGGGAAGGGCTGCCAACCATAGCTTCCAAGAGAGACAGTGAAATCGTGAATTCTAAGGGTGTGATGTGTGATTTTAATATATTTCAACAGCTGTATGGTCAACATGTATCATGGGGGTTACTTTTGGAACTCCCACTTGAAACAGGTATGCTCGTTACACGCGTTCGTTCAACTGAAACATGTGATACTATTCAACCCCCAACCATCCCAGGCAATGATCATAGTGCATCTGGTTACTGATGCATGTGCCAGTCAAAAGATAGAACTCTTGAGCTGAACAAGTCGCCTACAGATGCTATGAAGGATGGGCTTTGTACAAACCACAAACGACAGCATCAGGCAGGAAGAAAAATGGTGCTGGCTAGCGCAATTTGATCATCGGCTTCAGGATCATCGATTTTGGTTCAATAAAAAGTTCTGACAAGTAGCCACTCTTCTGAAAATCAATGAGTCGAACTTAATTACTCTACTGTCCCAGAATTAGTCCAGGGGAACAGTTTGAACCGGCTTTCACCCCTATATTTGGAGCTAACAATGCATTGATCCCATGGGGTTTCCTGTCAAATTCCCTTTCAGCCAACTCATTTTCGAAGTATCAATCCATCTGTAGCCGTCACAATTTCCAGAATTGCCACGGCCAGGCCTACGCCGGCATGGCGGGAGCCGCTGCTCCGGCGGCCCAAGCCGCCCAAGCGGCCCAAGCTGTGCAAGCGCAACAGGTTTTTTCGGAACATGGGGACATGGGTGGATCCCTATCCAAAAATGATAGTTAGCAAGTGATTCCCCTTACTAGCCTTACTAACTATCAGTTTTTTGGGACTGGAAAACTGAGGAAACTGATAGTTAGTCCATCATCCCTAAGATAACGTATGATGACAGCTATTTTCAGGTGATTTTCTTCGATTTCAGCCAGGTAATTTTAAATGGATGATAATGGAGATATAGTTGTATATATATATATATACATACATATAATGTATATTTTAAAGCTAGGTAACTAGCATATATAGCAACCCTAAGTCATAGATAGAAGAGTTGGACACCTGGAAATACTACCATCGAACTACCCTGCCTTCCTGGGTTTCCAGTTTTCGGCATTTTTCCGCTTACTAGAGGGATAGAAACGGGGATTTAATTGGATAAGCAATCGGATATGGAGATATATCTACCACATTATTTTGGGGTTTGTCTGAGAATGGGGGTGCCCTGGACTACAGCAATGTTAACAGTGAAAAATATCGATCAGCCAATTGATGGGTTGTGTTTTCCCAAATTTTCCGACAGATCCAGTAACGGAACAGCACCATTTTTCAAAGCGAAAAATTGTTGGATACGAGAGCGGTTTGGAGCTATTTGGGTATCCATATTCAGACAGATCATTCATCTACTAGCGGGTCATTTTCCATAGCTATAGCAGCTATGTTAAATGATGGCAGGGTATTTATTCATTTGTCTTAGTTGCTCAGTTTTCGGACGCAAACACACACACACACGAACATGGACAAATATATGCACATACATACATACATACATACATACATACCTACGTACATACATACATACATACATACATACATACACAGACATACATGCATGCACATTTACATATATACACATTTATTTATATATGAGTATATGTGTAGGTTACACATCGGTTCATGTATTATTGGATTCTTGAATAACTATCTAGTTATCTATTGTTATAATCTATTTACCTATTATTTGATTTGAGATTGTGATATTATATCATAAGTCGCAGGCAGGTTCCTCTCTCTCTCTCTCTCCCTACCCCCACAGACAAGTGAAGTATACCGTGGTCTCAAGGCTTCGAGATGGATGATGATTGGTGGCTGTTTTTTTGGCGGGATTATTTTTCTAGGATCTTCCTGAGATGGGTGGGATGAGTAAACACTCCCATCAAGCTAGTTGAGGAATTCTACCAGTAACCTGCATAGGTTGACTTAGAAAAGTTCTCAGGAACTTGGCTGAGAACTAAGATAAAAAGCCTCGACATTTTTTTTGTGAACCAAACCGATGAACAGTTGAGACTTGGCGATGCCACCTCACCCGCTTCGTTGAACCATCACCATCATCATTCCAAGCTTTGCACAGGCCCTGCCCCAACCTCAAGCAGATACCGCGGAATGCGTGGGGCAACTGGTGCTAAACTTAGAGATTTCCGCAGAAACCTCGAACATGAACATCTCCAAATATTGACCAATTGCTGTTTGGCATCACCTTTGGAATGTGAAAAACAGGGTTGTGGCGGGGCGAAACGATGATAAACCAATAGCCATAGCACTTGCTGTTTGACATTCATTCCACCTTGGCACCTGCTTGGCACCTGCACAGTGTGTGTTTTGAAATCCAGGGTCTGGAGAGCAGATACACTGAACTCCTGGGTTCCTTTTGTTCATCACAACCAGATTGTCGGAACCAACTCCAATGGCTCTGTGCCCTGCACAGCTTGAGGCCCACATCTCTGTAGCTGGTTGCTCTCATGCCACTGTGGGCGGCACCCCTGATGCAGATGGGTGGGATCGCCGCCAGGGACTGGCAGCCTTGAAGCTCCATGGAGACTTAGTGACTTAGTGGACTTGTGTTCCTGGACCAAGCCCTTGGTGATGCCTGTCCAAGCCACGCTCGAACCCCAGGGACCACGGATAGTTCGGAGTCGCAGACCAGTTGTGGCCTCTTTGAAACGAAGGTGAGCACCGCAGGACACCACAGCAACAAAAAACCCGAACAACAGAAGTTTATCATGATTGGAGCATAATTTGAACATTGTTTCACCCCCACAATTATATTCCTTCAGCCAATTCTTGAACATGGTTTCGTTGATCTTTGAAGTTTAATCCTCTAAAAAGAAATATGTGGACAGTATTGGACAGTTGAGATAGTTAAGTCCCCCAGAAAAGATATCCAGAAAATTCTTTCAAGCCATCCCCGCCATGTGGCGCCGCGCCCTGGTGCCGCTCCTATCGCGCCGCGCCCGCGGCGCCTTTGGCGCTTTGGGCCCCACGACGGCGGCCGCGGTGGTGCCGAGTCGGCCCGGACTCATCGAGTTGATCAAGAGCAGCTGGTGACAAAGGTGGAGGGTAGGACAAATTGAAGGGAAGGTGCCATTTCGAACGGCTTATGACTTGATTGTCCCGGCACCGTCGATGCTAAAAATCTGAATGTCTGATGGTAATCATGAATCGTACAGTGCTAAGTGAGGTTTAGCGACAACTGGGTTCACTTCATTTCTGGTTGAACATCAACATTTGACGGTGCTTTAAAGGTAGAATATGCCGCTGCATGTTGTAACCATGTTGTGTCCCAGCTCAGGCAACCGAGAGGCTGACGCGGAAGCTGTCCTACGTGAGATTGAAGACGTGCCATGGATCAACATGGCACCTGAACAATGGGTCTGAACATGGGCTACGCGGCTACCCCATTCCATCCACTGGTTAATCATAATATAATCATCATATTCCCTGTTCCAATGGCTATTTCTATTTGATGGAAGGCGACATTCCAACTTCAGACGCACCCAAGGCCTTGGAAGACAATCCCAGAAATGCCCGGTAATCCAAGGGACCCCTTAAATGTATATAGATTGTTGTAGATTTAATACGATACCAAAGCTTCTTGGGGGAAACCAACAACTAGCTGATGTTCATAGCCACACGCTCTTTACACCTCCAAGACCCATGCCATATGAAGGCATTCCCGAAGATTGGCTGCAATACCACTCCGGTTCGCAGCAGTATTCATGCCATACATTCTATCTATATATACTTATTACATTTCTAGCGGAGCTATAGTTGTTGGGTTTCAACAAAGCGTTTTTTTGGCTCATCCCGTTTTGTATGAGTTCAATCCCACCGGGCCACTACCCATGTTTTTTTGAACCTTTCCATGGGTTCAAATCACATTTCATTTGGCAACACTCCCTCTTCCTGCAGCTAAAATCCCTCATATCCATCATAATCAGGTTCAATCCGCAGTTGTTGGCTTCCTCCCCCCTTCCCCAAGCCTTCCCCAAGCCTTCCCCAAGCCTTCCCTTCCTCTTCCGTTGAGGTGAACGACCTGGACCAGTTCGGTTCCACCCCACTGATCCTGGCGGCGCAGCGCGACTGGGCGCAGGTGGTCAAGGAACTGCTGCAGCGCGACGTGGATCCGAACCATCAGAACCTCTTCGGCTCCACAGCCCTGCGCCCTGGTGGCAGTGCAGGCTGGATGACTGGTTCGGTTGGACGTTTGCCAAGCGTTGTTACCATCATCCCATGGCGGATGTGCTGGTTGCAAGCTGGGGGAGAGTTGAAAAGATGCCCAACCTGCTCAACCTTCAAGTATCCCCTGTGACATCCTGTGATATCCTATTAAATCCCAGCATTTTCGTTGACAAAATCATCCATCAACGGCCTAGTCCCCTGGCTTGGCTCAGGATCTGCGCCGCGGCCAATGGATATCTCAGCACCATGGAGGAGTTGTTGCTGGACGAACGGGTGGACCTAGAAGTCTCCACGCGTCTGGGGCAGACGGCGCTCTTCAAGGCGGTGCCTGGGACCATCTGGGACCATCTGGGACCATCTGGGACCATCTGGGACCATCTGGGACCATCTGGGACCATCTGGGAATTTAGAGGAGTTTGGTGGGATGAAACATCCATTGTTTAATCAATGTTTGCGAAACTGGAACCATCCAATTTTTCCAGGATGTCAGGGAAATGATGGCTAGCCGGCTAGCCATTTGCGGAGATGGCGCGGTTGGGGATGGGGATCAAGGCTGAAGCGGCTTAAGGCCACTCTTTCATTAAACGTTTTAGACAGGGTTGGCCGCACCTATCAACTCAAGTCACTATAAAAACCACCAAAACAACATTATTCTTCATAATGATCAAAATTCATCCACAACTTCCTTTCTTCTGATGATTTCAAGGGTTTTGACCGGTTTTTTTTCCCCTTTTTCATAGCTTCCCCATGAGTTTCCCAGCCGCAGTGCCGAACTCAGGTCCTCTTTGGTCACATGAACACCACGGAGCGGCTGCTGCAGGCGGGCGCTCAGGCGCAGGTGACCAACAAGATGGGCGCCTGGGATTCCGCTGGGCCAATCACCATCCCTGGGTGAAAAAAAAGGGCGTGGTAAACCAATGACTGTCAATTGGGTTCAATTGGTTTCAATTGGTTTTTAGGTCTATTACTTGTATCTTGTATTGTTTTCGCGCAGCTGAATTCCGTGTATTGTTCTTTTTTTGGTGGGACAGATTATATAACCTGATGGAAGACTTCCATGACTATTCGTCATCCTTTTATACTGGAAAACACAAAACTCGACCAAAGTTGAGGTCCCTGAAATGCTTTGCCTCTCTTTCTCAGAATTCTGGCTTTAGACCGTTGCTGTTTTGGCTTTGAACACAGGATCTCCCTAAATCCATATGTTTTTTCCCCCAATTTTCCCCCATTTCTTATTGGTGGCCACTTTGGTGGAGCTATAGCCCCAGCCGAGGACAGAAGATCATGGATGTCGCCAAGGAGGATCATAAAGACGTTCTTCTGAAGCTCTTCGGCCAACATCGGATCGTCGTCTGAGGCCTTTTTTGCGACTGCAGCGACGCCAGTGATGGCTTTGGCTGGGAGTTGTTGTGAATGGATTTGGTGGTCCTGGGTTCCTATGAGCCTTGGCAGTTTATCTGGCATTCCCATGAATCATGGCTATATGCACCAATAATGAGCGGAATGTAAATTCTCAGCCATGGTTGCGACTATGTTCTTAGCTACTTGTTATCTGTTGTTCCAAGTTTGGCGGTTTCTTTTGATGTCGTTCCACCGTTTCCATGCTTTAGAAGACCACAGTTTCCGAGCCCTTTTGCGCCTTCCAAGAACACCCTGCAACCATCCACAAAGCAGTTGCACATGATTCACTGATTGGCCGAGAGATGATAGAGGTTTGTTTGGGGGTGTATCAATCCAATTCAATCCATTTAACGTAAATCTAATCCACAAGCTAAATCTGAATCTAATGATATCCAGATCCAAATCGAAACCTAACGCAATAAAATCATGATGTGTATATGATTTGGTGTTATTCCTGCTGAAATTCCATACGCGGGTGGCAACTGTTCATCTTTTCGATGGGCGCTGGCTTCCTGATGTTCCAAGCATAGCGTCCAGCCGCGTACCACTGACTCGTGCGGCAGTTCCAAAATGGGTCGCAGCCATACCCAGGGCGGCACCGAAAGCTGTCCTTTTCCGCTATGTTCATTGATGGATGTGGTACAGCCAGGACAAACAAGTACCATGCAGTACTTACATAATCTTATATATGTATATATAAAAAATTAAATAAATAAATAAATGAATAAATAAATAAATATATATATATTTAATCATTTGGGCTGATTTAGCAACCTCAAACCGAAACCTTTGGTCCTATTTGGGGGGTACGGTTTAGCAGTTTAGCACATTGATGGGAGTAAATTCTTAGTGGATGGATGGACGTCGCTCGTCCCGGCTAGATGCTGCCACGGCAAGGAATGCGAGTTGATGGTTCGCCCCGTAGGCCACATGACCAGAAGCACAGGCTACCTCCATATTGCAGGGGCATTGCTTTGCTCCAAGAACGGTTATAGAGTAGTTAGTAGTTTTATAGGATTTAACACGGCCCGTATTTAAATGCCAGCCCCACACTCTACACCTTGAAAAATATTGACCGCATCTATCCATACCTTCTGCACAGTGACGCGCCACTCAGGCATTGTGAGAGGGAATTTCACAGCCAATGGTCAGAACCATGGCAGGCCGACCTATAGAAAGGACTGCCTGAAGGGCTGCGCTGTATGTTTGTCTTGTTGCTGTTTGTAGACAACAAGTGGCTGGCAGCTGTAGGGTTCCGTATCCCCAACTAGTAACTAGTATCTACTCAATGCTTAAAACCTGCACCACTCAAAGGTCCAAAGATGGTGAACAAGCGACACTCAATAGGGCTTTGATCAACAAAAACAGGGTTTTGGGATGAATTTCGTTACAATTATTACTTAAGTGCTTTTGGGTAATCAAAGAAGACACGCTGGAAATCCGCCATTTTTCAAACTTTCTAACCTTTACTTTCCAGCCAGTTTTGCCCAAGAATTGGACGGTTTTTGTACCAAGCCGGTCCCAACCTTGCCCCCCATTTTCTATTTTTCATGTCGCCACACCTGGGTTTGCGCAAGAACGGGGGATGTCGGATGCCCCAAGTTATGGTCATCAGGACCAGCAAGTGAATGGCCTGGATGTGATGCTGTACTACTGGGACGAGTACGGGTCCTGAGTTGCTTCCAGGGGTTGTGACCCACTGTTGACTCATTATTTTTCATGATTGACTCACTATTTCTATCCTTGGCTTATGACAAATTTCATTGATTCCACTGAACGGAACAGTCCGTTGTGCCAACCCCCACGGTTTCCGTAGTGGTTCCAGCCACAATTCCAACCCAGGAGAGACGGTCCCAACTTCTGCGGCTGGTGGCGCCAGTCTCAGAGAACAAACAAACGATATACCCATGATTCAGAACACCCCAGTCCTTTAGATTTTTCTATCCATACATATTTACCCACATGTATGGATATTTGAATTTTCTGCCAGTCATCATCTCATAATTTCCTACCATAGGCAGACATCTTCAGCTGTGTCAGAACCTGAGGTTTGGGCCCAAAGTGGGAGGCGACCAGGTTTGGGCGTACCACAACAGCAGATCGGCGATGACGTTTGGAGCGCCCAGAGTTTTTTCTTTCTTGTGCGGGAGAGGGATGGCTCGGGGCTCGGGGGTGCTGGGGAACAAACCATTAAAATTGGTTAGCTTGCAGGTAGCTAAAGCGTCCAGGTCTCCAGGTCCTACATTTTTTTAAACACCAAACTCTGACCTTTGGTGACTCGCCCAGCTGGTGATCTCTTCTGGTCCCTGTCCCTTTCGGCCCGAAGCCTTGATGTGTCATCACCTGAAGTTTCACGGATTCTACATGATTCTACCACCTTTTTTCTGGATTTTCACATCTAGCTTTCCACCCATTTTCCTGATAGGGACTGCTTAGTGCTTAATGTAGGTAATCTAAAGTGTGTCATGCTGTCCTCATCATTTTTCTCTTGGGCTCGTCCAAACCATGGTCAGGGAACTGCTTGAAGGTTTCCAGCTTCCTTCAAGCTTCCCAGGTTTACACCGCATTTCTCATGGTTTTCTGTCAAACATGGAAATGTAACATCCCCTACTTCCAAACGATTTTCCCGTAAAAACTTCCATTTATAGATGGATTTCCCCATCTATAGACCATTATAGACCCTTCATTTATACAGGATTTTCCCATGGAAAACCTCCATTGATGCCCAAATTTTCCATGGAACGGCCATCCGAGGCCCCCGACGCGCGGCTGGAAGGTGCCCTACGACGGCCCCGTGGATGAGACGTTCTCCATCGGCCCCGTGGGTGCCGCGCCGCAGGCGGATCGACCCACGGCTGGTTTCATGGAAACCTCTCAGATGGAAAAAAATGATCCCAAAAAAACATCCCATGATTTACAGTGTTGAATTATATGTAGAATAATAATAAGAATAAGAATAACTATAACTATTATATTAATATATATATATATACTGTATATATATCTTACCCATAGTTACCAACGGGACGGACTGGTGGGTTTTGCAACCGCTCACGGTATCATTGAAAAAATCAGCCCTGGGCCAGTGCCGCAGGTGCCGCAGGTGCCGCAGGTGGGCAGCCATTTTAGGGTCCCAATGGGAGCCGGTCGTCAGAACAGCAAGAAAGGCAAGATCCAACAGAAGGGATAGGTTCCTTTCCCAATTTTTGAGGCTGTCATGTTATATATATATGTATATGTATATGTATATGTATATATGTATATATGTATACATTAAATCGGCAGAGACACCGCGCTCCGTTGGTGAAATCTCTATTGTTGTTGTTGCTCCAATGCCAATTTTTGTTGCTTGAATCTCCAGCTGAATCAAAGAAGTGACGAATCCCAATTTCTGATAATTTCTGCAGGTCCAATGGCCAAACAATTTGAATTTCCTAGACTTCCTGTTGGCTTTGACATCTTTGTTGGACATTTTCCAGCAGAAACCAACCATTCCAACAGATCACTGCTGGCTGCATGCCGCCAGGTACCCGGATTTCCTGCTGCAACGCCCGGCTCCAGACAAGAACAACAAGCCCAGATGCGGCTGCAGCACGAACAACAGCCACTTGCAGACTGTGGCTGTGGTGAGTATTCTCAGAGGGGTTAGATTAGGTATACCCTTCTTTGGGATTATGCACAACGAATTCCAAATGGTTGCTTACTGGGACGGTTTATTTTGATCCTTGTGGGTTAGCCTTGTCTTTTCTGCTGATATATGGAAAAAATCCTGCACTATTTTTACGTAGTATTTCACATCCTTCAAACATCTCAAAACGTCCAAATTGGTCTTAGGGAAGATTTACAGGGAACCTCCCATATTTGGCTGGTCAACGATTTCTCGTAACATTTTCCAACTAAACGAATCCATTGATCAAGCAAGGCAATGGGCAAAATCCACACTTTATATATAGAGGAGTTTCCCATCTATAGACCTCCATTTATTATCATTTATTCAGGATCTTCCCATCTATAGACCTCCAGTTATAGAATATATATATATATAGACTATATATATATAGATGATTTTCAGGTGAAAACTCCAGTCCAGTCACGGGATCTTCACCATTGACCATGCCAGATGTTCGAGGCGCGCCCTGCAACAGCAGCGGATCAAAGAGCAAGAAGAGCTGAAAGCGAAGCAACAGGACTGGGGCGTTCCGCTTCTGTCCTAATCTGAAGACATGACTATATAGTTGTTCGGATTTATCATGTTTTCATGGGATTTGAAATTTACGATGTTTGGATGGGATGTAAAATTTACCATGATTTGATGGGATTTGATTGATGGATTTGATGGTTCCTGGTGGCATCTGTGAGGGTTACCATCTGGAAATTCTAACGGTTTGCTATTGAAAACCAGCATATTAATGGGTAAATCATGGAGATAGATGGGCCATGGCTTCCATGGTGGACACGGTTGGGCCACTTGCCTTCAGTCCTGAAAAAAAGGTCCCCTCATTCAACAACTTCAGCAAAAACCACTGGGAAATAATGGCACATGGCACATCAAACAGGGCCCCATACCCTTTCTTGTTCCCGTCAATGGATCCCAATGGTGTACCCATAACAACCACCAATATTACAAGAACTAGGTGATTTTGGACAACCTCGTTTCCATGAATCATGATTCGTTGGTGAAATCCACTTTTTGGCTGGTTGAAGATAACTTTGGTTGGTGAAATCATCGTAAGATTGGGGTGCCCCCTTTTCACCATTGGATTCTTCACCAAAAGGACCACCGATTTTTCAAAATTTTCGGTTATATTCCATCAAACATCTCTTATGAATGGTTGGTTACCCATCCCCACAATTCTTGGATATATCACCATATGGAGGATAAATTGTTGGTTTGGTATCATTTTTTAAATCTCAAAAAAGTAAAGCAATCACACACTCACACACACACATATAATATATATATATATACTGTATATATACATATAAACAATATTTTGGTTCATACCACCTAGTTATGGTAGAATTACCCAGTAATCTTGATGGATTATACCAAAATTATGGGTCATCTTGATGGATTAATGGCTTACTATTCTTTTACTGACCCATCCATCAAGATGTCTCAAACGCTCAAGGAGATGGCCGCCAGACGCGAGGAGCAAGCGAGACTGGTGGCGGAGCGAAAACAAAAGGAGCAGGTGCCGCCCGGGGCCTCTCCTGGGGAACAAGAACATGCTGATGGAAGAGATCCTGCACCACCTTGGATGGTTGAAATCCTATAAATAGTGGGATAAACCATCAACTGGTGCAGGATATCTTCCATCCACCGTGGCTTTGAAAAAAACTGGGGATCTTGGAGGCAAATTGGGATTTGGAGAACTTGTAGAAGTCAATGTTTGTGGATAGGGACTCTTTTTGGATGTTGACCTGGGGCATGGGGCAGTTGAATTGCTCCGATTTTCAGAGCCAATAGATTTTCCCGCTGGGTTAGTCTACGATGGGGGATCACGCGTGACAAACCCACCTGCTCAAGCAAAACCAAATTTCTGCCACACACTCAACAAGACATCTAATTTCAGGGGTTTAAAGATTTTGAACCATACCCCAAATGGCCTCTTTTTTTCTCCTCCAGGATTGCACCATACCCAAATAGACAACATCCTTCTCAGCACTTCCGCCAGGAATCCACATCCATCATCCGAATGGCGTGTCAAAAGATTCACATCGCCAAGGACGCCGGGTGCTGAATCACAGTTTTTGATTTCCTGAAAATCACCGATTCATAGTGGATCTTCCCAGCTACACACCTCCATTGGCAATGAAGATTTCCCATTGCCGCGTTTGATGACCCGAAGGTAAGATCTTCTTTACTCTTTGGTAATTGTAGCAGTTTGCATGGAAAAACCACCATGTTTTGTATAGAAGTCAATTCTCGAACGAAATGGGCCCTGGCTTCCATGGCTTCCTCCGATCGATCTGCGTCTCGAAGAGTCGGAAGCTCATGGCAGGAGGAGACCATCCAGCAGCTTGAGCAGGACCGGTGGAGATTTGACACCAGGGATTTGACCAAGCGAAATCCGGATTTTTGTATAAAAATAGGAACTTTATATACAAGGAAAGGGAGGGGGGGGCTTCTCGTATATATTTTGGGGGATCCCCCAAAATCATCTGATCCTAAGCGCATCAGGAGCTCTACCAGACCATGCAGTCGCTCGTCAACTTAGGAAGAGGTGACAACTCGGGGGTGAAGAACCCCGGTAGTCACAACAAAGACCCAGTTACTGTATATATAATAATATATATATATTATATAATATAATGGTATATGTGAGAAAAACCCTGGTTAATATATCAACATTTGGGTCATGAAACCAATGAGTAACTGAGATGCACACCTAGAATCCCAGAATGCCAGCAACATTTGCGGGTTGCTGTCGTGAAAAGGCCCAGGAAAAAAATCTGGAAGTTGCCATCCATTCAGCAGGCAAGACATCCTGGTGTTCAGTTGGAAGACACCATGCTCAATGAGAGATACTTCTATCCCGCATTCAAGAGAGAACATCAATGTTTGGTAGACCAAATCCCCAGGGTTCAACAGCAAATAATGATAAATATACCCTCTGATAAACATAGACCCTGAAAATCACCCATTTTTAATGGAAGCTAATCTTCCAACCCCTATCTGCCAGGGTCTATGTTAATTTACCAGAGGGTAGATATTCACCATTCAATGGGACATTTCCTGGTTGAAAGTGGAAAAACATCAACAGACTCCTCGATTCCAGCTGGTGTCCGAAAGGGTCAGCAGCTGCAATTGAGGTTGCACCTGCCCAACTGCGGCTTCATGATGCCAAAGATCAGAGAGGTCACAGTATTTGGATGTGAGGGACCCATGGTCCCATCTACTAAGCGGGTAGTATTTCATAACCATATCATATCACCCAGACATTGGATACCAGATACGATTAGTAAACGCAGCAATATTTGCTGCTACGATCCACCCCAAGTGCCAAGTGCGAATGAGGAAATGAAGGAACTCCAGCGCCAGGAGTGTGAGCAAGTCCTCCTCCAGACCAAAAAGCGCCTGGAGGATATGGCCAGACAAAAGGCCATCGATGAGGAGCGAAAGGTGCGGCTGCAGATGATGGGTTTTTGACAGGGAGGTGAGGCATTCGGACATACATACATATCTGTATCTATATCTATATCTATATCTATATCTATATAGATATAGATATAGAGATAGATAGATAGATAGATAGATAGATAGATAGATTGGGTAATTAGATGAAAGAGAGAGAGAGAGAGAGATATATATATATTATAGAACTTGCTTTTTGTTCCCTTTGGGAGGCGTTTTGCGGCTTAGGATTCAGTAGCTGGCCACGTTTTGCCTGTTGATGTGTTGGGGGGAAGCTGCGTGAAATCATTCACTGGTGTTTTGGTGTGAATTGAAGGGCTGAAACTGAACAGTGGCCATGACTGGTGATGGGCTGATAATGATTAAAAACTTTCAGTGGGGCCTCATTCTTCAGAGTGATCTTGTCCGTTATGCAAACGTGAAACATGGAACACCTACCGCATTCCTTCCTGCAGGAAGTCATCCCGTTAACCGCCTGGTTGCGTCTTCATTTAGAATCCAAATTTGTACTAAGTTTGTGCGGATCTTCTTCCAACCCTTGTCCCTGATTCAATGATTAAATTGGTTGGGAAGAAGATCAACTGAGAAAACCATGGCTTCCTGCCACCCGAACCAATTGAACAAATCCATTGAAGCTGACCCGAGCTTAGCGCTTACCAGTCAGCATCCAGTGAGAAAAGACCTTGAACCACTCCACTTGCTCCACTTATCCCATGGTTTTCCATGGTTTTCCATGTTGTGGCTCTGTCGCCCATTGGTTAGGCCAGAATGACCGAGCAAGCAGAAAAATTGGTCAAGACCTCAGCCTTGGCTTTCCCCCTGTGTTGCTGATCTTTAGCCAAGATGTTGCCAAAAACCATCCATTTTTTTGGGAGATCCCCGGGGCTCAAAATCGGAAATCGCTTACCCTGCCTTCCACCAACATGGCCATGGAAAATCACCAGAAAATCACCAGAAAATCACCAGAAATCACATCCCTGGGTCCGTTATTCTCCAATTTTTTTTCGTGGAACGAGAGATATGGCCAGATTTTCCGCCCGACATCTCGGTGACTCAGATTATGGTTGGGCACATTACAATGCAATTGCTATGGTTTTCCAATGTTTTCCCGCAAAAATGATGGGTTTTCCAATGTTTCCCGCCCGATTTTCACGGAAAACAACCAAATCAGCACCTGTGAGGTGGACGACTTCAACATCAAGGTGGCGGCCGCAGAGGAAGCGGTTGGGAACTGAGGTTCTTCGGGTGTCTTAGATGTTTTTTTTAAAGGTGGGGTAGGTCAACATCACGGTTTATTTATGTTTATATGGAGGTTTCCTGCAATGGGGGTACCCCGATAGCTGGCTGGTTTATAATGGATAATCCTCTTAAAATAGATGATTTGGGGGTACCCCATTTTAGGAAACCTCCATATTGTGTTTATCATCACTTCCCCCAATCAACATGTTTCTTTTGGGATAAATGTGCAGACCGTTTTGGGCCAAACGACATATTGTTCCCTCCCAAGATATTGAGATATCGTTTTCTTGGTCAGGTTTGTCATGCTTCGCCCCGTCTCTTAGCTCACAAGATCCATTACCAGCTGTGATTCGTGTGGGTTTCCCCATCTACCAGGCTTGGATCAAGAAGGGGCTTCCCCCATGTATTTAGAATGGTCTTTGGCTTCCCGCCAGAGCAGAAGCCGTGCTCGTAAAAGCTTTTTTAATGAGCTTCTCACTATGGTGAAACCTCAAATTTGAATATCATCATGAGGCCAAATTCTCCCAACAAAATCGGGACATTTTTGTGGTTTTACCAGTGACATGTCATTTTTATCGGCTTCTGCAGAAGCTCTGCTAAATCATTCTTTTTCTCAAAGGATGCGCTTTAAGGTTTGAATTGTTTTCTTTTGCAAATGGGTATGGAGGTTGATGTGCCTCCACTGCCAAGATTTGCAATACAGCAACAAATCGCGGCTGTGAGAGGACAAACTGTTGAAATTTGTTGCACAAGTCAGTAACGTAACGTCAAGAACGTAGTTGAAAGCTTTTAGAAGATGTTGAAAGTTACTAAAGTAGTAGGAAGATGTTGGAAAAGGGAGTAACGTAGTTGGAAAAATGTTAGGACCAAGGACGTTAATAGCCCACCCCACCCCACCCCAAGAAAAACGTTAATTCTATGAGCACGGTTTTCGGTCCATTGGCAAAAACATGATTTTTAGATATTTTTGACAAGGTTTCCTTGAAATCAGTTTCATTACCCTAGGGCAAACATACAAAAAGATATGGAAAAACCATGGTTTCCCTACAAAAATAATGTATATGCTTCAAATATGTTAGTTTACAGGATAACCATGGTCACCCGTTACCCAGTGACAACTGAGGCCAAGATGTTGACCGAAAAGGCCGAAGCGCCGGGGAGCCTCAGTGTGGTGTGCGAATGAGAATGGCTGGTTTTCTGAATGAGTTGCCCTGGGTTGCCTTAGCACTGTCAAGGCCTTACTAGCCCTGCATAATTTGTTTCTTTTATTTTCTTTGAAGTTTTTCTTGAACACAACAAACGCTAGAGCCGCTAGAAACAACATTAGCACCTACCTGGCACGTGATGCCAAATCGTTTCCATCTTAGCCACAGGCCCATGGGGTGGGCCTTCAAGGCCGCAGTTTCGGCCCAGGTTGACCACTATTGACACCATCCTGCAGATGTCAGAGAAAGAAATTGAGCAGCAGAACCAGGTCATCCAGGAGGCTCTATCATTGGTTGGCTTCCCAAGGTATGCTGGTGTAATTAAATTGTAATTAAATAGTTTTTCTTATGAATTCCAAGTTTTTCTGTCACCACTCCACTTTTTTCAGAGCGAACATCTACATTCTTGTTGGTTAAATCCATGTTAAATCCATCCTAAAGCCATGTTTTTCTGAGGACCCCCTCACTTTATTGACATTTGACGCCTGGCCGTTGGCCTTTTGCAGGCTCATAAGGAGGCCAATGATAGGATCAAGATTTGCTGATGGCTCAGTGAAGGGGTGACCCCAGGAACAACTGGAGGAAACCCAAGATCTTTACATATCTTTACTGGTGGTCAGGAAGGTCCATATTCCCATATATTTGTATATATGTCCCATTGACTTTTGCCCGAAAAACAGCTTCTGGGAAAGAATGTGTTGGATCCAAGATTTGACATGGGTTTAATTTCCAAAAAAAACCCTCCAACAAACAATCAACCCTCCGGAAACCTAAAATGAGCTTCCTTCTGTTGGTTTATAATAGTTATAGACGTAAAACATATAAACCTATTCTATTCCAATCACGGTGGGGGAATGTTCACCTCCCCAAATTCATTTTGAGGTCGGCCATCCTCACCTGAGGCCATGACTATTTGCAGGAGTACTACATGCACATGAGGGTGCCCGATTCGTAGGGCTCCCCTGCAGGAGTTCATGGGTTGCTGAAATGGGAAGTGGATCCCCTTAAACAATGAACGCGCCCATAGATTCCATAGATGTTGCTGAACGCATGGGTTTGCAGATTGGTGTTTTCTCGGTCTTGGATCGCAGATTCTTGGTGTTTGTGTGGAGGGCTGGCACTTCTGGAATCACAGACGGCTTATCTTTCCTTGGTCAGGATTACCTCCCAACGTCCCAGATACCAAGGGGGAAGTTCGGAAATAAGGTGAGACCAATTATGATGGCGCTAGCCATCATGAATTTACTTTTGATATCTTTTCATCGATGTGTTTATCTCTTGATTCTTAGCCTCGCCTAGGCCGGGACAGCCACCTGCAACGGTGAATGTCAGCCTACAGAAGATCTCGGAGAGGTTAACTGCCACCACAACGGACAAGGACGCCGCGGAAAAAAATGAGCAACGACCAAAAAGGAAACACATGGCATCCCACCTAGAGATTCCCAAGCCACCGGCCCCCAAACCATTTAGACTTGAGCTCTGGACTGAGCGTTGAGGCCTATCTAGATTGAAGTCCAAATCCGAATCCAAACCTGATCGAACTTAATCAACCCGAAGCTTGTTTTGCCTCATCTCATTTCATCTCATTTATCTCATTTTGTCTCTTCTGATCTTATTGTCCTAGTTGATCTTGTCTCACACTATCGTATCTTATCGAATCTTATCGCATCTTGTCGGTCTAGCTGTCTATCTGTCTATCTTCGGGACCAATTTTTAGCCACGAAAAACGCTTTTCTTAGCCTTGAACATATTTTTTTAGCTACGTATATAAATAGGTTTAGCCACGTAAAAGAGTGGGTTTAGCCTTGAACATATATTTCTCTCTAACAATGCAAAAACAAAAGATGAATTTTGCTATAATACGTATTGCATTTGAAAAATAAATGTTTTATGGTTAATTGTACTCTGCTGATAGGAAAACCGTACGGATGGCAGCGGCAGCGATGTTGCCCGGCGAAAGGCAGTGTCAAGTCTCACGTATTGTTTCCGTCCATACTTCAATAGTTTGAAATATAAAGCATCATTGCAAAACCTTATCGGGCGGAGGTGTTTCACAATAATAACAGATTTCTCTTTTGAAGCATCCACATCAGTTTGAGGAAGATGAGACTGTTGCAAGTGTGGCGGCAAAGCCTAGACGCCTAGACCATCCGTTTTTCAAATGCCTCCAAAGTTCCGAGAGGTTGTTGCCAAGCAGATTTTTGCGGCCACGGATGCTGCGCAAAGGTGTCTTGCTTTTGATTTTGTTCTTCCTAGCTGTCCTAGCGGTATTGTGAGGGCAGGTTGAAGCTCATACCTACCAAATAATGTTAAGTTGACTTGCCGCAGGCTCCTGAATCCCCAATAACTGGGCAGACCCTCGCCGCGCCAAATGTACAGTTTCGCGATCGCCTTCCATGCTAGAGAGGTGCCAAGCATGGTGAGCCACATTGCCCTCTTCGATCGCAGGGGGTCGCAGGAGTCTGGATTGGAGATGAGTGCTGGTCGCAGAAAGTTAAGCGGGTATCTCTCCAGCAATTGCTAGCTGACGGTGCTGGGCGTCGTGGTTTCTCATCACAGAATTGCATGCAGCCCAAATCTCACCGACGTGAAGTTGCTGCTGGTTTAGTTTAAACATGTTTTTTCCTATTTATTTTTTTGCGTGCAAGAACCTTGCGTGCATGTACCTAACCCAAACGGCAAACGCTTTGATAACCAAATGCAAGAGTCCATTTTGACACTCCATCTTTGCCGGTGGGCTGTTTCGTCGAGGTATTTATTCTAAGGCCGTGGGCTGGGTAATTGAACGTGGCGGCGCTGCCCTTTTGATGTTTGTGGATCATGTGTCGGTCGGCGTTTTGCAATGGATTTCATGTTTTTCTGTCAAGTTTGCGTCTCAATTCCATTGGTTTTATCGTTTTTCTGTGCGCTGGCCATCAAATATGGACATTTCATCCCCGAAAAAGTGCTCAATTTTTGGCGGGTCATTTCACAAAGTGACACTGGGGCCATGGTTTTGGCACATGAAAGCGTTTTTTTTTTGCGCCAAGTTTTAGTCACGAATGTGCCAAGGTTTTGCCAGTCAGAGACATCAGAAACGTAGTTGGAAGCTAGTAGAGAAGATAGCAGCGTACTTGGAAGATGTCTTACAAGGGATGCATGCTAACATGCTCGGAAGTTGATAGAGAAGATAACAATGTACTTGGAAGATGTCTTACAAGAGATGCTAACGTAGTTGGAAGTTGATAGAGAATATAACAACGTACTTGGAAGATGTCTTAAAAAGGATGCTGACGTACTTGGAAGTTGATAGAAAAGATATGATAAGAACGTACTTGGAAGATGTCTTACAAGGGATGCTAAGTTATTTGGAAGTTGTTAGAGAAGTGAATAACGTAGTTGAAAGTTCTTACTAGACGTTAATACCACACCCCACCCCGTGCAAGATGTTAGAGAAGTCAATAACGTAGGTGAAAGTTCTTACTGCAAAGGACCTTAATACCCCATCCCGCCCCACCCCACGATGTTAGACATTAAAAAATAGTGACAACTACACGTTCGGTTGTCCACCCGTAGGCCTGCTTCTCATCGTATGGAAAGCAGGAGTTGAACCCAGGTGCGGAGTTGAAGGGGTGGACACCGGATGGCGATGCAGCAAAGAAGTTACCCCAGCTGGGCGGAGGCGATCGTCTCAACTCAGCATAATGTTGTTTTTGGCCACCTTCTCCGGGAACGGGCAATCGAAGTGGCACAGGTAAATTTCTGACTAGCTCCGAAATGAATCCTATCAAATTAGATTTGACTGTAGTTTCCGCATGGTTTGCAAGAATATCATGAAGGAAACGACTTCCTTAAAACAGTGGCTTTGCAAGAGGGCGGTGACCCAATTTCATTGCAGGCTCTGGGGGCCCTAGTCGGAGCTGCAGAACCGAAAGCAGATGCCAGCCGGCTAAGTAAGTCTGCGCACTGCGAAGAAGTTGAAGGCCAGCAACTTTTTGAGTATTTTCAGGCAGAGCCCCAGCGCTTGTCGAAGAGACACCTTCCTGTGCAGCAGTGGTTGGCACAGGCACCACTGCGCCCTGGCGCGAGGACTTTGGCTGATACCAACGCGCAGATGGCAATTGCCATAGAGCCGCTGCAAAAGCAAAGAAGATCAAGCTTCATCGTGGGGCTGTCGGTCAGAACCTCATTCTAAAGGAAGAAGAATAATCCGTTTTTTAAAGAAGAAAGCTAAAGGAAGAGTAATTCCTTTTTTTTTCAAGAAGAAAACCTAAGGCAGAGTATGTTTTTAAAGGCTAAAGGAAGAGCAACTCTTTTTTTAAAGAAATAAAATAAAGGAAGAGCAAGTCCTTTTTCAAGAAGAAAACTAGAGGAACAGTAATGCGGTTTTCAAGAAGAATGCTAAAGGAAGAGCACTTTCAAACCTGAAAGTAAATTGTTTGAATAACAGGCGGTAAAAACAAAGTTCGCTAATTATAATGGGATTTAAAAATAAAAAGCTGATAATTGCATAAATTGCGTCAAGCTAATCAACAAAGAATTGAGATAGTGGCAAAAAAAGACCGCATTTCACAACACTCCGTGGCTAAAGGTTTTTCGTGGCTAAGTTTGATTTCGTGGCGAAAAGGCGTTTCGATTAAAAAAAAAAGTGGAATAATTACGTGGCTAGGAACGCCTGCCGTCTATCTTCCTAATTGTCTATCTATTTGTCTATGTATTGTCTATCTATTTGTCGACCTATATCTATATCCAATATCTAAATTACATCTAAACCTACATCTATACCTACATGGCCTGTATGCGTATATTTGTACCTAGTCACACGGACACAGATATGCACACACACACATATTATATATCCGTACATTTATTTATTATACACACATCTCTGTCTCTCCCCCCCTCTCTCTCTCTCTCTGTCTCTGTCTCTGTCTCTGTCTCTGTCTCTCCCTCTCTCCCTCTCCTCTCTCCTCTCTCCCTCTCTCTCTCTGTCTCTGTCTCCCGTCTCCGTCTCCGTCTCCGTCTCGGTCTCGGTCTCGGTCTCGGTCTCGGTCTCGGTCTCTGTCTCTGTCTCTGTCTCTGTCTCTGTCTCTCTCTCTCTCTCTCTCTCTGTGCGTGCGCATATACATGTACACACACACAGATATGCAATATATTTGTCGCTCTAAAATTCAACGCGTAAGGCAACAACAGCTCCCCGCTATGGCAGGATGCCATCTTGGTGAAGTGCTCCAACTGCCGCAAAATGGCGGACAAGAAGAAGGAGGTGCCGTGGTGCCGTGGGAAGGGCGGCCCTCGACGTTGGGGACGGTGCCTGCAGGCGCAGAAGGTGATGGAGGGCATCAATGCCAAATTCAAGAGCTACGACAGCAACAAAGACGGCTTTTTGGATAAAAAGGAGATCATCGCCTATTCCAAGAAGGACCTGCTGCGCCAAACTGTTTTTCTTGGGTTCTGATGAGGGATGGTCCGGGGTGTTGAAATGTTCAAGTGTTCCGGTCATGAAAGATGTTGTTCTGGACCTTTTTGATGTGGTTGTAGCTTAGAAGTTCATTCGGGGGTGAATTTGGGGTAACTATGGGATACATAATTTTGGGATATAGAACTCTATAATACATATATGAGATAACTATGAACAACTCATGCCACACAGTTGTGCTGCAGCGTCAAAGGCGTTTAGGGCAAAAAAGGTTTAGGGCGGTTGGGCGTCAAGGGCTGACGCGGCCCTGGGAGGAGTTCAAATTTCCTCTGGCTGAGAAGGACGTGACCAAGATCCTAAAGGTCGTTGAGACAATCAGTTGCCAACCTTTCACTGCCTAGTATCCATTGGCTATATGTTAACCATTCCATTTGAAGATGAGAACATAAATGGAACCTTAAATAGAACATAGATAGTTTAAATGCCAATGGATGGATCATAACCAGCAAGAACCTATCCACCCGACCATAATCACCAACTCTCCACAAAAAATCATCCCGTTTTCCAAACATCCCACCACTCGCCTTTTCCAAGCCAGGCTTTAGAGCTTGGCACCAAGGGCGTTCCCCAAAGCGACTTTCAGAAACTGAAGGCGCGACCCCTGGAATTTCAATGCTTAGCTCCTGGTTCTGTCCAGTTTCCGCTGGTTCTTCCATTCTTTGTTTCAAATCAGGCAGTGCAATCCGGACTCGCAACATATTCCCAGGATTTTGCACCATTTTTCTATCCCAAACCATGGCGCAGGTGCGCATCGGCTGCCTGCGCGAGAAGGTGCTGGATGATGCACGGCGCAAGAAACGCGAAGCACGAGAGCTGGAGCTGGAAGGGTACAAGGACCTGGGTGGCTCAACTTGATTGAAATAGCCCCTAGAAATTCATGAAAAAACATAGAACTGCTGGGGTTCAAATATTGTTCTCTTCAAGCATATTTGGGATGGGGATTTAAGTGGCAGAAATGATGGTGTAAGAATGTAAGATTAACGATCAACCAGCAGATGAGGATCTTGGGAGAAGAAACATGTTGGGGTTTGAAAGCCACAGAATTTCCATAAGCACAGCGGCATCACGTATGATTCTATCCTGACATTTGGCTGACACATGGACTGACATGGGAATTGGCACTGACATATCATTTGACATACATACTGAAAGATTTGAGGACAGTGGACTGACAAGTGAATTGACATGTCGACTAACAGTACCGTCATTTGAAGAGCATGATCACCAGCCCAATTAGTGACTGTTGTGATGTTGTTTTATAACTCTCAAATGTGGGGAACATAGTGGTGACCACAGTTATATATATATATATATTTGGTTTCCCACATTCCAGTCATAATGGTGACATTGAGTTTTGCACCATCATTAAATTGCGAATGTTATTTTATACACTTAGAACAATCTTCAGATGGTGGATTGATTTCTTGGGTTTAACCCACATTCATTCATACAGTTTCATACCTTTTTGCAACATTGTTGTAAAAATCACAATTATTTCGATTACACACCATTAATACCATAGTGGTAACCCCAAGTGAGTGGTAAAGCCAATAATGATACACCCTAAACCATACAAACATCCATAAACTTGCCATAAAGCCTCTAGAATTTCCCAGCTTTACCACATCAAAACATCCTCCCAACACAGGACGAGTTCAAGGCCAAGCTCACGAAGTTGGACGAAAGCACCGAGTCCGTAGAGGCAGAGGTGAAGAAGGCGCGCCACCGAAGGAACGGGTGGTCTTTTCTGGGAACACCCAGGGGCCTTGCTGGAAAGATCAACCCAAAAGCATCCAAAAATGAATCTGGGAAGATGGTGTCTATGTTTTTTTCCGTTTGAATGGGGGCAACGTTTTGGAAGAAATAGATGATAGGAGAGATGATCAACGTATTTGAATGGCACGAAGTAGTACTTCGGAGATGTCAACGCGTTTGTTTCTGCCCGCTCCACCGGCCTACGGCCAGCTCAAATAGCAGAGGGGACAGGAAATAGTGGCCAAGGAATCCCTAGTCATATATAGGTATGACATAAGATGAACATAACATATATATTGATTATAATGTGGCAAACCCAATCATAAACCTCCAATTTTGGCTGGTTTGTACCACCCATTTATGGCAAGATTGGGGTCTACAGGTCCAACATTTGGAGATTCCCATGGATCCGGATCCCAGGTGGAAGACTCCATGGGCGAGGTCAAGGTGCGTTCTTCAACCTTGCCGTTGGTGGCGGATTCAGCCCGTTTTTAACACATGGGGATGGCGGCTGGGTTGATGTCCTGTGAGGCGGATACCCTGAAGCTACTTGGTTTTCAGCGATGGGGGATGGAGCCCGGAAAATTCCTGTGGCCGGCTGCGGACAGGTGGCGCCGTTGGCACGTAAAAAAACAGACGGTGTTTAGGGCTAAGGGGAACATTTGATAAATTTTGATTGGAACAACTTGGGTATGAACATGTTCTCATAATTTCTCATATAAGTTAATCCAATGGGGCTGAGATGTATCCAACTTGGCACTGAGGTCCTTCGAACTGAAGGTCAAGTGTGAGCAGGCACAAGGGCGTCATGTTACGTGGGCTGTTTGGGTATGACCACAGCTTGTTTTTCAGCTCGAGATACCTTCCATGCAATCTCAAACAAACCTCAAAGACAGAAAAAAGGTCAACTTCCAGATCCATTGAGTGAAGGCCCTTGGATTTTAAGAGATGTCCGAAGGAATTGTGGATGAAGGGGATGGACGCGCGCGGTCACGTTGCCAATTGGCTCCCGGCATTCAGGAACCTTTGAGAGGGTTCCTCTCATGTCATTCGCCAGACAGTCAACGATTTTGGGCCTTACCTGATTTCTTCGCATTGCTTTTAGTGCGACCGTCCAATCATTCCACATGTCGGCCTAAGGCCTAAACCGAGTGACCAACCATTTTGCGCCAATTTGGAGCGCCCTCAGTAGGCAATCCAACATCATTCAAAACCCCTACCGACTTGAGAGTTCTACTGTGCTTCCCGTGGGAAGTACCCACTGCAAACCAGCGTATAGAAACCCATGTGTGGTTGGGAATAGACCCCGTGATCGATTTTGAACTCCGTGATTTGGGGTTGCCACAGCTACCATTAGGACCTGGCCTTGTGCTTTGACCAGGGAGGTTTCTGATACAAGCCATTCCAAACATTTTCTGGGCCAACTCCTGGCCCATCAAAGAATCTGGAGGAATGCACGGTCTCTCCAAAACATCGCATTTTCTTAGCGGAAATTAAATCTTAGCCATGTGTTCCTGTCGGACCATCGTTTTTCAGTTGGAGTTCGTATATTCCAATATTTTCCCCCGTAGTTTCAGTAGATTTTGGTAGTTGGAGTCTTACACCCATAGCATATCCCCCTCCGTCGGCCGTATGGCCCCTGCTCCGGCCCATGGCCACCCCGGTGCAGCTGGAGATCAACCGGCGCTTGACCGCATGGGATGCGACGGCACAGGGGATCTTGCAGGCACCAGCGGCGTCGCTGCCGACAGACCTTGGTGCTTTTTGAGTATATGGTACTGTATATATTATACATGGATTATGTAATAATATTCATATAATATCCATATAATATCCATATAATATCCATATAATATCCATATAATATCATATAATATCCATATAATATCCATATAATATCCATATAATATCCATATTATGATGTAATTCTTTTTGACCTATAGATGATTACAGTATGTATTATAGGATTATGATGGATTATCTATGTATATCTATAAGATGTTATATATGCATAACCGTATCTATCAATGACTAACAATCCATTTTTTGATCGGTACTTTTTTTGACCGATGCCCGCTTGAAAAAAAAGGAGAATCAGCCACACATGCCTTACCGATTTTCGCATTTTTGGCGACATTTGCGGGGCTTAGGCTTTCGCATGCTTTCGCGAATCGCAAAACCAGAGAGAAACCAGCGAAAACGCAGAGAAGATAGAGAAACTATATGATCAATCCCCTGAAAGTGAAATGACTCATTTGCCCACCAATTTGCAGTGATCATCCACAATTAAGCCGGGGGGTAATCCATGAGTTATTGGGGTTTATCTGGACACATTTTCCAGATTTTCCCACCACTTCCTGTTGGAATCTTCAGGTGGTACAGCGGGACCTGGAAAAGTTCAACTTGGTGAACTGCACCACGGCTCTGCATCGCTATGCCAAGGCGGTGCATGGCCATGGTCTCTCGGCCCTACGCCCGGTTGGGTGCCGAAAATGGTTCCACCTATTTCCACCCCCAGGGGTGGATAAAAATTTGAGTTTTTGACAGACATGATGGCTAGTAGAGGCCAATATTGGCGAAATCTGAGGGGTGTTTCCACCCAGATGAAATGGGATTGAATCCTCTGGAAGGTTGGCCAAGAACCAAAAAGCAAAAGCTGCGCATCTCGGGGTTGTCTATGAAAACTTTAGAGATCCAGTTTTCTGTTTAGGAAGTCGTGATCTCTCATACATGGATAGTCTTGTCCTCCAACTTGCCGTTGGTTTCGCTTTGCCATCTACTTTGGGGCATGCTCTGCAGTGTGTTTGTGACCATTGCTCTAGCTCTTGCTCCACGTTCATTTTTCTTGCTTCAAACAGAAACCTGATTCTCGGTCACATCCTTATCTTTGATGGCAAAGCTCACGCGCTGGATACCAGAATCTAGATTGTTTGTTGCAACATGACATCTCCTGTTCCCTCCCATTGGCTGAAGGACCGAAGGAAAACAATCCAGGACCCCTCCAGAGCTGATGGGAAAACATAGCCATGGACCCCCTGTTCCAACAGCTCCCAAGGTCCATCCAAAAACGAGCCGCAGCTGAAGCGGCTGCTGTCGCGAACCGCAGAAGTGCTGCAGAAAGCCAAGGGAAAGGTACGGCTGGAGGGTTGGGGCTGAGTAGCCAAAAAAAGGATGACATTGACCAACAAAAAGGGCAGGAAAGATAAGACTCATCAACATGAAGACTAACAAGAACAACTACCCACTAGTAAATTAACATAGACCCTGGCAGATAGGGATTGGAGGATTTGTTTCCACTAAATATGCACTAAAAATTGTGTATTTTCGGGGTCTATGTTCCAGAATTTACCAGAGCGTAAGTAAGTGGTCTCAGACACGAGGAGTGAACCAAAAAGGTTCTGGGAAAATTCGTCAGCTAAAGGGGGACTGAAAGGGGGAATGTTCGACACAAAATCAACCCCGGATCAACAAATTCCTTGAAGTAAGGATAGTAAGGTTTTGGGGGGTTTATTACTAAAGACAGCTACTGTAGAACTCCCAGACTTCGTACACCTTTTTTTTCTCCGTAGAACTGGTAGTTTAGGAGAATCTTAGATTATCTTGCAGGTGCCAGCACAGAACTTGGCCAATGCGCTTTGGGCCACTGGGCAGATCCAATTTCTGATGACTGGGATGACTTTACCTAGAAAAAACATGGAGCTTTTCCATGGCCATGTGTTTTTTACCAGAGGGCGTGGGTCAAAAATTGGTCGCTGAAGGGTGCCTTTCTGGGTCCTTGAACTGTAGAAGCTGGATGGTCAAGGTGAAACGCACCAAACTCGTGGGCTATGATTGGGTCATAGTCGTGCCGCCCAGACATGGATGAAATAAATGTTTCCCTCAAATCAAATGAAATGTACTCATTTTCGTAGGTAGTTTTGATCTTGCAATCTGTTTGTCATAGAAATTGAAGGCTTGTTCTGTTGAATATGCCTTAAAGGGGTCACTGAAACGATTGCACTTTTTTCAGGATGCTACAGATGATGTTTTCACCATAATTTCCAGGTTTCCAACTTGTCTATCTTTTTGGTCGCTGCTGTATAAATATGATGGTACCTTATCAGTTGGTTGCGAACCCCATCTAACTAGTTCCGTAGACCCACCAGAAATCCCAGCCTCCTCAATTCAACAATTCAACCAACTTGCCTATCGTTTGGGGGCCACATTTTTGATACTTCGGTCGCTAATATCCCAGTTACCTATAGCAAAGTCAGACCCTGAACATAGCCAATTTTCATCAATTTTGGATACAGGATGGTGCCCCCCAGTTATAAGTTGGTTTATAAACCCCATTAATTATAGTTATAAGTACCATAAACCATAGTTATTGGAGTTATAAACCAACTTAGCTATCTTGGGGGCACCACCTTGTAGGTATCACCAGGTCCCAGCAAGGCCATGGAACGGCTGCAGCTCAGTGCCTCGGAGGACGCCGTGATGGCCGTGGCGTGGCAAGCGCGCGAGGCGCTGCAGTGGTTTCTCTGGAGCTTCACGGGGCAAAACCTGGCCGCTTGGGGCGGCACTTGGCGCCGAGGTGTTGCCTGTTGCCCGTTGTTAACATAGTAAACCTCCCAAAAAGGATGGGGAAATCATGATTTTTGAAACTAACTTAGTTGGGATTTTACTTTTCCATTTCTTTTGGAGGGGTTGTGATAGGTGGTTCACATCTGAAGCAATGGATAGTCCACATCTGGAGATGTTGTGGTTTGATGGCTGTTGATGTGGGGAAGACCAATGGATTGAGGACAAATGCTGCTTGTGGCATGTACACAGGCCCGCAACACTGGGATATCCGTGCCGATTCCCGCCGAATCCGATATCACTACACTACCATAAGAAAGCCGAGTTGATGGGAAGTGTGGGAAGCTCATGAGAACAGCGTTCCAGTCGTGAAGGTACCTGCGAATGCTGGGGAGTATGTGCATGCCACATGGATCCAGATGAGCAGAAAGGAAACCAGAGGACATCCAAAGGGCTGATTCAATTGTAGGTCATCACCTACACGGGATTATTTGCTATGGGCTGGTTTGGCCGCGACTGATGGGAAGAGAAACTCTCATCAACTACTGGAGCTGCCTTGTTTACAGGCGACCCAACAATCGGACACGGGTCAAGTTATGTCATGGATGTCATGGCTACAACAAGAGCTTGAAGAGGAGATCCATCAAAGTTCACTGAAACCCCAGTTTTAACCATCGGATGTGATCGGTTTCCCAATGTTTGCAATTGGTTTACCTTCATTTTAACTCCCAAAAGGATGCAGAAAAGTTTCAATTGGCCATTCTACAGTAGAACACTTGATTGTTTGCTAAAGACCCATTCGCTCGGTGACCAAAAAATTTACCATCATCCAGCTATGCAAAATTATTCAATAAGTCCTAAGATGTCCTAAGTGACTTCCAAGTGACATCACTTTTTTGGGGGCTGAATTCGTCCCTCCCATTCCACGATCCCGACCATCCAAGGCCAACGTTGCCTGGGCAGTGGCCAAGATGCTGAGTGGCCGCTGCTTCCCCAGGTTTTGACGCGTTTCTGTGGGCTAAACAAAACAAATTGGAAGACTTCATTGAAGACTCGGTATCATATGGTATCATGTATCATCCATTCTTGACCTGTTCAGTTGGTATCAACAAAAGTAGGCCAGTGACCTTTTCAAACCAAAAAACAAATATTATAACAAGAGGTATGAACGGCGGGTTCCATGAAATGAGAATTCAATAGAAATCAAGCGTAGATCTGAAGAACGTTGGGCAATGCACTTAGGGGTTGAATTCGAGGGTGCCTTCCACGGAAGACCATCCCCAAAATTAACAAAGACCCAGAAATAAGCCAATTTTTAGTGGAAAGTAATTATATGATATGTGATTTGGGGGGAGTGTATTCCAACTCTACTACGCTATTAATACGACTTTGTATCTGGTTTTCCCATCACCAGTGCCATCATTCTTATCATTATCATTATTATAATTAATTACCTATCTATCCGTAAATGCATCCATAGGTAATAATACATCCAATCTCACAATAGCCTATAATTACCTATGATTCTTAGGTATGATTATGACCTATCTATCCATAGGTGGATTTTTTTTCATCCTGGTCATCCTTTTCCAAGCTCACCACCTCCACATCGCAACGCCGCCTGAGCGCCTAAGCCGCGCTGCTTTAAGGAGATGCCCAGAAGCTGCTGGGGTATCCCACCCAGACGAAGCAAAGCTTCTTTGATCCCTTCCTGGCAGCGCTGGAGCAGCGTGCTGCGGATCTCAATGCGCAGGAGCCCCGGTGGAGGATTTCCGGTGGAGCCCTGGGAAATCTGTTCTCGGAGAGACATCCAAGGTGGCTGTGCAGTGCAGTTTTCGGGTTTTTCTTTGGTAATCCATGGAATGTCCAATGTTTCTCCAAACTACAGCTTTTGCTCGGTTCTTTGTCACTTGTGATGGCTTTCCTATGCTTTCCTAGGATTTTGCAAGTTGTCCTTTTGACGTTTCGGAACTTATTGGTGTTCTCTTTTCTCCCGTGGATTGTGATTGTGCGAAACCACAGTCCAACAAACACAAAATCATCAAGATTTGTGTTATTCCTCAACTGTTTTTTCCTCTCAGTGTTTATTTCCCCTTACCATACAATACCACTTTCAATGGGTTGACGGAAACATTTGCTGGTTACACCCTTGCATTTGGGGGTAAACACCCATGGGTTTCCTGTAAGCTTTCCGTCCTTCAAATCCATTGAAAGCATGAATCCATACGAAAAAAAAAGACTCACCAGGATCTATGTCCTAAGAGTTCCACAGGTTTCCATCATCCCCAATTTTTTCTGCACCCGTGATCCACTCCCCAGGAGCTTTCGATGGCTGCCTGGTCCGTGGCGGGCTTTGGGGGGGACGATGCCAAAGCCATGCTGCGGGTCTTGCAAGCCCTGGGCGAGGCGAGACGGGCCATCATGGGCCATCTGGGGAATTTCGAATGGCAAGAAACAACACGCAGAGTCCTCCTATGGTGAGGCCTTGCAATTGACGATCCCCAGAGTTAGCACCATAAATATCCATAAATCCCATAAATCCCATAAGTCACTAAGACTCACTAAGTGGCTTCTACCATGGCTGCAAATCCTATCTGAATCTTGTGGGGTTCCTGGGGGTTCCTGGGGGTTCCACCATCCAGGCGGCCCAGTACCGCCTCAAAGAGTTGAGCGCCCAGCAGCTGGCCACCTTCAGCTGGGCCTTTGCCAAAGCAGGGCGGACCCAGGTGCGAAATGGATGGCTTGGGATTGGGCACCCCAAAAAAAGCGGTGGACATGGCTTACTTATGATGGATTTTATGGGTTTATCATGGTTTATTGTTTTTTTTTTGGTGTGGGGGTTTGATGGTTAAATCTTGATTCTATGAGTTATACACGTGTCTTGTCCTTTTAAAACGCACCGTTTGAAGTCTTATGGATGGAACTATGGTGGTGGTCGAGGACTTCCCCCCGCTCAAATGGCTTGTGTTTGCAGGCAGCCGAGTCGATCCTGAAAGACATCGCGCGGGCAGCCGCGCCAAAGGTCACCAGAGGCGGAAAAACGAAGACAGATAGCCGCTGGTAATTTGACATAGCTATGGGAAACTGTCTATTTGTAGATGATTTACCTAGATTTATATACACACAACATAACGATTTTCGATGGCAAACTGTTAATTTACATTTGCCAGGGGGCAAGTTCGATCTGATGTGAACACCCGGATTGATCACCAACATTCACCAAAAAAGGTATTGATCACCAATCAAAATAGTTTTTCATAGGCATTGACCAGCAATATTCACCGGTCAAAATAGTGATTGATCACACACAATTCTTGGGCCTTTGTGGGGAATGCTTGGGATCTGTTTGGATGATGGGATGATGGGACCGCTCAATTGGTCAAACTGTTAGTGTTAGTGTAAAACAACCATCTGTTTTTAAAAAAGGAGCCATACCCGTTTGAGTTTCTGGCATCCGAATTTGGATAGATTGATGTATGTAGGTGTAGACGTATAGATTTGTGGATATATTCGGTCAGGGTAGATAAAACTTTTGGGTACAGCTTTTCCAGTGCCTGTGCCTTGGGCTGTGGCCAGTTTTGATGCAGTTGGGATCATTTGAATTCATTTGATATGACTTTTATGAGTAAAACTATGGATACAAACACCAGCAAAGTATCCACAAGTTAGGAGATCAACCCTGCAACTATGGCCATCTATGGCCATCTATGGCCATCTATGGCCATGTACCTGGCTGAGATTCCTGCGACGCCCAATGGAAGGTGACTTCAACGTCCAAGATCTGTCGAACATCGCCTGGGCCTTTGGGCGGTTACAGCTGCCTGCGCCTGAGCTACTGAAAGCTTTGGCTCTGATCCTGCCGCAGCTGGGACTGCGAAAACGTTGCGACTGGTGACCCTCCAATCATCTACAGAATCTACCCTCCAGTGCCATGAAACATGGATATTTATATATGATTTATCCCGATTTGTCCCCATGAACTCCTCATTTGGTTTGGGGGTTTCCAGCCAAGAGTAGAGATGTGGGATGGTCCGTTCAAGCAAGACGATCCCCTCAACCATGGTTGGAAGATGGTTGTTGTTGACCCGGCTTGCTGTAAGGATGGGTGTGAAACACGCGTTCAGTTTCCATCAAAATTATGAAGATAACCTATCAGATCCTATCAGATACTTGGGTATCTTTAGAAACTCGAGGCAGGCTGCACGTTCCCATTTTGGCCTTGGGCCCTTTCACAAGCATTCCAGCTCCCAAATGCATCACCCTGATCCTCCTGACTTCGGCAGAGGATGTCAGCACACGTCAACCATCAAGGGCTTGTCTGAAGGCAAGTCAGAAACGCTTGAGAACTTGAGACCCATCACGCAATCTTCCCACCCCCAACCCAAAAGGGCTTACAAGTCCATTGCCATTATCATTGTATTGCCCCCTTGGAAATCTTCACCATTTTCACCAAGTGTCTCATCTGATTTCCAGCAACTGCTCCCAGGCATCATTTCTCCCCGCGCTCCAAGCGCTC
Source organism: Cladocopium goreaui (assembly GCA_947184155.2). Classification (NCBI taxonomy): domain Eukaryota; class Dinophyceae; order Suessiales; family Symbiodiniaceae; genus Cladocopium; species Cladocopium goreaui. Next base: position 57,326 of record CAMXCT020006645.1, on the reverse strand, counting down.
CAAGCGGTCGCAGGGCGCGGTGCCGGGCGGCGGCTTTTCGCCGCAGCAGCTGGCGTTGCTTGGCTGGTCACTGGCGCGCATGGGCGGCAAGGACGAGCTGAAGCTGCTGGTGGAGGCGCATCCGTGGGGTGTACCATGGCGGGTGCTTCCCGAGCGCCCAAAGGGTTGCCATGGTTTGCTAGTCTTATGGTTGGCAAAGGGCAACAATGGGGATTTCTAGCATGGCTTTTCTTGAGATTTGGTGGCCGCCGGAGCTAAGATGGGGTCATGCATCCCCCGGATGTGCGGGATCCGGTATGTGTTTGCTTTCATGACCATGATACAAGCCAGTAATAATTAAATACATGGGATAATTCCCAGTTATGTACAGATGATCTTCCAGTTACCAGCTGGGATGCGCGGCCTCGGAGTCAGTGCCAGAAAGTGGCTTAAGATGTTTAAGGGAATGTTACTGGTTTCACCACTAGAGGATTCCCTGTCGTTGGTTGTAAAGACCATGCTTTCGTTCAATTTCAATTCACATCAACCCACTGACACGGAGAGCCAGGGTGAATTTAGAACAGTTCAACAAGGGATGACTGGCCCCACATGGTGAGATTCCACCCACCTTTGGAGAAAATGTGTCTGACGCCAGTGGTCGGAGCTCCTTTCACACCACACCTGCTTCGGGTGAACATCGTTAAACCATGTCCAGCAGCGAAAAATTCTATGGGTCTCAGTCTCGGTATTACCTTTACCCTCTGGTAATTTAACATAACTATGGAAAATCACCATTTTTAATGGGTAAATCCACTATAAATGGCCATTTTCAATAGCTATTTTGACATAACCAGAGGGTACCATTAATTTCCCCCCCGACTTCCGACTTCTCCAGCTCCAGGCGGTGCTTCCAAGGCTCTCCGAGCTCTCCCCGAGGGACGTGACGGATGTGGTGTGGGTGACTGGGCCATGTCAAGTTGCTGGAGTCATCAGTTGAATTGGGGAGGTACCATGAATGGTATTGTGGATGTTTGATGATGTTTGTTCCATGGTTAACTTGGACGATAATCCTAACTTGACTCCAAAAAAGTTCTTTTAGGATTGAATCCAACTACCTCTGTACCATTCACACGCGCATTTTTTTGTGACGCTTCAGGCACTCGGCCATGCTGGGGTGCGACATGATGAGTTCCTGCAGAAAGCTGGCAGCTATGCTTCTTCCCATCAAGCGGACTTCGGCACCCAAGAGATGTTTCCGGGCAGCGGCTGGTGGATCTAGATGGATGGATAGAAAAATAAACTAACAGATGACACACAGAGAAATCAAATCAAAGCACAGAAACACATAGAACAATGAAGAAAAACACCATGGCTGTTAGACGCACTACATCTACTACCCTCTGGTAATTTAACATAGCTATTGAAAATCACAATTTTTAATGGGAAAATCCACTATTAGTGGTCATTTTCAATAGCTACGTTAAATTACCAGAGGGTACATCTACTGATCATCATACCATCTTCCACCTGCCCTGGCCCGGCCCAGGTTGCGTTTCCTGGGCGCCTTTCGACGCGCGGGTGGAGAAGGACAGCTGCTGGCAGAGATGGCCTCGAAGCAGCAACAGCTGCACTACGACTTCCCAGCGCTGCAGTTGGAGGTTTATTGTCGATTCAAGATGATACCCTCTGGTTATGTCAAAATAGCTATTGAAAGTGGCCATTTATAGTGAGTTTTCCCATTGAAAATGGTGATTTTCCATAGTTATGTTAGTTTATCAGATGATAAAACCATCTAAAACCACCCATTTTGATGGCACCGGAGGTTCTTCCACTCCCCCGGCTGCGGCTTTTTCGCTGCCAGGTGAAGCTGAACGCCGAGATGCCGGGGCAGCAGCACCATCGCCGGCGCCGCGTGCGCGCCAGCGCGCTGCGGGAGAGCGAGGAGTTGGGGGGCGATCCTCAACGTGCTGATGGTGGAACCACAGGAGGGGAGACCAGCTGGTGATTTAACAAAGTTTTTACTGGAAAAGTATCATTTCTAATAAGTCACTTTAGTAAAACCATTGGAAATCATTTTTTAATGGGTAATTTTTTGGGAGCCGATTGTTGATACTTGTGTTGATGGTTTAAGCAATGGGTGGAGCTATTGGAGTTTGGTGATCAAGTCAGTTTAGATGGGCTTGGGGCCTGTTGGTTAACAGGCTGTGTGGTGGACACGTTGTGAAATTTGGCTTTCAGGAACTGTTATGATTAGCTCTAAATCATTTGTCGAAAGTGCAGTTCTTATGAGCCATTTCAGAATTTAAGAAGCATTGGGAAGAGAAAAAAACACATTTCATTCTAGCTCTGATGTTCCCCATATTCCATAATTTCACCACAATTTTCTCCAAAAAACACATCTTTCATTTTTTTAAATCCAATATTCCCACTATTTCCTCTAATTTCCCAGATTTTCCCATCAAAAAAACTTTGACATGTCCAGCCCTGCTCACTCTGGCAATCAAACATGGCAAGCTGGAAGCTCACCAAACATGGCATGGAGGTAACTGGAGGTTTACAGCTCACAGGTGACGTTTCCAGCAAGCCATGGACCTGACAGCAGAGGTATGTTCCATGATATTCTGGGACTCTCATGGGAAGATTCCATAAGCAACAATGTCATGGGAAGATATTATTATATAATGGTCATGATATTCCACAGGATATTCAAAATCATGTCATGGTCATGGGTAATCACTATAACCATAACATTCTATTATAGTTATTACCCATGACCATGACATTACTATGACTATAACCATGGGTAATCACGATATTCAAAATATGATAACATTTTTTTCCCCACGATATTTGCACATTCTATGGTGGGAAGATGATATTCCCACCATCTTCCCATGGATTTTCCCATGGATTTTCCCACTCTCCAGGTGTGGCGCTCTGGGAGGCCTCCTTCGTCCTGGCCGAGTGGCTCTCGCGGCACGGGGACACTCTCGGCCTGGCAGCCTCAAGGGCCTTCCAGGCCTGGGAAATCCCAATGTTCTGTGGGAAAATGCTGGAAGAAATGGTGGAAAAAATGCAGAGAAAGTGTGGGATATTAATTCTTAAAATACTTTTTATATATCTAGAAATACTGTTTTTTGTGTGCGTGTGATGTTGGCATGAATTGATTTGGATTGAGAGAGCAAAAACATGGATAACTCTTAGACGGAATCTTGGGGGTAACTACGGTAAGTGGCTACTAACTATGGCTGACTTCCACGTTTACTATGTGAAACCAACAAGGAAGTGGGATGCACATGTGAAGTAAGGATTGGCTGCCACTTCCTTTGCAGAAACGTTTTTTACCACAGAATACAGTGGGTCCCCCACTTTTGAGCTGCTTTACAGACCAATCCAGCTGTAGATGTATCCCCGTGTATCCCCCATAAACCCTGAAAGACAGTTTACAATTCGTGTAATTGCAAGCTAGCTTTTTTAGGCCCATTGCCACTTTGATATTTCTAAACCATAGTTTAATTAACTATAGACTACGCATTACTTTCTAATTTCTAATCTTGGTTGGTTTTCATCAATTTTCTCTGATTTCATCTCCTATATAACTGTTAGGGTCTTCTTATATATTGACAAACCACAACCATCATTAGATCCTTCGAAGCCACAACCAAAACCATAACTACACCACAACCAATGATCAACCAATGATGGATGTGCATCCCACTTAGTTAGTGGACTGACACTGATTATATATATTATATGCCATATCAATCAGTGGAGATATCCTGTCAATCGGTGGGATATACCATGGTTGTTAACTGCGTCAGGAGTTGACGAAGGACTCCCCAAAAACGGCGCGCCTCGGCCCAAACAAAGTCGTGGTCAGCGGTCAGCAGGGTGTTTTCGAACGCTGCCGTTGGAGGCGAGCTGATTGTTGCATAAAAGATACTGTAGGTTTCACCTCACCAAGATCATCAACATGGGATATGTTTTGATCACACATGAATTTCCATATCTATGTCATTATATATGATGTATGATATATATATATATCTATATGATATCTGATATCTATATCTCTATCTCTATATGTACTTCCGTCTCGGGGGTTAAGATGTCGTTCATTTAGATTGCCCTATAGTGTGTCGGCTTCAGCTGTAGATGTTTTGCCCCACGTGTCAAAACTTCGTGGGCAATCCCTGCGCTGCTTGCCGTACGGTGTGTCGCATCCGCTTCTTGCTGGAGCGTGCCCGGATCCCGCTGACTAAGGAGGCTGAGGTGGTCACCGCGCTTCGGAACGTGGTGGGGCTGCTTGGGGACCTAGCTGAGCAGTTCGGCTTCCGTGATCCTCCTCCTGTGCAGCCACCTCGGGAGCCTGCAGCTCCTGGCGGGGAGCCGGTGCCCCTGGATAAGACTCCAGTGGAAGAGAAGAAAGGTGCGGCAACAAAGTCTCCTGAGGCCCCAAGAAAGGAGTTGTCCAAGAAGGAGAAGAAGAGGGCAAAAAGAGAGGCAGGTAAAGAAACGAGGAGCCCAAAGATCGAGGACCCGGGAGCAGAGGAGGCTCCTGTGACTGAGGAGGTAGAGAGGCGAGCACCTGGAGCGGAGGAATCATCTTCGCCAATCATTGCAGGACGAACCCGAGAGGATTTACAGGAAGAAGTAGACAACTACGCTCGAGCTCACCCGGGCTCTTTTGGACTGGGAAGCATCCCAGTTCGAGGATCAGCTGGTCGTCATTTCCCGCAAGGAGAAGTCAGTAGGGGAAGTGAGAGGCCCCCAGAACCGGAGGGACCTCCCCCTGAGAGGAGTGAGAGACCCGCAGAGGAGAGGAGAGAGCGACCGAGGGAGCGTTCCCGGTCGAAGAAGAAGAAGTCCAAGGGAGAAGCCCATCGCCAGAGAGGAAGAGATTTCTGGCGCAGGGGGCCTCGGCGGTAACAATGGCGCCCAAGAGGGCAAAGGCGAAACCTCGGCCTGGCCGAGCAGGAGCGATGATGAGACCCCCACCCGTGGGAGACGGAAGAGTGAGGGCAGGCCTCAGGAGGCCAGCGGGAGTAGAAGCTCCTGGAGAGGACGACACCAGAGCGAAATGGGAGAGAGGAGAGAAGGTAGAACTCCATCAGTTGGGGTGTGCTTCACTGGTCGGGGCAGGGCCGCTGGTGGTGGAGGATGGCAGCTACTTCCACCACCCTTGCAGAGTGGCGGGGCGCTGCCTGGGAGTCAACTTCGACGGGGGTCGGAGCTACCTTCGCCTGCGCCTGAGCGGCACCCTGTCGGAGCAGTTACTGAAGTACTGCACCGGCCAGCCCGACGAGGAAGTGCGGGGGCATGTATGCCCCTTGGACTGCAATCGAGAAGAGGCCGCAGACGACTTGATCCACATCAAGACCATCCGACAGATGAAGCGCATCGAAGAGGAAGAAGCGTGGGTGCAGAATCTGGAGAAGGTTCAACCCATGGAAAGAAGGGACGAGTTAGGAGATCTGAGGAGAGAGATGAACGCAAGAGAGGCCGCAGTAGAGCAGAAGGACAAGAAGGATCGAAAAGAAAGGAAGAGCAGTCCGCGAGGAGACCAGAAGGTTTCAAAGAAAGAAAAGAAGAAGGAGAAAAAGAAGAGGAAGAAAGAGTCGGCCGAGAGCATTGCTTCCGGCTCGGAGGACAAGGCCAAGACCGATGGGAGTCAGGCCAAGAGAGCCTCAATAAAAAAGAGTCAGGCCCTCTTCGAGGGCACTGGCCTGGACAGCAGGGAGAAGGTGCGCAGTCGTGTTGCGCGGTTGGCCCGAAGGAAGATGAAAAAGAAGTCCGAGAAGAGCAGCTCAAGCTCCAGCGGCAGCGCCGATTCGAGCAACAGCAGGCATGGGACCAGCGGAGCAGAGGAGAGCTTGTTCGATCCAGCTTCAAAGGTCCAAATGCTGGCCGAGCAGTTCCCTGGGGCCTTGACATGCCAGGCCATGGCGCAGATGCGCCAGGGCCTGCTCCAAGAAATTGGCCATCAAGACAAGCCGAACACGTTGAACCCAGTAGCGGTCTCCTACTGCAGGCAGAATCTGATGAGGCGAGCCTCCGGACCGGTGCAACGAGAGTTATTGACCCTGAGTCACTCTCTCGATATGGTCCTGAGGGGGCGGGCGGCATCAGCAGCCGACACGCTCACCCAGAGAATCAAGTCCATCGAACATACGATCCTTGGATCGCATTGGACAGTCTCTCAACGCCTGGAGGTATTACCACAAGATACCATGAGCATCACCGGACTCCCGGAAGCGAAGGCAGCCCAACGAGAGGTCTACGGCGAGAGCAGGCTGAGGTGGCTGTCGGCAGGGCACGAGGGCCGGCAGCCGAGCAAGGGAGGCAAAGGAGGAGGCAAAGGAAAGGGCGAGACCAGGGAGACCGGAGGGAAGAACCAGGAAGGGAAAGGAGGCAAGAAGAGTGGGGGAAAAGGAGAAGCCCCGAAGAAGAAGGAATCATGAGGCTGATAGAGGAGGCAGCGGAGTCTGCGAGGGGTGCAACCCTTGACCGGACGGAAGAAGAGGATGATGCGAAGAGGAGAAAAACGGGAGTTGCAACTCCTGACAAGATCTATGAGGCCGGCGCTGGACCTCTGAAAGGAAGCTATGAGGGAGGAACGGCATTGGCCTCCCCTTCCAGAGCCAACTACAGCGCTGGCCTGCAGCTGCAGAACGCGCCGCTGGTAAGTGGTGGGCAGCCGCAATCTCTGCATGTGGCACAGCTTTCGTCTATGGAAGATCGAATTAGTTCTACGATGCTGGAGCTTGGTGGGCCGACCGGCCCTGGCGACTCTCCTTTCGCGGGTGGCGCGAAGACGACGCCCGACCTGAGCCGCTCCAGAAAAAATGACGTGTTTCAGAGCCTTGTTGGGGAAACTTTGGGGTCTTGTGGGAAACTTTTACTCCAGGCACTCCTGGAGGTGTTGCCACTTCGCAGCCAGCCCACGGGTAAGGGAACTAGCCGGTCAATGTTTCCTTTGCCTACTTCTAGGGGTGTACTGGAGATTTTATTCCCTGACATGAAGGATGAGGTGTTGGATTGGTTACGTTGTATCTGCCTTTCACTCAACTCTGTTTGGGGTGGCGATATTGTTTGTGAACAAGGGGTCAACGAATGTCAGAAGAACTGTCTCTTCGAATTGGCCAAACAGGCCGATCGGTTTTGTGATTTGACTGTTCGGTTTGAGCATTTTGATTGGGACGAACTGTTCAAGATTAAGTCTGTTGACTACCAGGGGGAGGAAGTAAAGGTGGCACGGTGGTTCACATGGAATAATGTCCAACCAGCCCTACCGCGTGAGATCGGCAAAGTGCCTCTCATGGACGTGTGCGAGCTGGGGTGTAGACATTACGTGGAACACTTCGAAGCATACCTGAAGCCTGAATCAGAATGGATTATATCGAAAGCTCCGCGAGTGATGGTCGATGATGCGCATTGGGGTCGTGTTTGCACTGGCTTAGTTGAAACGGGAGTCTGTTGCTTCTTGGAGGAGCACGAGATTTTTGAGGTGAATGGGGGTCCGCTCCTAAACGGTTTGTTTGGGGTGACCAAAGATGAAGTAACATCCGAGGGAGTGGAGATCTTCAGACTCATAATGAATCTCATTCCCTTGAACAACCTGTGCAAGCCACTTACGGGAGACGTTGATACTCTTCCCTCCTGGGGGTCCATGAGTCCGTTCTTCATGCAGCCCAGTGAGCAGCTCCTAGTGAGTTCGGAAGATGTCAAATGTTTCTTTTACACTATGAGGGTACCTGACTCATGGGTGAAATTTCTGGCATTCAACAAGAGGGTACCGGACTCAGCCCTGCCATCAGAGTTGAAAGGACGACCGTGCTATGTTGCTTCAAGGGTCTTGCCCATGGGCTTCTTAAACAGTGTCAGCTTGGCCCAGCACGTCCACCGTAACTTGGTGAGCTGGAGCCATAGTAGCAGCGACTTGCAAGGCCCCTCGGGAGTGAATGCTCCTGAACAGGAGCTGCGCAAGGATCGCCCTTTCACTGTAGCCAACCCTGCCTGGCGAATTTACTTGGACAACTATGATCTTTTGGAGCGAGTGGAAGCCACGAGCATGGTCGACCTGGAGGGTACTGTAGCACCAGGAGTGCTTGCCCTGCGCCAGGAGTACGCCCGATGGGATGTCCCCCGAAACATCAAGAAATCGGTGAGCAGGTCTTCCAAGTGTGAGGTGCAAGGGGCTACCATCGACGGCGTGAAAGGATTGGCATACCCAAGGGAAGGAAAGCTGAACAAGTACTTCGCCCTAGCATTTCAACTTGCTAGCCTGGACTGGGCTCGACAAAAGCAGTGGCAAGTGGCCTGCGGGGGTTTAGTGTACTTCAGCATGTTCAGACGACCCCTCCTGGGCTGTCTCAATCGTGTATGGCAGCACATCCAGGACTTTGAGGGGCAGAAAGGCAAGCCATTGCCTACACCTCCCGAGTGTCGTCTGGAACTGTTGAGATTCTTGGGCCTACTACCCCTGGCCAGGATGGATTTTCGATTGGGCATGCATCAACAGGTCACCTGTAGTGACGCGTCTTCGACAGGGGGCGGCTTGTGTGCGAGCGCATCAACCACTTCATTGGGAGCGATGGTGGCGCAAGGTGGCGCATACGAGGCCAGTGGCCTGAACAACATCAGGGAGTAGGCGTCGTGGCGATCGGGCTATTTGACGGGATCGGGGCCCTCCGGGTTGCCCTGGAAGTCCTGGGACTACCAGTCATTGGCTATGTTTCAGTAGAAAAGCATGAGCCCGCTCGAAGGGTGGTGGAATCCCACTATCCAGGGGTCCTGCATTACCCTGATGTTCAGGCCATCGCGGAGGAGGATGTTCAGGAATGGGCTACTAAGTTCTCCTCGGCCAGCCTCATAGTGATTGGAGCTGGGCCGCCGTGCCAAGGCGTCAGCGGTTTGAACAGTGACCGCCGTGGAGCGCTCCGGGATGAGCGCTCCTGCCTCTTCGTTGAAGTCCCTCGGATCCGGGAGTTGGTCAAACAACATTTTGTGTGGTGCCCGACTTACGTCCTCATGGAGTCAGTGGCCTCCATGGATAAGCAAGACAGAGATCAGATGTCCAATGGGATTGGGTGCCAGCCAGTTCGGTGTGACGCTGGTGACCTTACCTGGTGCCACCGCCCTCGGCTCTATTGGTGCGATTGGGAGCTGCGCGAGGGGCCCGGGGCCCACGTGGAACCGGGAGACGGTGGATCTCCTGGAGTTCTACGACTAGAGGGGAATCAGCCAATTGACCAAATCATCCGGCAAGGGTGGCTGAAGGTGAACCCTAGCAAGCCCTTTCCTACTTTCACAACTTCACGGCCACGGTCGACTCCTGGGCGTAAGCCCGCGGGAGTTCAGCAATGCTCCTGGGATGATCTGCAGCGGTGGGAGGCTGACTGGTACCGGTTTCCGCCCTACCAATACTGCCAAGAGAATTGTCTAGTCAATCGCCAAAACCTTCTTCGCTTACCCGATGTCTCAGAGCGTGAGGTGATGCTGGGCTTCCCCCTGCACTACACCGCTGGATGTTTTCCCAAAGGTAAGCGGAATGAGGACAGTTACAGTGATTGTCGCCTGACGTTGCTAGGCAATTCCTGGAGTGTTCCAGTGGTTGCGGTTCTCCTGAATCAGCTTATGTCACTGCTGGGGATTATGAGTTACTGGACGCCTCAGGAGGTGGTCGATGAGCTGGCACCGGGGAATTCCCTGACAGCCCAGGGGCGCCTGGTCAGGCTCCCGCTCAATCCAACCCCCACCACAGGGGCGGACGCCTCGCAGACCTTGGCTGAACGCCTCGGTAACCTCATCTCGACCAAGGGTGAAGATATAATGCTGAGTACCCCCACGACACAAATGGTCAAGTTCCACAGACTCAGGTCAACTGTGCCAGGGAAATGCTGGCGCTGGCGTGTCATTGCGGGATGGCGTTGGACACGTTCCAACGAGCACATCAACAGCTTGGAGCTGCGGGCGATCCTTACCTCCATGAGGTGGCGCCTGGAACATGCTGGGCATCACTCCACCCGCCTGATACATTTGACAGACAGTCTAGTGTGCCTCCACGCTCTGACCAGAGGCCGGACCAGCTCACGCAAACTTCGCAGGACAATAGCTCGCATCAACGCCCTCATCCTGGCAGCCAATGTTCAACCCCTTTGGGGTTATATACATACGCATCAGAACCCGGCAGATAAGCCCAGTCGATGGGGCCGCCGGGTGAGAACAAAGTTTCGCCATGCCAAAGCGTAAGCTACTAGAGGCAGCAACTGCCAGTGACAGGGCTAAGATGCGACGTGAGCTAGGTACTCTTCGGAACTTGACAGTGCAGCCAGCCACCAAACGTAGGTACGATCGTGCCAGTGAGGCCTTCTTTGACTTTCTGAGATCTGAGAAATTGGAGTTACCCACACGTAAGGATCAGCTTGATCCCCTAGTATGCGATTATGTAGAGCACCTTTGGTCTACTGGCGTTGGTAGAGGACAAGCCAACGATACCGTAGCTGCTTTGCAGAATCTCCAACCCAACCTGCGAGGCCAACTTCCGGGCGCGTGGCGCCTGTTGAAAACTTGGGCTGTGAATGAGATCCCAAATCGTGCCGCCCCTACCAGAGCAGGTAGTCCACTCTATGGCTGGATGGGCTTTTTTCAAGGGGCATTACTCATTTGGTGTTTCTCTTTTGTTGGGTTTCTATACGATGTTGAGATCCGGTGAGATTCTTGCCCTGGACTCCTCACATATTATGTGCTCGGCCAAAGAAAAACAGGCCCTGATCTCCTTAGGCTTGACCAAAGGGGGCAAGCGCCAGGGGGCTGCTGAAAGTGTGATTCTGGGTGTAGAGCCTGCTTTTCGTCTTGTGACACGATGGAAGCACGTGGCTGGAACATACTCACCCTTGGTTTTTTCAACCGCCAAGTGGCGTACCCTTTTCTCAGACAGCCTGGAGGCTCTAGGGCTCTCAGATTTCGGGTTTAGACCGTACTCTCTTAGAAGGGGCGGTGCTACATTTTGGTTTCAAAGGCACGGGAACCTTGACAAGATCCTTGTACAGGGGCGCTGGCTCGCCCAAAAAACAGCAAGGATTTACATTAATGAAGGCTTAGCTATGCTGGCCAAAACTCGGATCAATTGCAATGAGCCTGCCATCCTTTCTTTCATGAATATTTACCATCTCGCAGTGAAACGCTGTGATTTCTCCACACTTGAGCCTCCGGTCCAGACCGGAAGGACTGGGGGACGTGGAATAGGACCCAAAAGACAGGTGACGAAGGCAATGAAGCGTGTTCAAAAAATGCGCATTTCAAATGTTTAGGGTTAATTATCATTTCCGTATGACGGACTGCTAGAAGGTGTGGCTCGGCAGTGCTGTCAACTGGGAAGAGTTCTTTCTTTCTCCACTTTGGGTGTGGCCAGGTGGTTGAAGGGAGCTCGCGGAGGGATTTCTGCTGATAATTAACCCTGTTCCTTTTGGTATGTGTTTACCATATTTTGACAAACTTGCTGCGAAGTGGGCAAAAGAAATGCTGAGACATCTTTGTACTTCCGTCTCGGGGGTTAAGATGTCGTTCATTTAGATTGCCCTATAGTGTGTCGGCTTCAGCTCCCAAACCCGCCCTGCCCGGGAGTTCTAGGACTCCTGAAAGACAGGTGACGAAGGCAATGAAGCGTGTTCAAAAAATGCGCATTTCAAATGTTTAGGGTTAATTATCATTTCCGTATGACGGACTGCTAGAAGGTGTGGCTCGGCAGTGCTGTCAACTGGGAAGAGTTCTTTCTTTCTCCACTTTGGGTGTGGCCAGGTGGTTGAAGGGAGCTCGCGGAGGGATTTCTGCTGATAATTAACCCTGTTCCTTTTGGTATGTGTTTACCATATTTTGACAAACTTGCTGCGAAGTGGGCAAAAGAAATGCTGAGACATCTTTATATATATATATATCTATCTCTATATATCTCTATCTCTATATATTTATCTCTACATATACCCTTTACCTATATCTACTATTACTATATCTACATCCATATTCATATCTATACCTATATATATATATATTCATTTATATGTACTATATATATATATGCCAATATATATATATATGCCAATATATATATATGCACACACACACACGTATGTATAGATATATATTTATACACATGTATTGCATATATCATATATCTAGTTTAGATGAGTTTAGTATCCTCAAAATCCATCAAACATCCGATATCTTCAGGAAGCGTTGGCGCTGGGCCAAGAAGCGCGGCGTGGAGCTGGGTGCAGGGCTGGGGCTGCCTGCCATCGTGGCTGCGCGCTTAGGCTCGGAGGTGGTGGCCACAGCGGCTTGTCAGTTAAAGTTTAAAGAACGAATCGTGGAGGCTTGGCATTGGGTTTTATCAAATTAATGTAGATCAAATTGCAAGGTGCACACACACACAGACGTGTATACATATATATATACATACATACATACATATATATATACACATGATACGCATATCATATATACAAGGCGTGATGGGCATTGTTTATTTATCAAAAAATGTGTTCTGCATGGAACTTATATTCTTGGGTCATGTCATTTGTTGACCTTTCAGATTTTCACCCAAGTCCCGGCTCTCTCGCATGGCAGCTGAACCAAGGATGGAGATGCCTGCGTCATGAAGCTCCTGCGCCGCAATGTGAAGGACAATGGAGGTGCGCGGCTGTCGCTCGGGATACACCATAAACGTGCACTACAAAGGGAAATGGCTTGATACAATATACATCAATATACCAAAAACTTGAAGGAGGCTTGTTGGTAGATGTTGGTACTCCATTTTAGGGTGTAGGTCATACGGATGTATGGATTGGTAAGTGGCTTGAGATCTCACGGCAGGCTTCTGCGAATTTTTGACGTGCTATCCAGATGAAGCTGCACTTCAAATCTACATATGCCAATCGCGAATCTGGACTTTGGATATGTCCATCCCACTTTTCCACAAGTTGTTTTTTTTTGGCTTAATTCCCTGGAAACTCCCACATTTAGCATATTCCGGCTGTTGAAAACCATGGTTTCCCATCATTTTTACCATGAAATCAGTTCATTCACACTTGCCTGGTGCTCCTTCCACAGGTGCAAACCTCAGGGCCGAGGCTTTGCTTTGGGGAAGCTTGGGCCGGTGGAGGTTGGAGTGGCACAAACTATTGGGGTATTCGTATTGTGGATGGTGTCAACCATGGCCAATTCATGCCAATTCAGGGCTTGACAGATTTCGATTTGTCGGATTTTGTCGTTCTGTTCATTTTTTTCCCTGAATCTCTTAACACCGAGGCATGAGATTTTGACATGTTTTAAAAGTTTAATTCCTGCTACTTGCTGGCTTTGGGATGAAGATTCACTAAACCATTGGGGTGCACCAGGCTTTGCAGGTCGCTGGCTGGGGCCATCCCCGTTTGAAGTATGGGTTGTACGAAACTGCTTTTGCTGACCGGTGAATGCATATGGCATATGGGGTGAGTATGATATTGAGCACAAGGCAGACTCTTGAAGCCCGTAAAATCTCAAACTCATGACCCCAAAATTGAAGAACTTGCTGAAAGGAGTGGCTCTTCCCTCCCCACCCACTAGTTACATGGGGAACGCCGAACGATCCATGGATCATTGACCCAAGGAGCTGAAGATCCACTGGGAAAGCTGGGCCTATCGAGCCCTGTGGACTTTCTGCTGGCAGCAGATGTGAGGGGAACCCAGCGAAGGGAACAATTTTGGGTGACGGGCTGACGGGCTTGGCAAGCACCAGACTAACCCTTGTGCGTGAGGGCGATCTGTGTGAAGGAATTGTTGCCTCATCTGCAAAGTGCAAAGTTGGATATGCAAATTTTTGCAGCCAAGACACATATAAATCAACTAAACATCAGGAAAACTACCATCCCAGCTGCTCCCAGCCCTGCCCATCTGCCGCCCCAACCCCAACCACACTGCTGCAGGTCGTCTACGCCAGTGCCAAGGAGGCGCTCAACAAGCAGCTTTTGGAGACCATGCTGAAGCTCACGCATCCGGACTCTGTGCGCTGTCGGCAGAGGGTGACGGTCGTGGTTGTTGTTTTGGGTGTGAGTGAAAAGGCGCTGATAGGAAAGGGTTTCTGTGAATGATGATGATGATGATGAGGAGGAAGAGGAGGAGGAATACTGGGCAGCTTTGGCAGTAGCTGCATCGTCATCGTTATCTCAGCTCAAAATCATTGATCATGGACAGCTTGAACGGCTGGCTTAGCACCCAAACTGATCCAAAATTGGATGCTGGCATCTTGTAGTCCCACTTAGGTCGTCATGTGCCCCACAGTGTCCCACTGCCTCTCGAGGTGGTGATTCTCAGCAACGTGCGGCGCTTCCATGAGAGCCACAAGGGCGAGGGCCGCTTCCTGGCCGAGGCGGACAAGCTCTTCTGGCGCTGCAGCGTGCAGCAGACGGAACTGCATGTGGTACCTCTGCCGCGCCGGCGAGGTATCATGGGATGTTTGATGAAGATTTCAAAACATGGTAAGGTTGGGGGGGGGCGTGAGTTTTGGGTCCCATGCTCGTATCGTTGTTTGGCGCGTTTCATGATTTATTGACACTTGTGCAAGATAAATCACAACAAATCTATACAATCTCATAAGTCGTATGGGCATGGGTCATTTCAGCCGGGTATGTTGCTTTTCTCATCCCAAAAGTGTTGCCAGATTGATCGTCATTTTGGGATGTGTTCATGAAAATCCACTCATCCACAACGGAGGTGGGGTGCCAGGTTGTACACCCTGGAAGGATTTCAACTCAAGACCCCATAATGAAGACACCATACTGCAGCTACTCGAACCAAAAGGGATTTGGAACTACTCAATTCCAACTGGACATTTCCAAAGTTTGAAGTTTTACTTCAATATTAAATTATACGTATAATATTAATGGAGGCTTGGGGCATCACACACACACAATTTCAGCCCTAGGACTTTCAGCGCAGCGGTGTTGGCAGTTGCGTCATCCACCTCCTCCGTCCCTTGTCAGAACTGGATATGCACTCACATACAATACATATTTACACATTACATATACAACCACAATAGCCACAGACATACATATATGTATATATAATATAGTAGAATATATGTATATATAATATGATAGATGTATATGTATATATTTACATTTATATATTATAGTTATACCCGTGTGTGTGCAGGGATAGATCTACAGATTGGAAGATGCATTCTGCACCGTCCCAAGGCCGCCGCAGCGCGCGGTGTGAGCGGAGTGTGCTGAGTGAGCGGCCACAGATGGATCAGGTCCTGGAGATCTCGTGATGATTCGGGTTATATAACCTGGGATATATACAATATATATATATATATATCTATCTATCTGGGGTAAATTATAACGACCTTAATTCAGGGTAGTGAAATATTATAATTTACCCAGACACACACACACACATATATCTCAAGTTGTTTTTCTTCAGGTTATATATATATATATGTATATTACTATATATGGTGAGCCAGAAAAAGCGGACACTGTTGTTTTTGGCTTCAATTTTGGAGGTACAATGTTTTTTTTCCGTTTTTATGTTTGGAGGCCATGAAGCCATCAAAGTTGAAACCAAATCATTTCTGGGCAGCTGGTTGGTGCCCGGGGCAGGTGCAGATCACAGCTGGCACAAAGAAGGTTTCAAGGCCTGGAGGGGAGATTTGCTGCAACTTACCCGACATTTTTTTTTGTTTTTGGTCTCGGAAAATGGGATGAGGATTTCAACACTTCGTTCGGTTCCATGCATCATTTTTGTTGGAGTTCGAAATCGGGTCAGAAACTGTATGTCCTCTCAAAATTGTGGATTTTCTTTTCACATTTTCTGGTGGGAAAGAAACACGAAAAACTGCTGCTTAAAATTTGAAAGAGACCAAAATATATAGGAACCTCCGATAGGAAATACCGTCCGGCCTGGCGGAAGTTGGATCATGAACCATATGTGCTCTGGGCCGAAACATTTTTTCCCTCCCCATAAAAGGGAATGGTCGGAATGGTCATGAATCCATTATAAGGATTTCATTCCCATACCAAACCATCCCAGTTTTGGAATGTGTTTGGGGGACCCAATCGCCGATTTGTCCCGTCACTTTCCAGGTCGAAAAAGAAATCCGCCGTGAAGAGGGCAGCTGTCCCTCCGGTTTCCGGGATGGCCTTGAAAAAGAAGAAACGCTGCTCGTCGAAGAAGTGCCACCGGGTGATTTTCATTCTTTTCAATTTTCAGAATGATGGGTTGTCGCGGTGCTGGATGATCAGGATGATGGCGATGAGGGGATGATGGCGATGCATCCATACCAACCATTGCAGCCAGCTTCAACTGAAAACCACTGAGGCCCACGGCCCGCGCCACCACGCACAGAAGCAGCGCCCAAGATGGAGACAACACCATCAGCGCCCAGAAAGAAAAGAAAATTGAAGGCAGCGTGGCAGACGAAGTGGGCCAGGGGCCCGTAATATCCCGTAGTGACTGCATTTACAACCCATAAATCATGCGCATAGGTGTCAGGGACCCAGTTACATTTTACATTCCCCATGGTTGGAAGTTGAACCCCTTTGAAATGATTGAAATGATCATGATTTTACGCTTGTGAGAAGCAATCCCGATGTCGATGAGTCACCATTTTATAGGAGTAGTATCCCATTCCCAGAATTGGTTGAAGAGAAGCTTTACATGTGGAACACCTTCAAAGACCCATGGCTTCAACTGAGGTCGCCAGGAAAATCAGCGAAGCAACGAAGCCCAGAAAGCGACGACCGAAAAAAGTGACGCCTGGGTCACCTTGGTTCGTCAATGGTAAGTTCGTGTTTTTTCTTGACCATTTTGATAGGAGCACTTTGGAGCAATCAGATGCACCAGCTCCGACTTCACTTTTTTCTATCGACCTGTTCTTGTTTTTCCATTCTCATCCACTCAATGAGGAACAGAAACCCCAGCCGCAAAGTTGGCCCAGCCCCACCTCGAAGCTCCCTCCCTGTCAGGCGGCCGCTTTGCTGAAAGGCGCAGAGGAAGCTGTCGCCAAGCTCAAGGCGAAGGCGCGTCTGGTGGATTTATATAATTTAATTTTGCCCATTGCAGTATCTCCTCTGTTTATGAGCCACACACAGATAGAGAGAGAGAGAGCTATACATTTATATATATATATATATACACAATTTATTGTACACACACACACATATATATATAAATACGATAGTTTGCAGTATATCCGCCATTGCACACACACTGTCTGGTCTGGTCTTGTTTCGTCTCGTCTTGTCTCTCTCTCTCTCTCTCTCTTTGCCTCCCTCTCTATGTACCCTGTAGGTGACAGAGCTGCGACATGGCCGGGCGGCTGAGGAAAACCCGGAAAACAAGCGCAGGGTTGCCACATCTTGCCACTTTTCCACCCAAAGTCAACGGCACCCATGGCGATATCCATGGATTTCTGGCCCAATTTTTGGATTTTTTAAGGCGTCCAAGAAGATCTGAAGATCTGGTGCTTGGGTGAGAGCAAGTTCATGGACGGGGTATGGCAGGGTGACCTGAGGCTATGACTATTGGGCTTTTCAGCAGTAATGAGTTTGGCTTAAGCATGGAATGGCCTGTTGCAACCTGATGCGCTGAGCCAATTCAAGTCAGGTACCAACTCAGTTGGTTTGGACAAACTCCTAATCTGTATGTTTTTTCATTGTGAATCGCACACACACTGGGGTGATTTAAGGGGAGGCATATGCGTGGGGCACTGGCTCACCCCTGCTGTCAACTGGTATATCATTCTGGCGGTGGATGTTAAAGTCATCACTGCGCGATTTCCGATGATTTTACCATAACTCGCTTAACAAGGAACATATGACATCATAATTGATATATCATAATCATAATATGACCCCATTGAATATATAGTCCGTAACTGTCAGTAAGAACTTCCAGTACTAAACATCACTGTTCTCATTCCAGCAAGTTATCAGTAAAAAAACAACTCTAGTAACAATAATTCACAGCTATAGTAACAAACATAAGAATGTCCTATAGTTAAGTTATTGTCCGATAGGTATTACTGTAAATCATAATAACTCACAACTATAGTAACAAACATAACAATGAAACTGTAATAGTAAGTTTACTATAGTCATAACCTCTCTATTTACTATAGTTATAGTTATTGTCCTATAGTTATTAAATCATATATAACTATAGTAACTGTCGGAACAACGAGACGCACAGGACTTCAAGATCCAGGGCTTCGAGCGTCGCATGGCGGGCCTCGGAAGAAGGCGAAGAAAGACAGAAGTTCGACCAGAAACGGCCCCACTGTTGATGGATAATAATAATAGTGGATTAATAATGGTTTAATAATATTATTATAATCCATTCTTATAATCCATCATTAAGTTTAATGTTATTGATTGTAATAATAATAATGGTTTAATAGTGGATTAATAATAATGGTCTAATAATATTGATGGCGGCCCCATATACTGTAATAATAACGATAGTAAACATTTACAAAGATAATAATGGACTATAGTGGATTATAGTTATAGTCATAGTAATAGCGGATTAGATTAAAACCCCAGGGGTTGTGAGAATTATGATTTAGTGATAATGGACTAATAACAATAATGGATTATGATTATCATAATGGATCAAAACCCTTGAAGGAGTTCATCCATGGGTAGTTTCATGGATTTTCATACCCCGGGAACCCCTATGAAACATGTGACATCTTCAGTAGCCAATTGAAAACAGCCCATGATAGTTGTCACTTGATAACCCGGACGTCGGCCAAGAACAGTCAGAACAGTGAAACATCATCACAACATATCTAACACATTCTAAGTAGTAGGATGTAGACTGAGGATTCTTAGGGCTTTAGCTTTATAGGGTGTATAGGTCCCTATATCTGACACATCCTTAAGGGATTCCACATATCTAACACATCCACAGGGTCCCTGACTTTTCTATTTTTTCTTAGGGCTTTGACTGTGGAAATCTCCAACGGACACCAGGCAGACTCAGCTGGAGATGGGCGTGAAGGCGAAGGTGCGGATGGGGGATATGAATTGTCATGGGCATGTTATGGTAACTAAGACTATGGTTATAATCTATGGCTTATTAGATTATTCTATAACCATTAGATTATTATTAAGATTATTAGATTATGCTCTGACTTATTTCTTTTTCACCAATCTATGGGCATTTGATAGACTATCGGGTGGTCAGGAAGGCGGTTTGGAGTTATGGGTATCCACATTCCCAACCAGATCCTAGAAATCATCCAAAAATCATTTGAGAATGGGGTTCCCCATGTTCTAAGCCACTGAGTCACTGGATTTTGGGGTCCCTATTTTTGGACATCACATGAAGTCCACAACGGATGGCGCTGGCGCATGGCATCAGCAGGCTAAAAAGGCCCCCAGCCCCCAGCCCGGTAGCGGATTTGGCAGGAAACACGGGAAGTGGACACCTGTGAGAAGAAAGTCCTTGCCGGGTGACCTGATGTTGCCACCAACGATTGGGAGTTGCACTGAGACCAGGAAGACGGATCCATGACCAGATGCCTCAGGATTATCCCAAGATGCCCATGCTATTTGCTATCCCTGAGGCCATGTTGAAACACCATCAGAAGGCCAAGAGCTTGTGGGCAGCCTCAGCTCATCGATGGTTTTTGTCGAAGATATCAAGGGTATGCCGGGTATGTCCTGGAGTTTGGAATGGAGCCCAGCAACAGTTTCTTGAAACATGGGGGCTTAGAGGTTTTGATGATGATGATGATGACGACGACGACGACGACGATGATGATGATGACGACGACGACGACGATGATGATGACGACGACGACGATAACACGGTATTCAGTTCGCAGATGGTCCCAATTTTATCCAAAAATTTTGTTGTTCCACTGTTTGTCGTTCCACTGCCACCCTTGCAGAAGTTATCCCCCAACTCCCAGGTTTTTTCCTCCGGTAATCAACCATGGCAAGCAGGGGCATCCCCAACATCTCTGGGAAATTCATCGAACTGAATGGAGGAATTTACAGCACACCATGGGACATTCATGGGGTAAACCCAAAAGGAAACCTACCAGGGATGGAAATCAAAGTACTGGATATGAATTGACCATTTTGAATTACCACTCATAATCATTAATGTTGGTTTTTGTTTCTGATTTAAGGTTTTCCATTCATGGAATATTACCATTTACAGGCAATGGCCATTTTATTGGATATGAATGGCCTATTTTCATGGGATATAGATCCCAGCAAGCTCCAGCGTCGCCAGAGTCTGAGGAGCTTGGAGGAGATGTTCAAAGCTGTCTCCAAGGGAGATGAGGAGAAGGTGGAGAAGGCCCCTCTTATGGCTGGTGGTTGCTGGTGGTTGCCGATGGTTGGTGGACCTCATCCCATTTTCCGAAATGCATCAATTGGTAGCCGACTCAAGTGATCCAATACCTAAACCCACCATTCTGTTGGGGGTATTGAATATGGCGGGGAAGGATGAATTAGTTGCGTTTGTTCTCCCTTTTCTTGGGACAATCATTGCACCCATTCACTTTATCGAGGCGACCATGCTGCATGACTTGGGGCTTGTTGAGTGTCGCCTCTGGGACCTGATTTTCCAATTGTGGATAGCTTATAAACTTATTATAGCTGTTCTATTTCCAGTGGTTCCAATCCTGCTTGGGATGCTTCTCCCAACTCGAATTCTACACTTGGGGGGTATCGCCTTGCAACTGCCGAAATTTCCAGCGACTTGGCAGGATGCTTTCTTAAGCTTCTTGACCACCTGTGAGAAGGACCCTGCGAATGGAGGTTTTAGCCTTGCACCACTTTCATCTCCAGATTACTGTAACTGTCAATGATACCAAGGTGAGGGCTTATAAGGCAGACTCACAACTTGTAAGTACACCATATGGTGTGCTTTGGACTTTCCGCTTGTTCAAACATAGGTCAGTTGGATTGACACCTTCTACAAGCATGGCCAGAAGTTCTGTAGAGAAAATGTCGCAGTGGCCAGTTTTGAGACTGGGTTCGTGCAAAATCAAATCTGCTGAGCGGAGCCATGCCAACAAAACCATACAAACACTTGTGAGATGCACGTTTTTTTTTTCCTTAAATAAATCTGCAGATGCAAGCAGAGATGGAGAAAAACTGAGAAGCATCTTAAATCTTCTGATATTAGAATATATGAATATTTATATATATTAGTTATTAGATTACATTCTTCCCTGAAGATCATTTTATACTTCAGGAGGAGGGTGCAGAGACCTTCGGACCCTCAGAGCTGAGCCCGGAGACCCACGGAGTTGATGGATTTTTACAGAAATCCCTGGGAGATTTGGCATGTTTTTGCCTGTTTAATGTCTATAGATGTCTATAGATGTCTATAGTTTATGTTGATATGCTGATGTTTGTTGTTTTTTCCATCACTTTTTCCTCATTTTGTTTTTGAAAGAGGAATTTGGTGTTGAAGAGCAACAGGAGAAATGGTGGAATTGTGACAGGAGGGGATGTTTTTTTTTTTTTTGTTGGCTTTACCGCATGGGATTCATGAACCAGCCGTGTTTTCTTTTCAAAGATTGACATTTTCCAGTAGATCAACATGGTAAAGCCAACAATAAAAACATACAGTAGACATAATGTTGGAGATTAGAGTTTTTTGATGTTCCTGCCAAGGACCTAGGATGATTGTCCTACCTATGACCAAACCATTGGTTGAAGAATTTAGAGATTTCATATGATTTCACCACATTTGATTGCCAAACACAATGGATTTCTTGTAAACCTTCCGTTGAATCAATCTATTGAATCAACTTAGCCCACGTGGCTGCTGGCTTACAACGCATTCGAATGGAATTAACACATGGGACATACAGGAACCACACTTACCATCAACATGTATTCTGAAGCAATTACTTGCATAGAATTGGATGCAGGATGATGCAGGGAACATTTACAGGACCTCTCATTTCAAATGGCGAAAGTCCTTGGGTTTCCTGTCTTAACGATGATCAGGGGGCCATTTCATGAATCTAAATTGGAGATACCTACCATACACCCTCCAAATTTCAGATCGAACCACACAAAAAAATGTCCGACAGATGATTTTCGCATATTTTCCCACTGGTAATTACTGGTGTTTTTATGTGTTTTTCGGGTTCCACATTTTTTCATGTGGCGTTTTGGGTGTTACACTGGCCAACCTTCGAGGCCAAGGGACAGAAAAATCCTCCAAGGCACTTATTTTGATTCGCTGGACTCTGAGAAGGAAGGCTTCATCAGCAAGGCGGGTGGCACCACGATGGCGGCGATTGGGAATTTCATGTTCGAACCCTGGAAGCATGAACACAATGGTGAAACGTGGGCTCCCCGAAATAGTGATGCTTCCAGCTGAAGGTCCTGTAATTTTTGGAAAATTGATTGATGGTAACACCTGGCACAAAACATCGCTCCACCAGGGGGGATGATTTTCCAACAGCGCAGGAGCACACGCTGATGCTCATTCGTACCCTCAAGAAGGCGAGATGCACGCTCACACACACAATCTATTGGAAAAGGCCTATCTTTACAAAGAACCAAATGGGTCCAAATGGTACCCTCTGGTAAACTGACATAACTATGGAAAATCACCATGTTTAATGGGAAAATCCACTTTAAATGGCAATTTTCAATAGCTATTTTGACATAACCAGAGGGTAAGGTTTGGCAGATGACATTTGTTTAAAGCACTGCCAAGCTTCGAAGTTCCCAGGTCGGTGGGTCAGGGCATGCCCATTGGCCTGCCGACCTTTAGGATTGATGGGCAATACATCGAAACAAATATACAGCAGATATAACTATCGATTATATATATATGTGTGTGTGTATGTATGTATATAATATATATATATATATAGATGTTATAGTTCTATCGAACAAACGCGGATTCAGCAACTAATGTGGATTCAGCAACTAATGATTCCACAACTAATATGGTCGGATTCAGCAACTAATATGGTCAGATTCAGCAACTTATCGGATTCAGAAACTAATGAAGTCGGATTCAGAAACTAATTATTCAGAAACAAATGATTCATCAATGCGAAATTGCAGGAACAAATGAGAAAATACATGCATGAGTCATGTCTTAATCCAGCCCTCAGCTGACACATCAACATTGCAACCGTATCTGGCAAATGCATGCATAGTCTTATCAACTTACAAAGCAAACTTGCCACGCCCTCTGGAACATACGTTCATGTTTACAAGAAGACAATTCAAAATTGCCACCCCCTCTGGCAAATACATGCGTATTCTGGTTAACTAACAAAACAAACTTGCCCCCCCTATGAACAACATGTCTCTTTTTCAACCAGAACAATTCAAAATTGCCACCCCCTCTAACACATACATGCATAGTCTTGTTAACAAAGAAAACAAATTTACCGCCCCTCTGAACAACAGGTTAGTTTTTCTACAGAACACTTCAACATTGCCACCTCCTCTGGCAAATACATGCGCATTCTTGTTCACAAAGAAAACAAACTTTCCACCCCTCTGAAAAACACGTTTCTTTGTCCACCAGAACAATTCAAAATTGCCACCCCTTCTGGCAAGTACATGCATAGTCTTGTCAACGAACAAAACAAACTTGCCACCTCTCTGAACAAAACGTTTCTTTTTCCACCAGAACAATTCAAAATTGCCACCCCCTCTGGCAAATACATGCATATTCTTGGTAACTAACAAAACAAACTTGCCACCTCTCTGAACAAAATGTTTCTTTTCCCACCAGAACAATTTAAAATTGCCACCCCCTCTAGTTTTGTTAACAAAGAAAACAAATTTACCACCCCTCTGAAAAACACGTGTCTTTGTCCACCAGAGCAATTCAAAATTGCCACATCCTCTGGCAAATGCATGCATAGTCTTGTCAACGAACAAAACAAACTTGCGACCACCTCTGAAAAACACGTTTCCTGTCCACCAGAACAATTCAAAATTGCCACCCCCCCTGGCAAATGCATGCACAGTCTTGTCAACGAACAAAACAAACTTGCGACCCCCTCTGGACCACAATGTCATGATTAGAAGGCAATTCAAACTTGCCACCTCCGCTGGCAAATAAATGCATATTCTTGCTAACTAGCAAAACATAATTGCCACCCTCTGAAAAACAGGTTCCTTTTTCCACCAGAACAATTCAAAATTGCCACCCCCTCTGGCAAATACATGCATATTCTTGGTAACTAACAAAACAAACTTGCCACCTCTCTGAACAAAATGATTGTTTTCCCACCAGAACAATTTAAAATTGCCGCCCCCTCTGGCAAATACATGCATATTCTTGTTAACTAACAAAACAAACTTGCCACCCCTCTGAACAAAACATTTCTTTTTCAACCAGAACAATTCAAAATTGCCACTCCGTCTGGCAAATACATGCGTAGTCTTGGTAACTAACAAAACATACTTGCGACCTCCTCTGGGCCTGTGCATGTGAGCCCACGTCAAGATTCAAATTGAGGTGCTTCACCACTTGCCCGTTTCATTGCCATTGGGCGCAATAGAGAAGAGAAAAGATCTCATATGTCAAGCGTATCTGGATTCGGACGACACTCCAGCCCCACTGAAGTCGATGAGTGCCAAACTCATCAAAGGCTGGCGTGTGGACAAAGCTTCTGCATAGAACTCACATGCATTTGAGCGGAAAAAGGCATTTGGTGCCGAGGACATGGTGGATCATTAGTTCCTGTCATTAGTTTCCGAATACATCTGTATTAGTTTCAGAATATAAGTTTCCGAATACGGACCCTGAACATTAGTTTCGGAATGCAACTGTATTAGTTGTCGAATATAAGTTTCCGAATACAACTGCATTAGTTTCCGAATATAAGTTTCCGAACACAACTGTATTAGTTTCCGAATATAACTTTCCGAATCAACTGCGTAAGTGTCCGAATACAACCGCGACCTAGTTCTATCTGTTATGTACGCCAGATGTTCCAGCCCCAAGCGGCAGACTACTGGTGTTTACTTTGATTCGAAACCCAGGAGCCACATCTTTGGCTGTCAAAACCACCTGGGTCAGAGGAAGATGTAAATTGCCCTTGATCCTTCTGATGATCCTTTGGCTAAGTGCCAGCCATTCATGTTTGGGGTTGCCTCTTGTGGAATGCATGATCATTGGATGAATCAATACATGGCTAAACGTGGATAAACGTAGCAAACGAAAGGCAGAGAAACGAGTGAATAAACAAGTGTGAATAATATTATTCTGTAAACCATGTTGGTCATTCTTATTTTAGATTTTAGTACATGTTGCTATTTATTCTCATCCCAACCTATTCTCTACATTTTGGTTGGCTGTAAACGTCCCATGCGCTGCTGGAGGTCATTAAGGAGACCACCCTCACTGATGGTCCGGACGTGAGCAGCGCCGCCATCGTGGCCAAATTGGAGGCCGGGGACGTGGCGTGTACCCTGGGAAGGTTGGCAAAAGGGGATACCCTCTGGTAAACTAACATAGCTATAGAAAAATGGCCCATGTATAGTTGATTTACCTATGAAAAGAACGTGATTTTCCAGTTCGCTATGTTAGTTTACCGGAGGGTATAGTCAATGGGATTTACTATGATTTCATAGGATTTTCAAGGGGATTTACTGATTTACTATGATTGCATTGGATTTACCATCTGGTTATCTAACATAGAAATGGTAGAGATGTATTAGATGGCCCATAAAGATGAAATGTGATGATTAACCTATTAAAACTTGTGATTTTCCATAGCTAAATTTAATAACCAGAGGGCCGGTTGAGATTTGTTCCAGTTAGATTGATGGATTATAAACGACTCAAGATTCCTGGGTCCCGGAGCCCAAAAATAAGTGATCTATTTGAACATTAAGGGGCATTGAAGCAGTGTAAAGGGTGATGTGTTATCATTTCCCTCCAAAATTTCCAACCTTGTTTGAAACACAGGAAGGATGAACAGCTGGGGAATTTGAGATGGGACTTGATGAAAGACATAAGCATGATCCAGAACCTACAGAATCCACTTTTGGGGGGGATAGGATCCAGTGGATTTGTCTGAAAAAACCATGGAGCACATGTTATTCTGAGATTTTTGACATTCCACTGGCGATTGGGTGTGATATTGAATGTTGAGTCTGAATGCAAACTGAAGCGAAGAAGGGATACGCATAGTAAAACCAAAGCTAACACTCTTGTTGCTCCTTTTTTGGGGGGGTCTGAGTAGCTTGAAAAGCACCACCTTTTGGAAAAACACATGGCAACCATGTGTTTGCGTGATTTACAGATCGAGATCAAGACCAAAGTTTCACGAGCCAAATCCAAAGCTTGGGCAGCAGCAGAGTGGAGCAATCTTGCCCAGATTTGTCGTGATCCTTTTGCAATGGCAGGTTTAAATATGACTGCGCTTTTGCGGAGTGATGGTCGTGTTTCTGGTGTGCGGACAATATATGGTCAAATTGAATTTCCATCATTGGATGAGGGAGTCTTGTACGCCCAGGTTTCTGCAAGCTTCGGCCTACCATTTGTTGCTCTTCTCCGAAGTGATGGTCGTGTGTTGGCTTGCGGGCACACTGATAGCGGACAGTGCAACATTCCACCGTTGGACGAAGGGGGTGTCCTGCACCCAGGTTTCAGCAGGTGGTGATCACACTGTGCTTCTCCGAAGTGATGGCCGTGTTACAGTGTTGTTGCCTGCGGAACCAATCACTACGGACAATGCAACATTCTGCGTCTGGACACAGGGGGATTTCATCAACAATGATTGAGGATTTTCGCAGCACTAGATACACCCCACAATTGCAAGTTAGATGGCGAACATGATGTCTAATCCTCGGGGCGTTCCCCATCTTCAGACAAACCCGCCTAGCATAGAGAGTAAAAACATCACAGCGACACCCAAATCAACTTCTTACATCCAAGTTGTGATGGTTCTTTGAATAGACAACTTTTTACCATCCTAAATCAGCTATAAATCAGCTATAAATCAGCTATAAATCAGCTATAAATCAGCTATAAATCAGCTATAAATCAGCTATAAATCAGCTATAAACCAGCTATAAATCAGCTATAAACCAGCTATAAATCCCATGAATTCCTCATTTTTTCTTGCTGAAATCACGTGAAATCCCAGGATTTCATGGTTTCTCTCGGGCCATTGGGGGCACCGATTTCGTTTTTTTTTCCCATCCCATTCTGTCCGAGGTCGGTGATGTGGTGGAGCTCCTCAGTGAGCCAAGCGAACAAGGCGGAGCTACCATGGAGTATCATTTATCTTTATATGATACATGTGGATAATATATCAATATCTTCTGCTATGATAATATGATATGATTTATTTTTTTTGGGTGGAAGAATCTACCACAATATTGATCCCTGAGAATCTTAGATCAATAGGGTGATGGGTGAAGGCAAGATGCTGGTGACTTAGATGCTCGATTCATGTCAATTCCTTTTTGGATCAAGTGTTGAAATCCTGAAAAATCCTGAAAACAAACCATGAGACGGCACTTTGCCACTTTCTCCAAGTTTTTTCCCGGCACATGCATGGATCGAACATTGACACCTAGGGACCCATAGATTTCCGTAGCTCATTTGGGTCAAGAACACCTTCCAATGTGTCCCCAATGACTCGACGTGTGATATAAATTGATATGATGATATGATGATATGATGATATTTCTTTTGTTTCATAAATTTTATACACACCAAAGTGTTTGGTTGGCTCAATTCGTCTCAATTCCCATTTTGATTGGTGAAATGATCATTTCCGAGCGTCCCTTCCTGGCTGGTGAGCTTCCTTTGGTTTGTTGAATCCCCATTGTGGTGAATTCAAATCCTGTTCAATCTGCGTTTTCCGAGAAATATAGGAGAATCAACAATCTTAAACCATCTGCCCCCAGATTTTTTGGCTGTTTGAACAGCCCAAGGATTTTTTGGAGGCTCAGAAATATGGCTCCCTTGGGTCCCCAGGTGAGATGGTGAGAGCCACCTGCCGGTCCATGAGAGATGGAAGTGAGGGATGGGTTCCTTGGGTCCGATGGGATGGGATGCCCTGCAGTTGGAATCGCCATCACCAAATGGCAGTACCCTCCAGTAAATTAACATAGACCCTGGTAGATGGGGGTTGGAAGATTAGTTTCCATTAAAAATGGGTGATTTTCAGGGTCTATGTTAATTTACCAGAGGGTAATTCTTGGCATGAACTCTTGGTTTCTACAATTGGATCACGAAAATTGATGAAAATGGTAGTTCATTCCGAGGCTGTTTGTGGATGGGGGAAGGATGGGGAATGGACTGGCTTGGCAATGGTGTTAGTATGTGTATTCTTATTTTCACCATATGTCGGATGACCCCAGTTGACTGAAGCCACCGACGAGTGGTTAATTAGGGGTATCGATGGGAATTCTGGAAATACTAACGAAATCCACAAGAAAAGATCCTAGAAACACAGGAACCACGTGTGGATTCATTACAAACCAATTTACCCTCTGGTTATTTAACATAGCCATGGAAAATCACCATTTTTAATAGGTAAACCATCTATAAATGGGCCATTTCCCATGGCTATGTTAAATAACCAGAGGGTATATCAACATTTTGCTGAAACAAAACCCTTCTTTGGTTGATTGGACCTTCAGCCATCGCAGATGGCTTGAAACCATGGCCGTCCTTTTTTCATCGTGCCTATGTCCTATGGACCCCCAACTGGACATGATTGGCTGAAACCAGATACTGTAAACATCACCACCGCTAGGTGACACTCAAAGGCAATCAGGGCTCTGTGCGGCGCTTGGAGTATGGCTGGGGGGAGGAAGTGACTTGGAATAAAGCTCACCTAGAAATGATAGAGAAAAATCAATGAAGCGAACATCATCAAATTCCCAGCTGGTTGATGTTTTTTTGCAAGATATTTAGCGAGTGACGCGAGCAGCAACGATATGGGAAAATGCAGGAATTTCTTTGGGAAACTTGGGTGTGAGGTGCAGGGCTTCCCTGAAACGATAGGCTGATTTCGAGAGAAAACCACCTGAAACAACGAGATCCCTGGCCGGCCTGAATAGTCTCAAGCAGCCATCAAAGTTATTTTTTCTCTTTTTCTGGTGGTTTACAGTTTTGCGGTACCAAGCAGCTTCAAGCACCCAATGGTTTCCGCCCGGTCATTTTGGTTGTATCAGCCCCCCGAAGAAGCAGTTGTTTGGGCCAGCATTTGCTGGTGGATTCCCTTCCCGGGGAGAATCCCTGTGATTCTTTCAGGGATACTAAAACGATGAGAAGGTGAAAACATCTTGGACTTTCATTCCACCGCCCAAAATCATGATCTACCCTCTGGTAATTTAACATAGCTATGGAAAATCACCATTTTTAATGGGAAATCCACTATAAATGGTCATTTTCGATAGCTACGTTAAATTACCAGAGGGTAACCTTGGGGATGTTGGGGACCAACTCTCCAACAAAAGAGCTCTGCAGACCCACCTGACGGATGGTGGACTGCTTTGGAGGGTTCAGAAGGACCTGGGAACGGTCACCGGGTTGGATCCGCGCTTCGCGGTGTACCCAGTGTACCCTCAAAAGTTGTTAGAAAAATGTTAGAAGTTGATGGCATTGTAACATTTTGGGGTACCAAAAAGTAGGGCCAATGCCTATTTGGGCCAGCCACAGGTTGTGCCGAACAGGGCTTGGTGTTTCCAGCCATTCCCAGTTGGGATCTTTGATAATGGGTAGATATGGGTAGATTATTTGCCAAACCGACCCCGCTGTGTCCAACAAACACAATATTGGCGACGTCACTACGACCTCACTTGTTTTGACTAGTAAGGTCGATAACCTAGTTATTCTAAAGATTCCAATGACCTATAAACACACACACACACACACATGTTACACATGTCACACAGAGAGAGAGAGATATATATATTTTCCACAAGGCACATAGATGCTTATCGCTGCGGCCTAGGCAAATGAATTCAAATGGGGGAAAGCTACGTCATGTCCCTGAGGTCCCCACATATATATATATAATTATATATATATATATAATTATATATATATAATTATATATATATATTATATAACTATATATATAAATAATAATAATAATATATATATATATATCTATCCCTGATCCATATTGAATCCTATATGAATCCTGTCCATCCGGAGCTTCGAGGAGACCGTCCTGACAGAGGCCTTCGAGGAGACCGACGCCAAGGTGGGCCCCTGGGGCCCTGGGGTGGCCCCTAAAAACCATGGTTTTTCCCTTCGATCCAATGAGGATGTCATGGGACCTGGGAAAAACCAGTCAAAAACCATGGTCAAATGATGATAAATGATGATAAAATGATAAAATGATGATAAATGGGCGGAAATTTTTGGCTATCTTTTTTTGATTGATGATCAATTCCCTTCAATCCAAAGAATGGGAATCTTGGGCGAATCTTGGGCGACTCTTGGGTCACCAATCATGTCAGCTTTCTTCCCATAGCCACAATTTGGCTCTTAGGGGGATCAGAGGATGACTGAAAGGATTTTCTTCAGGATTTCCCATGATCTCCCTATGGTCGCACCTTTTGGGACGCCTAGGCTGACCGGAAGTTGAGGCCCGGGGAACTGATTGAGGTGCGGGAATGGATGAGAAAGGATGAGCCCGGAGCCCTGGAGCAGCCCGGTATTAAAAATTGATGGGAAGATGACCATAGATGGCCAAGGAACCTTCCAAAAAAATCCGAAACAAGCACAGGGGCATTTTAAAGTGTCGGGGGTTGGAGGAGTAAACAGGACATGTTTCGGACCGATGGTATCCAGTTGTCGTTTCAATCAACATGGAGTGCAATCGACACCTGAGCCCTCAATCACTTGATCGAATGGTGGGATGAGCCACTTTGTCAGTGGCACATCTTTGCGGGCAAATCCATGGCAAATCCATGGCACGTCCCTCTTCAATGAGCTGGATGTGGCAAACCAATGGGTTTTTGATCATTTGTGATATGGTGATGATTCGTAATCAGTGCAAACATGTAGTTAGCCTCAGCCCCACCCAGCCCCACCATCAAATGGCAACTAAGCACTGTAGGCTACCAACCTACACCTCCAAGATAGCATCAGTTTGCCCCAACCCAACCCTCTGAGGCCAGCTAAGCACTGTAGGCTACCAACCTACACCTCCAAGATAGCATCAGTTTGCCCCAACCCAACCCTCTGAGGCCAACTAAGCACTGTAGGCTACCAACCTACACCTCCAAGATAGCATCAGTTTGCCCCAACCCAACCCTCTGAGGCCAGCTAAGCACTGTAGGCTACCAACCTTCAGCCCCAAGATAGCATCAGTTAGCCCCAGCCCCACCCTCTGAGGCCAACTAAGCGCTGTAGGCTACCAACCTACACCTCCAAGATAGCATCAGTTTGCCCCAACCCAACCCTCTGAGGCCAACTAAGCACTGTAGGCTACCAAACAACACCTCCAAGATTGCATCAGTTTGCACCAACCCAACCCTCTGAGGCCAACTAAGCACTGTAGGCTACCAACCTTCAGCCCCAAGATAGCATCAGTTAGCCTCAGCCCCACCCAGCCCCACCATCAAATGGCAACTAAGCACTGTAGGCTACCAATCTACACCTCCAAGATAGCATCAGTTTGACCCAGCCTATCCCTCTGAGGCCAACTAAGCACTGTAGGCTACCAACCTACACCTCCAAGATAGCATCAGTTTGCCCCAACCCAACCCTCTGAGGCCAGCTAAGCACTGTAGGCTACCAACCTACACCTCCTAGATAGCATCAGTTTGCCCCAACCCAACCCTCTGAGGCCAACTAAGCACTGTAGGCTACCAAACAACACCTCCAAGATTGCATCAGTTTGCACCAACCCAACCCTCTGAGGCCAACTAAGCACTGTAGGCTACCAACCTTCAGCCCCAAGATAGCATCAGTTAGCCTCAGCCCCACCCAGCCCCACCATCAAATGGCAACTAAGCACTGTAGGCTACCAACCCACACCTCCAAGATAGCATCAGTTTGATCCAGCCTAACCCTCTGAGGCCAACTAAGCACTGTAGGCTACCAACCTACACCTCCAAGATAGCATCAGTTTGACCCAGCCTAACCCTCTGAGGCCAGCTAAGCACTGTAGGCTACCAACCTTCAGCCCCAAGATAGCATCAGTTAGCCTCAGCCCCACCCAGCCCCACCATCAAATGGCAACTAAGCACTGTAGGCTACCAACCTACACCTCCAAGATAGCATCAGTTTGACCCAGCCTATCCCTCTGAGGCCAGCTAAGCACTGTAGGCTACCAACCTACACCTCCAAGATAGCATCAGTTAGTCCCAACCCAACCCTCTGAGGCCAGCTAAGCACTGTAGGCTACCAACCTACACCTCCAAGATAGCATCAGTTTGCCCCAACCCAACCCTCTGAGGCCAGGCTACCAACCTACACCTCCTAGATAGCATCAGTTTGCCCCAACCCAACCCTCTGAGGCCAGCTAAGCACTGTAGGCTACCAAACTACACCTCCAAGATAGCATCAGTTTGCCCCAACCCAACCCTCTGAGGCCAGCTAAGCATTGTAGGCTACCAACCTACACCTCCAAGATAGCATCAGTTTGCCCCAACCCAACCCTCTGAGGCCAGCTAAGCACTGTAGGCTACCAACCTACACCTCCCAGATAGCATCAGTTTGCCCCAACCCAACCCTCTGAGGCCAGCTAAGCACTGTAGGCTACCAACCTACCCTCCAAGATAGCATCAGTTTGCCCCAACCCAACTCTCTGAGGCCAGCTAAGCACTGTAGGCTACCAACCTACACCTCCAAGATAGCATCAGTTTGCCCTCTGAGGCCAGCTAAGCACTGTAGGCTACCAACCTACACCTCCAAGATAGCATCAGTTTGCCCCAACCCAACCCTCTGAGGCCAGCTAAGCACTGTAGGCTACCAACCTACACCTCCTAGATAGCATCAGTTTGCCCCAACCCAACCCTCTGAGGCCAGCTAAGCACTGTAGGCTACCAACCTACACCTCCAAGATAGCATCAGTTTGCCCCAACCCAACCCTCTGTGGCCAAATCCAAATGGGGCCAAATGGTGAAACACCGAGGAACTGGGGGATAACTGGGGCATTTCATAGGCACGGCCATCCCACGGCCATCCACCATGTCACCATGGTCTTCCCAGGTCCGGTGTGATGCGAATGAAGTGCCGGGCAAAGATGGATGGCAAGGTTGGCTGGGTCACCGTGGTCGGAAACACCGGCATCGTCCCTTGGCCATGGCCGGCCGGTGGCCGGTGATGGTGGGCAGATGGAGTTTCCGGAGGTCTTAGCCTAGGATTTTACACAGGTTGAAAGAGATGGGTAAACCGGGTAAATCACACATCATACACTAATAATGCACTATATTAGTTCCTCTGGTAGCAGTTTCCTCATTTCTGTTTTTTTTTGAAGAATTCTACAAGATAGATGCAGCCATCCTGGATATCAGCCCCGTGTGGCTCTCTTGTTGATTGGCTACAATGATGGCAAGTTACTAGCTGGTTTACGGGAGAGAATCGTGAATCACAACAGGATGGGATGGGATCTTTGGGTCACTATGGGTCACTGGGCAAACCTGAACTGAGGTGTACCTTGCTGTCCACTGAGACAAGGTAATCGTTATTCTATGGCGCCCGGGCTCCAATTCCAAGTGCATCCCTGTGAAAACTGGGATTCCGGGATATGCATGGTACCAACTTCGTTAGGGATGGGGCGGAGTTATTTTCCATCATGGAAACCTGTTGATCTACATGCATTCATAATCATTCATAATCATTCATAATCATTCATAATCATTCATAATCATTCATAATCATTCATAATCATTCATAATCATTCATAATCATCATTTGCGGGTGGAATCGGATGGGGTTCCGTTCTCCAACAAGCATTTTGGGGAGATCACCACTTGGTCCATTAGGACAAGACTTGGCAAAAACCGTGCCACCGCGAAGAAACCTGGCAACCGAAAATCATCGATTTCCCAGGGGTTCCCAGGGGTTCCACTGTCCATGTTGAAGCAGGGGCCGTTTCCAGGTCAGTTGCCCCTGAAACATCAGCCCGCCTCAGGTTCGCTGCGGATTTACCGTCTGAGTGGCTCGCGGCTCCCCCCTGTGGATTCTCTGGTCCCTCCCCCGAAAAAAATCGCAGTGAAGGGATTGGTTGTGAAAATCGTGGTGACATGTTGAGACCTGGCAATCAAACGTGACGTGGATGCGACGTGGCAATGAAAAATCCATCATTTATAGATGATTTTCCCATGTTTTCCCAGTAAAACCTCCATCCATTTATGGGGGTATTTCCCATTGCACCGTTTGATTATAGGAGGGTATCCAAAATGACGCCCCCAAAGTTCTCAGAAATTAGTTGGCTCTTTAGCTGCCCCAGGTCGAGCCATGGCCGCCATGCTGTTGAAACCTGTGAGGTTACTACCATTTTTCCACATGGTCAGCTTCCGGTTGCTTATTTATTGAATCCTGGAGCTTGTTCAACTTGTTGGAGGGGTTGTCACATTTAAAATCCACCTAAGAATTTATTGCATCTTGTCAGCCAGTGTGTCCTTCGGGGGTCAGATCCCAGCGGGGCGATCAAGCGAAGTGAATCCGTAAAAGGCGCTTCGATGCTTGCTATCTTCTTGTGGGTCCTGGCGAGACCTGCTATCTCAGCGTGAAGTCAAGGGGGGCGAACACATTTGTAAAACTATGTAAAACTTAAAGCTAGGAAAACACCTGAAATTAACTATTTTACATAAATATTGGATAAGTTTTGTAAAGCTAGGAAAACACCTGAAATATCCTGAAATTAGAAAGCCATGCGCTTGGGTATTTTGAAACCTGACCTGACATGACCTGAGTTAAGTCAGCATTTTGTTGGAGCAATATTTGATACTGGTCTACGTTAGGGGAGCATGGTGCCACGGTGGCAC
This sequence comes from Cladocopium goreaui, assembly GCA_947184155.2. Taxonomy (NCBI): domain Eukaryota; class Dinophyceae; order Suessiales; family Symbiodiniaceae; genus Cladocopium; species Cladocopium goreaui. The sequence goes on along the minus strand of CAMXCT020006645.1, from coordinate 22,368 downwards.
CTTCCCCATGCATTCGCGGTGCCCTATTGGTGCCAGGCATCGTATGCTAAAGTTGTCATCAAATCTGCCAATGGCTCCTTGCTCTGCCTGTTCCAGACCCAGTTACGAATGCCTCCAACCATCTCTATCCATCTCTCACCAAAAGCGCCAAGGCGCCAAGAATCAGTAATTAGAGGGTGTACAGGATGGTTCATGTGGACTATTGCGGTGATTCTGGTGGTTCTATCACTTAATAGTGGTTGATGGGTGCAAATACGGCGTATAATTATGCTATGTTTTGCCATTTACGTTGCTAGTACACTGTCACCAATCCTCCCCATGAAGTGGTCCGATGGATCCTACCCCTCAACAATCAGGGTTGAGCCAATAATGGGTAAATGATGGCCACCAGTTGGTCGCAGGGGGGACATCCCTGATTTTTAGTTCCTTACCCAAGAAAATCTCAAGCAGGGGAGAAAGAGATTGATGAGGACTGCCCCAATGCACCCCTGAGGTGTTTCTTTCTTAACCCACCGTCATCAACTCAGGGTCATGGCCGTTATGACTGGATGTCATGGGGAATTCTGAGGATAGGGGGATGTTTGAGCCACCCTCTTCTAATCCCACCCTTTGTGCTATGGAAAATGGATGACATTGCCACTTCTGTGGATGATGTACCTATAAGACATGGCAGTTTTCCATAGCTATGTTAAGATTCCCAGAGGTAGAGTGTTGTTTGTGGTAAGGGCCCTTAGGTTGTCACAAGCATGGTGGATCCTGTTGGCTGGGATGAATATGCCTGCAGGTATAATCCCTGCACATTAAGACGGCTTCCCCTAATGCTACCGTAAATACTGCTTTAGAGGAAACATGGTTTAGTATTTAGGGATTATTTTCACCATTAGAGGATCCATGCTTCCCCTAATAGTGTGGATCTGTTCTGTTGCTGTTCCTTTGCAACTCCATTGGCGGGGTGATTGAGGGAATATTCTGAGGGATGGGATTGATTATGGAGTGAGCCCTGAGCTGGTGATGAAGTGATGGAGCTTTTCCGGTGGAGTTAGCCTTGAGGTTTTCAAGACTTGGTTTGTTGACAACATGAGACCAGTGACTTACTACAAGTGGGATACTGTGAGGTATGCATGATATGTATATATATATATAACCTACTATGACGCTGCCAAAAGAATACAACATACGTCCCTTGATATTTGACGCTTTGGAAAACATTTGCGGAAGACCTAATAATAGTAATGATTTGTAGCAATGCCTTGAAGACCCCATGTGCCACCCTGGGCATAGCAGAAAAGGTTGTCTTCCGCTTCCTGCTGAGTTGCGCAGCCCAGATTCGGCGGGCGGTTTTCGATGATCCTTTGGCCTTCCAACGCAGCAAATCTGATCGTGGCAGGGCTCAGTTTCTGATAGCCCTTAAATCTTTGGAAAAAGAATGCATCCAGGGCATTCAATCTGTTGTTTGTTTTCTCCGGATGGGGCTTTTAGTTTCTCTGGATATCTCTGGATGTAGATCTGAAGCGTAAGCTTCGGAGGTAGTTGCAGCTTGAATGCCCTAGACCCGAGAAGACATCATGGATACGGATACAGGATCTTGATATTGATATTGTTCGCACCCATCCAATCTGTTCGTTCCTTGCAGCCGGCGGAATACACCAATTCCATCCAGCTTATGTGGGTGGGTCATGTCGTCACCCCAAAATGGGATGGTTTATCACTATCAGAATGACGGAAACTTGCTTCAATTTTCACGTGTCTAAAACCGTTCTTCTTGGCAAAATGTTGTTCTACAATGTTCCAAAAGGTATTGTGGAACTTGATAATAGGTAAGTAGGCTGTATCCTTTCTACATTTTCCTTAGTGCAGTACAGACTCAGGATTGAATAATCGCTTAAAGAGGTTGGTTCAAGCACCGTAAGAGAAAGTCCCTCAAAGGTGCACCCTCAAAAAATACGTGTTCATCATGTTTTACATGCCCTTTCATTTATATGCACATATATGCACATATATGCACATGATGTCACCTGTAAATGAATTAATCTAAAGAACAAAGAGAGAGAGAGAGAGATATAGAGATACGTATATACATATTGGCATATATATATATATATATCACCCGCACACACACACATATATATGTATATATATATATACACATTTACATACAATTATATGAACATTAACATGCTGTACATTGCCTTGGAATATTAATATCCTGCCTACGCTTTTTTTGTTGTTTTGCTACTTTTGTCCTGGTTTTGAACGGCACCCGAACTCAGTTTGCCAACCGAGGGATGGTGGTTCATCCAGCCGCAGGTCATGGTTTTTCAGCTGGGGGCTGTGATGCCTACTACTATAACAGTTATAACATCTATAACCCATATAGGAGAACAAGAGACAATCAGATCATGGCTATTATGTCTAGTCCATCCCCTGATGGGGATATTGTTCAATTGTGTACATGCATAAAGTGAGTATATGCTTTCACTTGTAGGTCAGAGGAACGTATTCAAGAAGTCTGGCACCCATGAAAAGATGGTGTGCCTCCTTGAGCATCACGTATATTCTATGTTGATGTATGAACACATACATGAAACAATGCTTAGATTGACAAATGTAATATGTGAATGCGCAAAATTGATAAAGATATAATCATATGATAATATATGCAGATAAATGCATACATAGATAAACACGTATTACACGCACACACACACATATATATGTAAATGTATATGTGTATGTATATGTGTATGTGTATGTGTATGTGTATGTGTAGGTGTATGCATATGTATATATGTATATATATATGCATAAAAATGTACATACACATTTGACACATGGAGCAGTTTTGATACCACATGATCACTCATTAATGGCACCAGGGCAGGGAGGGCATGACAGTAATCAGTGCTGCAAGTTTTTACATGCGCGGTGTGCGTAACGAGATGTTGGTGTTTTTTTGTCCTTCCCCAAGCACGCCCAAAAGACGATTGCAGTACTTAATTAAGCTTAGCTTCAAACAAAAAAGTATATATACTGTACATAATTAATTATATATATATGCATATGTTTTAATGCCTTGTGCTCACTCTCCCAACCTAGGAGGTTGGTTTAAACAAGCTCTACACATGGGGGTCCCTCCCCTGCCATGAAGGAATCCCGCGAATAAATCGGCCAAGATGTCAGGTGGGCTGATTTTGTGCCAGTTCTTTTTTGGTTGGGTTGGGTTTCCAAGAGCTTCGATTTGGGGGTTTCCTAAAATAGGGGTACCCATCCAAGCAATTGATGACCATGACTTAGTATTGACACCCATAGTGACTTGGGTATCCCCATTTTAGGAACCTCCATTTGTTATAATGCTTGGCAATTCTCCAAATAGTCACGCATTTTTTTTCAAAAGGAGCTTAAACGATCTGAAAATTTATGACTGTTCTTTCTTGCAAGTGCCCCTAGAAAACCCCCAAGGTATGAATTATATACTGTATCAACTTCCACCGCCCAAATCGGGCGGGTACCATCTTTTCAGACCCATTTCCGGCCGGCAGGAACCGGCTCACAGGTGGCAGGGCATATTTCCCCAGACTGATCACCAGAAAAGGGCTGTTTCATAAAGCAGTACGATTCGACAACCGCAGGTTGAACCTATACTTTTGGGGGTATCCTATGATTGATCAACCAGGGTTTATTGATCCCGGGTTGACATTATTGCATTTTGATGTTTGCATCAAAAAAAGGTACTGTATTCATATATAGATGTTCTAAAATGCACATTACAATATAATATGTGGTGTGTGTGTGTGCATCTCAATCGCTTGCATGCCCGCACGCCTGCATTTGCACCACAACTGTGCAACCTCGCTTTATATATTTTTACCATAGTATGCAGAATTCTAGGCAATTACAAAGTGTAATGCATAAATAACCATGCGTTATATACTGTATTTTACTTCCTATGCATGCGCACATGCACACCCAAAACGCACACATACAAATATGCACAATATAACAATAATATATATGTATATATGTTTGATTTTGTAAGTATTTAATGTAATGTAATCACGAAAGCTAGCGTCAGCTAGCTGGAGTCTTCTTGCTTTAGCAAGTATTGGGGGGGCTGCTCAAGGACATCACGTGATTTTTCACGCGAAAGGGCCCCCCCCCCTGCCCCCTCCCCCATATATATCATTGTTATATATCATATATCAATATATCATTGTTGCATCCTCGTTGGGACGAACAATGCCGCGACACGATGCTGACAGTCCCTCCGCAACTCACCTCTTCCCTTCCTTCTTTCTCCTGCCCCGCTAGCTTTCGTCATCCACCCCCGGCCTCAAGTGTAATGTCATGTAATGTAATGTAATCTGTAATGTTATGGAATGAAGTGTTCTGTTATGTTGTGCTATGTAGGTATGTATACACTTGAAGATGAAAAACATATTCGCACGCGCTGTCCCATACACAATATTACACAAGTATGGTCGCAGCCATGCAGCCAGGAGATCATGGTTTTTGGAGCGTAACTTGACAATTCCGGCTTGGGAAGGATGTAATAAAAGTATATATGACCCATACGTTTTATTTTTTTCCCATGAATTTTGTCCATCAAATAATAGGATTGGATTGATAACAAACACGTTTGAGATTCAATCTGTTTACTCTCATATATTGTTTTAAGTCAACAAACATCAATTTGGATGACACCCCAGTGGTGCGCTTTTGAAAACCGTGTTGGGAAAACATGTCGGTCATGTTGGGTGGATCCCATGAGAGTTTCATGAAAAAAACATCCCTTTGGAGGGCTAGAGGAACAGCTTGGTTTTTGACTCAAACATCTAAATGGGTGTGTCTGAACATAGGGTGTATATCCCTCAGTGCCAGTTTTAATTGGGACAATGATACTTAACCTGTGGATTCATTTTGGGGACAATGATGCTTAACCAGTGGATGGAATCGGGTACCCGTTTTCAGACACACCCAAATTGATTTTCTGGCCACGAGCGCCTGTTTTTGGGTGAAGCACGCGAGCCAGGGTTTCAGAAAGGGATGAGTGGCCAGGCAACAAACAATTACAAAAAAGACATCCATTTATAAATCTGTATGAATATTATGAATATTGATGAATCACCCCGTCTTAGATGGATTTTTCTCTGGAAACCGGGGTGTGTAAGCCACTTCTACGTCAGTTTTCCGGAGGATATTTCCCTTATCCGTATCCTGTATTGTTGGATCCAGTTCGATATCTCAGGCTGAGCATTATGTTGTGGACTCGCGCTGCGGTTGTGGTTTTGGTGGGTGGATGAATTGGGAGTTTTTTCCAGGTGCAAATAAAGACGGATAAGGCCCCAAATTTCGAACCCACGCGATCTTGTGGAGTTTAATTTTTTATGCTATGAACGTCCGTATTTTAGGCCCCAGATTCTCCTGTGGGTTGTTGATGGCTGTTGCACACCGTAATTGCACTGGCACAAACAAAAACGCAACAACATGCCCTTACAGTGCCTGTAAACAGGTTTCTGAACAAATGCTAATGTACATATGCATTGATGCGCAGTACGGTACTACGCTTGTAAGGGCCCAATCCCAATGGTCTATAATGGTCTTACGGCACTGCGGTTTGAAGGCGTTCGCGTATAAATCGTTGAAGTTTCCCAGATGTTCGGGCAAGAGTTTCTGTTCAGCATGTCCTCCTATTGGGTTATCCCAATAAGGTTTCATTGGGCTTCAGAATCATTGACATCCACGCGATTTTCAGATGAGTTGCCGTGATATGATCCGCATTGATCCGCCATGGTCCGCAAGCCATAAAGTTAAAATAAAACCTCTAAGAAACATTATAATAAGATATAAGCATAATCATGTATAATCATGTATAATCAATAATCAGTATAAAAACCTAAGAAACAGTGCAAAGTTTGCGATCCGGCAGAGTCGGTGGATATTTCCAGCACCGAAAGGGAAGGGGATCCCGAACAGGAGACGAGACTCGTCCAGAAGCAACCGGCCCTTGGATCGGGAAGGGAGAGACCAAAAAACAAAAGATCTCCCGATTTTCATGTCCTTGAGTAAATAAACAAGTAGATAAACAAATAGATTCATTCATGAATAAATAAAGATTCATCAATAAATAAACAAATTCATTAATAAATGTGTGTATAATTCTGTATACATATGCATACATATATATATATAATTCTTATATATATATATATAAAAATGGGGGAAACCTCGATCCCCTCATGTTCGATCGCCAGCAGATTGGACCCATGGTTTCCAGCAAATGATTCCTCAAGAAAACCCGGTCCCAGAAAAGGAAAAGGCTAAGGTTCTAGAAAGCCGGGGTGAAATGGGGCGAAGGGATTCAAGGGTGTGAACAAGGGGCAAAGCCATAGATTAAAAATCGGAATCCAGAGGGCTTTTGTTTACTTTGGGCTTTTGGTCCGTTGGTAGCACTTTCAACGGACAAACCACGCACATACAAAATCCAGCTCTATGGCTTTATTTGAACTTCCTATCCTCTTCCCCTCGCTTTCTCGGTGTACTATACACAGCTTTGGTGGAGAAACGGCATTGGATATGATATGCCTATGGATTGGCAGGCACTTTTCAGGGACAATCATTTGAGGGTTGCACCCCAAATGTTGACACGTTGACACTAAGGGCTGTGCTGCAAGGGAGGCCCTGCGTTGCGTATAATCTGCAGCCGAAGACCGCGAGAAAAGGGCGATTTCAAACATAGCCATCATTTTGTCACGGAAATCCATAAAATAAGATGTCATCACTTTTTCACTGTCAATCTGTTTTACCCTATATTTTACTCAACATTTGGTTAAAACCATATCTTAGTTTCATCATATCATGGGAATTGATGAATTGGTGCGTTGGTTTTGTTGGGAGAATTGCCGCCAAAGAACATGATTGATATCATCAATATCGTAACAAACCGTGATTAGCTGCCTGAAATTCAAGCCAGACCGAGGGGCTAGATCCAGTTCGTTTCCACATCGCGTTTTCTTCCCAATAACTTTCTTTCTGTTGGGGTGCATAATGTTTGACCCAATACTCGCTAAACTGGCCATCGGTAGAGGAGCAAAGAGCTTCAGCACCCATTCTATGGGCAGCTATATTGAGCTGAGTTACTCCCAAAAACATTAGGGAGCGCTTCGCAAAACTGGCTGGGTTTTAACATATTTGTTGTTTTTCCTCCAAGAACTTGGGATGATCCCAATAGATGAACTCATATTTATACATGGAATTAAGTGGACACCAAAGCATGTCACATTTTTTTACCCATCTCAGAGAGGTTCCGAACCGCAGTTCGTAATGTGAAAAGAAGCGAAACCGCCATCTCTGCGGGAAGTCGTCGGTCGC
>CAMXCT020006645.1:0-10000 GCA_947184155.2 Cladocopium goreaui | reverse complement strand
AGTGAATGATTAGTTAATGGAGGTCATAGAATTACATAGAATTACCAATTTTAGGATTCCTGCTATGGGATGGATGACCCCATAATTTCCCCACATAGGAGCCGCCGCAGCCGCGGCAGCCGCGCAAGCTGCGCAAGCTGCGCAAGCCGCGACTGCGGGCAGCACTGCGCAGCAGCAGGTGCTGCGGACTGGTGTAGTCTGAGGTAATTTCATGGCCAATCTGGCACCACAAAATGATTGCTACTTGCTTATAGTTTTACTTGCTTACAATCTGTTTTTTTTCAATATTGCTTAGTATATAAGTTCCATTTTGTTCCCATTTTGGAACTGTAGAAAGAGATTGCACTTTTTGTAAAGTACCAAACTAGCCGTCAAAGGTTCCCCCGGCAACGAGGTCTTGGTTCTGACAATTCAAGATGGTTGCAGTAAATGTTCACCACCCAAAGTGTAGTGAGGTAAATTTAAGCTACCTGACTGCTACCTGACTGCAAACGATGGGAATCATCCCAAGATATCCCGTAAGCCTGTATAGTAAACCCAATCCAAACGACGAGCTCCAAGTTTGCCAGAAATGGCTTGCATGAACCATCCCCAAAGTGGCAGTTTACGGGTTGACCATCCATTTTGTGGGGAAAGTTTGGAAGAATGGCATGTCAAACCAGGGGTCGCCCCAGAGGCTTTATGCATGTTGATGGGGAATTTCGGAATATATAGCATGATAATGAATGGGGCTTACCAACATACCTGGGCCTTAACTTCTGCAGCTGTTTCTTCCCATTTTTCCATGGCGGCCAGGCGTATGCCGCCTATGCGGCGCAGGCAGCAGCAGCAGCAGCTGCTGCGGCACAAGCGCAGCAAGCGCAAGCCGCAGTGCAGCCCAGAGAGGACGAGAATGGGACGAGATCATACCAATGACCATTTGGGATTTTTGATCTTATACCCCAACTCTAGTCAAACACCTACATTTGTAACATGTTTGGAACCACAAGTCCATACAAATCCAAGCATTAGCCCACTGAACTCAACCAACTGAGCCAGCCGGATTGGGGGCACCACGGGCTCCCCATGGGCTCCCTAGGAGGTGGTTGGCAGCGTGGCGCACATCAGCGTGACGGGCTGCACCCACAGCACGGTGGGCGGCATCGTGCGGGGCAACTTTACGGCCAATGGGCAGAATCATGGCAGACCCACCTACAAGAAGGACACGCAAGTGAACCTTGGATAGAAAATTGTACTGCCTAGCGGATGCAGAGCGGAGAGCGGGACGGATGGGGACAAAATGGAACACCCGCGGAAAAAAACGATAAAAAGGAGGATGGAATTGATATGAGTTGAGAGGTATTTTTTTTCAATTTTCTGTTCTGGCTCTTTCTTACATAACCATGAGCTATCTTGGTTCGTGCCTTTAAGCAGCCCCCATCAACCCATCTCAACCCCCATCCCGGCCCAGAAACGGCTTGGATGTGCAGCTCTACTACTGGGACGACCGTGACGGAGCCAGTTTTTGCGGCTGGTGGTTCGGTCCCAAGGTGGGTGGGGACCAGGTCTGGGCCTACCATCCCAGCAACACCGCCACCACGCCGCCCAAGACCGGGTGGAAGGCGGGGATGGGCATGGGATGATGGGATTTAAATATGAATATACACATGTGAAGGCTTACATATCTACCTGCCTACCTAACATGCATGCTAACAAATATCCATAGTTAAATATACAATTATAGATATGGATCATTTGACAGTCAATGAGTCAATGGTCTGAGCCTTAAATATATTGAATTGATGCCTTTTGTTTCTGGGGACTGCATCTCCTTCATACAAAAAAAGCCCCGGAAGTGACCCCTCGAAGGAACTTCCTTCGCAGGTGCCCTACGACGGGCCGGTGGACAACAGTTTCCTGATCAGCGCCTGCGCCGCCCCGGCGGTGCCAGCGCTGCCAGCCCCGGCAACTGCCGCGGAGCAGTGGCTGGGCCTGAACAGGGCGTCGGGGGGGATCCTTGGGAATCCCTTCATAAAAATGGGTTAGTACTGACCATTAATAGTTGTTAATAGTTGAATTATGGTGAATAGTGGTCAATTATGGTTGCGAACCCCAAACGGGGGAAAAAACCCGAAGCAGCAGCGGCTGCCTCTTTCTTGAGCCATCCAAAAGGTAGCGTGTCATCGCTTGTGCAGGGGCCATGCCAGTGAGATGACTGAAGCATGTAAAACCCCTGAGACATGTGAACACTTCTTGATTTGTGCGTGTCCATCCAAATTGAAAATGCCACCACACTCCCCTATGTTGCGACACAGCAACATGTCGGTGGCAGCCCAAAAGGCAAAACTTCAGAAGCTATGGCCCGGCTCTCACACGTCAGTCACCACAGGGTAGCCGCCATCACTGGTTTCATCCTCGGATTCCACTGCCTCCTCGTAGTACTGATCCTCATCCGTTCCCCTTTCCACAGTAGCTCCATGGAGGAAGTCCCAGAGCATCACATCGCTGACGTCAGAGCGGTTTGATCGCAGATATCGGGTTCTGCGGCCTGTTGGATCCTCTCGAGGACGTCCAGGGTAAAGGTCGGGAGGAAGTGGTGCCTGCAGGGCCCTAAGCGTGGCTTCCCGGACAGACTCTCCTTCGCGGACACTCAATGTTGGTCCATCATTCCACCTATTCACAGGGGCTGGTGGCCGTTGGTACACCTGGGTCCCTGGGGGAAAAACAGTGTATCTCCTTGTAGGCCCCCAGCTCACTGAGAGGCTCGAGGACTCCTCCAAAGAGCTAGTTGGCCTCACAACCGAGGCCTCCGACGATGCCGAAGGTGTGGACGAAGGTGGGCCACAATGGCCACCAGCCACAGACCAGCTTCCAATGGAGCTAGTCTCACGAGAGACCTGTCCAGTCCCCATTGATGCAAAAGCAGCTGCACCTCGTCCAATGGCATCGACCTGGGCTCTTTTCCCACTTCCCGAAGACCTTCCAAACTGCCTCGGCATGTTCCACGCCCGCTCATTGTCAGGCGTCCACACCACCGTATCAGGTTGTAGGCGGGGCACACCAGAGGAGCTTCGTCCGTTTTGAGCACTTTCTGCAAGGCGAAAGAAAGACCATCCTCTCCATCGGCCCGTCACGGGAGATTGCGGCGGAACTTGGCCATGGGACCACTGATCCTCCTGCACAGCTCGTTCCCAGCCTCGAGGCCCTGACCACCAGATGACAGAGATTCTTCTGGCCTCCAAGTCTTCAATTCTGACTGGACAGCTGCGATGGATCGGGTGGAACAACCGGCTTCTCAGTGACCGATGAACCCTCACAACCCAACCCTCATTGAGGCTGATCCACAAGTCATCATTTGCCGCGTATGGCGGCTGGTTGAACTCCGCAGACTCCCATGGCGTTGGCCCAAACGGCGGTGCCCGAACAGCACACAAGCGCGGAGCAACTGGGGAGCCCTCAGGGCTACAGTGGGATGAAGTGGGTTCATGGTCCCTCACTTCATGTTGCAATGCAGGTTCATTTTCCCTTGCATCACCCTTGACTGGCCTGGGTTCATGTTCCCTCAGACTCTTTCCTTTTTCTTGTGCTGGTCTTGGTTCCTTCTTTTCTTCAACTGGTTTAGCCATAGATGCCAGCCCTTCCATGCAACACATCCATGCTGTCAAGGCTGACAAGCTCACAGCTCCAGCCGTTTTCACAAGACTGCTCGCCCCATGTTGGAGCATCAAACCTCCTAAGGCTACCACCGCCTCTGTTAGGCGACACAAACGGGATGATTCAGTCGGCTGCACAAACCTAACTAGGCCTACAGTCCTACGAAAAACTTCCCAGCTCGCCATCAGCACCACAGGCTTCGTGAGGAGGTCTGCTGCAAGCTCTGAGCCAGGGGTGTGCTGAACCCGCCATTCTCGTGCTGCCAGTCGCTCCCTCAAGACGAAGCTTCTCAGTCTCAAATGTCTGGTTCTCCAAGGGCCATCAGGAGCCAAAAGAAGCTGGATCCCTGACAGGTTGTCTCCTCGGATCTCAAACTGGCCGCTCTCCACCAGGTCGTTGTGCTCCAACACATTGAGGATCACCTGCAAGGACTCACCCATCGTCAGCGCATCCACATAGCCGATCAACTCAGCTTCAGTGCTGCTAAGGGCTGCAAAAGGCTGCCTTCGGCTTTCCCATTGGACCAAGGCATTTCCCCACAGCGCCAGGATTCCTTGGCACCCTCGGAGTCCTTGCGGAGCATGAGATGCATCGGAAAGGAGTGTCACCTTCCTCAAGTCACCATTCGGCTGCCCTTGGTCATCCAGGCAACTGCCATAGGAAAGCACCATGTCCACGGTCTCCTGCAAGTAGCCCAGAACATGCCGACCCAATTCTTTGACTCTCCTTGGACATCTCGTGACCCATCCGCTCAGCGTGGAAATTGCAAATGCAAGGTCTGGTCTCGTTCTGCCACTCAGCCAGAGGAGTTCACCCAGCAGTTGTTGGCACTGCTTCACCGCATCAGGATCCGGGCTCTCTTCCTCTTCCGGGACCAAGTCGATCTTTGGCAAAGGGACCTGTCGGCCAGGAACGGGACCGTGGCGCTCCAAAAGCTCCCGGGCAAAATCTGGCTGACCAAGCAAGAGGGTATCTCCTTGCCATCTCAACTGCATTCCACAAAACTTCAACCACTGGGTATCCCCAACCCATTCCACGTCAAAGCAGGTCCACTCCTTGCGAACCCTGGCCAACGTGGATTCAACGACTTCCCTGGGCCCAGCGCACAAGACATCGTCCACGTAGACAATGAGGAAGCCAAGTGGGTTGGCATAGGCATCGTCATTGAGGTTTGGAGTAGGATACTGCTCCTTGGGCACTCCCATGATCGACCAAATGTTGGGCTCCGGCGATCTGGCCAAGTGACATCTGTGGGTCTGTGTTTCCCACCTGAAGGTTCCCAGATGCCGATCCCTGAAAGTGGCCCAATCAGCTGGCGATGTGTCTAAGCCATACATGGCTCCATCACAGATCCATCTTTCGTCCAAACCCACCAATCCTGTCGAAGTCAACAATCTCGGGGGCTCCACAACTAACAACTGCCTCCTCGATTGTGACCTCGGGGCCAAGAGAAAAGCCCCACGCACATCTGTGGATGCTAAGGACCATCCTTCTCCAGCCGATTTGCGTAGGACGCACCTCAAAGCCGTTGCGTCCACCCCACCTGCATATAGATCGGCAGTGGTGGTTTGGCTGCTGCCTCCACCTCGATCACCACCAGATCCATGCCCTCGACCTCCAGGCACTTGAGAAGGTAGAGGAAGGTCTCCATGAGGATCTTCACGGCCTTGATCTCCATCATCCGGAAGCTGAGGCGCCTTCACATGTCCAGCAGGATGCACCATGTTGCCGCATATGACAATTCTGGCCTTTCTCTTCCCAGACGGGGATTTGATGGTCGGGACAACCTTCGCAGGGGCCACCTCCATCCTGTCGTAGCCCGGCTCACATGCCAGCTGCTCCAGCTTCACCCTTCTGATGGTTCCCGAGTTCACCAAGGCTTCCAATTCCGCCTGCAAAGGCTCCTTCCACAAAGCAATGTCCTTCTTGACCTCCGCTAGAGAGACCGTGTAGGTTTGAAGCACCGCCCGCGCATGGCCTGGTGGGTCACTGACATCCAAGGGCACCTGGCTGCTCACGGGGTCGTTGACCTCCTTGGAGAGAGCTGCAAGTCGACAGTCCTTTGCCTGTCGTCTCAGGGCCACGTCATCCACCATAGCCAGCTCCTCCTCCAAGCTCTGCACCTGATCTTCCAGATACTGCAGCCATTGTCCATGTAGTAGCCCCATCTCAGCGCCAACCGCTTCCCTGGCAAGCTCCTGCTCCCACAGCGTCTTCCACCCCCAATGCTCTCGGTACACTCCATCAAGAAGCTCCTTGGGGTTGTTGATCTCCACTGATTCCCAGGCTCGAGCACCTTCTTCTCCACATGGTTCTAGCTCCGGAGATGCCTTCGCCCTCATAGAGGCTAGCTCTTGCAAGCCCGACTGTGAAGAAGACCACAAAGCTGTAGATGCTTCCCCTTGCAAGCCCGATCGTGTGGAGGAACACAAAGCTGTAGATGCTTCCCCTTGCAAGCCCGATCGTGTAGAGGAACACAAGGTTGTAGATGCATCACAGAATTGGCATGCTCCCTCACCAGGTTGCAACAGGCCGCAACTCCCACACTCCCAAAGTGTCTTCGACGATGCTGCAGAGGTCGTTGTGGAAGGCCAAGATTCGATTGAAGTTCTTGGAGTTTCCATTGAAGTGGGATTGCACTCCCCCCCTGCCCACACTGCTCGAAGTAGGGCAGGCATTTCCTTCTCACTTCCGTGTTCATCGCCTTCATGAAGTTGATCTTGAGGCATTTCATCCGGCGAATAGGCCAAGCTCATGACATCCTCCCCCTGATCTGCATTTCTGGCCTCCCCCCAAACATCATTGGAGTCGCCCACAGCACCCAGGTCCCCTTGTAGGAGTTGAGGTAGCTCATCATGTTGAAGAGGTTGAGGGACCTTCCGATCCTCCACATAAGGCGGCTGCTTTCCAGTCACCCTCCTCGTTGATGCGTCGTAGAGCTCCATCACCGCCGTCTCTCCTGATTCAGCTGGACATACCACTGCTCTGGCATGTTGGACATTCTTCCCATCTCGCAGCACCCATCCGTTGGTCATGTTGGGGCTTGGACCCATGAGGACCATGGATTTGAATGGAGGCGCCAAGGGGCCCTGCTTGTGCCAGCGCTTGGTCTTCACCACCACTCGACCACCCAATGGGACCATTGGCTTGGAGGGCACACCCATCTTCTGCAGCTGGTTCCTGAGTCTTTCCTCTCCAGCCCATCGTGCAACTCCTGGCCAATCCTGAAGTGCCAAGCCTGAGGTAGCCAGCAACACCCTTAGTCTCCTCTTGATCTGTCCAACCTCTGCCTCCACCCGTCCGTTGGCTGGCCCATCATCACCACTCGTCATCGTCTGGTAAAGGGCGTGGCCCATGCACCAACGTTGGAAAGGCTTGGATAGGAAGGACTTCTCACGATCTGTGTGGACCCTCAAGATCGGGACACCCAGCGCTCTAAAGCGCCCGAACACCCTGCTCGCAGCTTCGACGATGTGCCCAATGTGCCTCGACTCCAGGATCTCCACCAAGGTGACGTTTTGGAGTCCAACGGCTCCCTTGAGGCCCTCCACATGTTCCAGCCAGGCCTGGTTTAAGCGGTTCACCGCCTCATCACCCACCAACTCCACGTCGGGATCATCCTCCAGCTCCTCCAAGATGGCCTCCTTCTCCAAGACCTGCGGCTCCGATGAAGCTTCATGCTGATCTCCATGGGGTTCTTCTGGGCTCTCTGAGGTCTCCTTCTCATCCAAGACCACGTCCGCCTTCTCTTCCACCTGGATGTCAGCTCGCTCCAACATCGGCAAAGGAACTGTAGCCACCATGATGTATTTCCCTTTCTGGCGACGCCCATCATCTCGACCCACAGGATACGGGCCCACCAAGTCCAAAGACATGACATAGGCGGAGCTGTCGGCATGTGACCGTCTGTGAGGACTGTCCACCCCTGCCAGCTCCATGCATCGCCTGCAGTCTCGTCTGTAAGGATGGTGATGAGCTCTGATGTGTCGCTTCCACTCCTCAACGTTCAACTTGTGGATGCGCTGGGCAAGACATTGATCCCGTTCATGGAGATAGGTCCTCAGCGCTACCTTGAATGCAGCCACCAAGCCCGGTGCCCAGCTCGCCCAATCCTTCGAGGCATTGATTGAGGCCTGAAGATCTCGTGGAAGAGGATCCGATCTGCGTGTTGAATCCCTCAAACCATCCAGCTGCTCCAAGCCCGGCAGATTTCCCAAGACCGTAGTTGGCTTCCGTCTCACATGCCCCATTTGGGATTGATCAAAACTCACAAGCTTCAGCTGCCCTCGTCCCACCAGGTCCTTCAGTTCAGGAAAGTTCCAAAAAGATGGGAAGTTGGCTGCAACCTCAGGTCCAAGGTATTCCATTGGGTCTTCAGGAGACTCCAGTGCAAATGCCGTAGGAAGACAATGAAGCTCCGGCACCTGCATGCGTCGCTCCTCCGCCTTCAAGAACAGGCCCAGCTGCTTGAAGAGGAGCGCTGTATCAGAGTTGACCCGATGCAGGTCCCATGTGGACAACCCTTCAAGATGGAAGCGAAGGCCGTCTCGTCCTCGAAGAGGAGGTGGTCCAGGCTGCCGTTGCCGCAGCCGTGACGTCGTCCGGCATGGTGGTCCACCCAAAATGCCAACCACCCTTCCAGCACATGCAAGCTCCCAAATGAACGCCCACGTGGCTGCATCATGTAGGTCAATCCCATGCAAAGTGTCCACCGTGAGGATCGTGTAGCCAGCCTGTTCCAACTCATCCCACTGTTTGTGGTTCTTCCCTGAAAAGAGGTGCAAAAGGATGCCCTTCGACTTCCATAGTTTCCTTCTTCGATGGCGATTCCAGGGAAGGCTAGAAGAGTGGTCACGCCAGCTTTCACCCTGCCCCTTCATGAACCTCCAGATGGAGTGCGGGACCTGTGGGAAGTGATCAGCCCACCATTTCAACTCGTCCTCCTTCAAGTCCACATCTACCTGCTGCATTTTCTCCAAGTCACCCAGCAGAGACAAGCCTTCCGCCCTTGACATCACTGGGCATCCTCCCCTCAAGCTGCACTGCAAAGGCCCTTTGTTAGGGTGGTGGATCACGATGCTGTCTCTCTTCCATGTGATCTTGTAGTCAGCTGCCACCAACCAGGCCAATGGAATGATCGGCTCAACAGGGCTCCGGCTCAGCAAGGTCTGGTGCTTGGGGTGCTTGAAGAGGGTCGTAGATCCACAGGCCAACTCCACCTTGGTTGCAATAAGGTCAGGTTCCTCTTCAGGTCTGGCCTGTCGAAGTCCATGCGTGGCTCCACCATCAAGGAGTGCATATTCTCCAGGTCCTCCATAGATCCCTTCTCCCACGGACTTCATCCGCACGGCCTTCAAAGACCGGATTGACTTCAGCAAGCTTGTGGCTTCCCTCATCAGCTCAGCTGCTGCTTCTGTTGAAGGCTCACCCATTGGTTCAGTGGCAGTTGAATCACCACCTTGGGTTCCATCCGAGGTACCCCCAAGAGTCGTGCTGACCACATCCTTGGGCTTGACCTCACTCCCATTGGGGGTTTTCCCAGGACTCCTCTGTGCATCCACCACTTGGTCCTTGGCGGCTGACTTCGGGGTCGCCTTCACCTTGGAAACCTTCTTTGGCTGTGAGCTATCCCCTGCGGGGCCACCAGCCGGGGTGGAAGTAGGAGTTGAAGTAGATGAGGTCTTCGCTGTGCAGTCCTTCCGAAGATGTGAAGAGCTCCCACAATTGAAACACCGCCCCTTCATCTCCGTGGTCTCATGAAGAAAGGTGCACTGCGATCCACGTCTACATCCATCCACAGTCTTCCAAAACTTACATGGTGCCTTCGATGGATTCAGAGCTGATGCACTCGTAGTCGAAGTTGAAGCGTCCAAACCCACCATGGCTTTCAGCGAGGTTGGGGCAGCAGCTCCAGCAGTAGTGGCTCTCAGGCCGATTCCCAAGCTCAGCTCCTCGGCCTCAGACTGGAGGTACTCCGCATACTGCTCAATGGAGAGTGCCAAGGGCCTGATGTCAACCCCCAGCTCCTGGGCCACCCGGTACGCCAGCTGCGTTCCACCCAGCTTCCCAAGAGCATCTGCAAAGCGATGAAGAACTCCTCCAAGAATGATCGGATCTGGAAGGGCCAAGTTCAGCTCCATGGATCGGCTCATGAGACGCCTCCATCGCCGAAGTCCCCCAAGCAAATCCGGTGCGCTGCTGGCCACCTTCGGCTCCGTGAGCTGTTTGAGAATGCTCACCCGCTCTGAGCTGCCACCAGGTTGAAAGACCGTCCACAACCTGTACATAATGCCAGTGACCGTCATAGTCCTGCTGGCAATCAGGCCCTGTTTGATGGACTCCGGCACGCACTTCAGCAGCATAGGCA
>CAMXCT020006644.1:265609-376757 GCA_947184155.2 Cladocopium goreaui | reverse complement strand
AGGGTTGGACACACCCATTCAAGGATCGATCAGCGATTCAGCGAGATCAGATTTTGTCTGTCTCAATGTTCGGTCCTTGAATCGCCAGAGGCATTCATGAATGCCATTAGTGAAGGCGTGCAGCCACGTGACTCCAGACAATTGTCTGTGGAGAGAATCCGCGCTGCACCAAGCATGAAGAAATTCTTCCAGCACCTGGAAGTGACCACTTCAGGTCATGTGCAGACGCATTGGCAAACAAAACGAAATGAAGAGGCTGTGCATTTCTTCAGCTTCCAGCGACGCTCTGAGTATGAGGGCAGTGTGGAGGAAGTTAACGGCTCACCGGCTGGTCCGAAACCTGGTGATGTCATTCTGACATGCAGGCAATATATTAGCGACAAGGTGCCCATTTCTGCTTCAGCTCGTCGAATCCAACCAAAGCAATTCGTGTGAATCATGGGTCCCATTGCATATGCCGTGGCTCTTGGCAGGAACCCGGGCAGAGGTTGAGGTCTCTGAGCCGGACGTGCCGCAATTGACAGACAAAACCTTTGCATGGAATCACAGGGCGCCTGCCACTGTCAAGGTGTCTAGGCCACCCTCCACACTGAGGCGGCTCAAGGTCAAGGGCAAGACGACAGCTGCAGATGATGATGGCGGCGCCGTTCAACTTCCACCTCCTGCCGAGCCTGAAGGAGAGCAACTTCAGCAAGATCCCGCAGAGAGACCGCATCAGAATCTTCAGTTGGGCGCGCCTGACAGTGCGTTTGGTCGGGGTGGTGCCCCAATTTCTGTGGCAGCCATAGATCCGCCCGAGGGAAAAGCCAAAGCAAAGTGTACAGCAAAGGCCAAAGCTAAAGCGAAAGGTAAGGCAAAAGCAAAAGGCAAGGCCAAGGCAAAGGCCCAAGCACGTGCGGCTGAGCCACAGCCCACTGGCAGCAAGCCAGCGGCTGTGACCAGCCTGAAGAGACCAGCCTCTGCACTATCTCCAGGTCCAGCACCCAGGAGACGTGCAGATGCAGGTCAAATGCCTCCAGATGCCAGCCTTGGGTGCGGTAAGTGCCGCTACAGCTCCATTGGCTGCGCGGTCTGCCGAAAGAAAGCTGGCTTGATTTTAAATGCAGCTGGCACACAATGGGTCTGGAGTAGTAGCTGAGCTGATTGAGGTGCGCTGGTGGTGAAAAAAGGGCGTGTGTATGTGGGGGTCCATGATGGGGATTTGAATTTGTCCAATCCATGGTCATGTCTGAATATCTGTCTTTGAGTTTCGTTTGTTGCTCAAGCATTTAAACTAGCCCCAGGGCAGGTCATTAAATGGGTGACCGGCCGGTCGTGGTATTGGAAGATAGCCCGGCACCTCCTTCCAAGCGGACGAGGCCATTGTTTGTTTTTTTGTTCAAGTAAGTTCAAAAATGATCTTAGTTAGTTTCAGCTTCTTGATTTTTTGGACTTTGCCATTCAAACCCCGCCCCTGCTGCCAGGTGTCAGGAGAGCGACATTGTGGTGATTGACGACGACGAGGAGGAAAAGCAGCAGCACCTGTTCATGGAATTTTTTTCGCCACCGCGGGTAGCCATACCTTTGCGGCGCGAAGGGTTCTTGGCAGTCCACAGCTTTGACATTATGACAGGCTACGACTTTTTGACTGCAGATTCTCGCGCCCGGGCATTGAAGCCGCAGTCAAGGCACCGTCCATTTTTCACAATGCTGAGCGCGCCTTGTACCATGTACAGCCCCATGCAAAACGCAAACCTGGGCAAGATGGATTTGGCCACGAAGAAACGCAGGTGGTCAGAGGCGCACTGTCTACTTGACTATTCAATGCTTGTTGCCAAGCGACAGCACGCCCAGAAGCGCTTTTTTGCGCATGAACATCCGCAAAAAGCTACTTCATGGAAGCGTCAAAGCGTGAAGGACCTGGAGGAGGAAGAGGATGTCATGAAAGTGTCCTTCGACCAGTGCCGTGTCAACCTACGAACACCAGTCTCAAAGAAACCCCTGCAAAAGAGGACAACGCTGCTGACAAATTCTGCAGCCATTGTCGATTTGTTCCAGCCTTTGCAATGCGCCTGCACAGAAGAACATGCCACCATTGAGGGCAGCGAGGGAGGCATCCAACTGTCGAAGTGGTGCCAGGTGTATACACCCGAGTTTGTGGACAAGCTGCAGAAGGCTGTTCGCTTGGAATGGGAGCGTAATAAGTAGACTCCCTGCCAGCAACGAGACGGTGGAATGTAGAAATGTCCACCTATCTCAGGCTGCCGTCAAATTCTCTGAGCGATGATGTTTCGTGGAAAAATTGCGACGCAGCCCGGGGGTCGAGAGGGGTTTTCGGATGCTTCAAATGTTCCAAGCTTGACGATCTGGGGGGGCAAGATTTCCGCTCCCCCCGTTGGTCAAGTAACGTCTGTAACTAGACGATCTCTGTGCTACAGTAGCTGAACTTGACGATCTGGGGGTGCACGATTCCTGCCCCCCCCGTTGGTCAAGTTTTGGGGTTAGCATGGTGAGATGGTCAAGTAACGTCTGTAACTAGACGATCTGGGGGGGCAGGATTTCCGCTCCCCCCGTTGGTCAAGTTCTGGTGTTTTCCAATTTTTCAGGGCAGAGATTTTGATTTAATGTCCACTTTCTTTTTCTCTTTTCAGACCTTGGGACTAGGTGGCAGCCACGAGATTTTACCCCAATTCATCTATCACATTTAAAGTGTGGGAAATGCTGAAGTGAAATAATCAATTCTCTAGTTGTTGACGGGAATGTTGTTGTATATCCGCAGCCAATTGGTTACAAAACCCAAACCCCTATCTCATGCAGGACTGACATGCAGACAGATGATGATACTTAATCTCATGTCATATATGATATGCACACACTGCGAGCCTCATCACATGCATAATCATATTCGCCATTGACCATTGACTTACCACATTAGCACTTACTTTGACAAGAGGTGACGCTTCCTCTGAACTCTGAACTCTGCAAATTCAAAGCAGGTGCCTTTCGGTCATACTGTAGCGATGGCAAGCAAGGAGGAGCAAGAAGACGAGCAGATGGCCCCGAAGCCGGAATCGGAACAAGTGCCATCTGCCAGCAAAACGGAATCAGAAGCTGGTCCCGCTGCGATGCTAGTAGAAGCCACTGCCGACGCAGCGCTTCTGCAGCAACTGGACACAGAACTAAAGTGCCAAGTTCAGCCGGAAAATTTCCGGGAAGTTTTGCTTCGGGTTTGTGATCTGCTGCTGGACCATCACGGAGGCCCTGTCCAATACCTGCAGTCTGAACTGGGGGCAGAGCCTAATGCTGCCTGGACTGCATTTGCTGCAGACTTGGAAAGGCGTTTTCCACGCCGTCCAGACCTGACATATGTCGATGGACTGCAATACCCAGCTGGCTGCCAAGGCCAAGCTTCCGCAATCAAGCTCAGCTTGTGGCAGTTGGGGTGGCATCCAGATTGTTCCTCGAAGCCACCAACGTTCAAACCAGCAGCTCGGAAGTTGGTGGATGAATTTTTGACACATTCCTTTATCACCGCTTCCGACAACCTGTTGCTGTATCAAAGTGAGAGCTACCCTGGCAGGATGGAAAATCAGCAGGGCGCTCCAATTTTTTTTACTCATTATGTCAAAGGAGCGGCACGTGCCAGCACAATTCTGATGTTGGCACATGTCTTAGTATGCAAGATGGACCTTGATGTTGCCTCATTGAATCCGCGGCTCTATGACAGTATGTTGGCTGTGTTCTGCAAAGAGTCCGACATTCCCACAGATGCGGTAGCCATTGCTTTGGAAAATGCAACCCTGAGTGCCCGTGGAGACATCCGCAAACAGCATGATGTTATCACATGGCTGAGCAAGCTGTTGATCCTGAAAGGCAAAGGCTTGTCACCCACTGAAGTCTTGCAGCGGTGGAATGAGAGTGCAACACGCGAAGCAGCAGTGGTAGGAAATAAGCGCACCGGTTTGCTACTGCTACTGAAGCTTCCTACAGAATCAGCGCAGTTGCTCCTAAAACACAGCAGTACCTTCGGCAATGACTCTGCGTTCAGCAATGAAGTCTTCGCGCACAAACGGTTGCATCCTGGCTACACCCCTCGTGGAATGCCGCGGCAATGGCAAACAAGAATGACCGTCACTGTGGATGGGTTCAACTTGTTCGTCCAATATGTCCATGCCAGTCAAGCACGAAAGATCAAGGATAATAGGAAGAACTGGGACAAATCAGCGCTGGAAGAGACCCTGTCCATGGCCCAGCTACTGACATCCCTCATGGTGGAAATCCAGAACCAGCATGCTGTCCACAAAGATCTGCTTCTAGAGAAAGTCATTCATCCCTTTCTGGACTTTGACCCAAATTTCGAGCTGGAACTCCAATCTGCGTTGAGCGAGTGCAAAGCAGAGTTTCAACCAGCCGACATCTCTAAGTTCAAGGATGTAGTAGCGGTGGCCCTCGCTAATCGAGATTCAAAAATGACAGCAATTGGCCAAGGACCACGAATCACAGCAGGCGAGCTGGAAAAGCAAGCGTTCGAGGTCATGCTTGCATCAGCAGAACATGATGTCCAATCATACCGCGCCTGGCGCACCAAGTGTCTGGACAGAGACAGCGCGCAGTATTTCCAACAGCTTCAGCACACCGCAAGACGGCAGAAGCAGGCCAAGGAGATCGCAGCCAGCGTGACAGCAGCAGGGCCAACATGGCAAATCCAGTTGGACATCTTCAAAAAGCTGGACACTGCCAACTTTGCAATTGTCACCGCCATCGCTGACAAGATCCAACGTCTGCACCAGTTGTCCGACCGAGAGTCCATCCATTGCATTGCTTTCTTGAATTGGTCTGCCCCTGCGATTTTTTCAGCGCAGACTCAGAAGGCGCAGGCAGGTTTGTGCGGAGGCATTGTGAACGGGCTTGGCCGCTCCATTGGCGTGTGCTTAAGCCCCATTCATTTTTACAAACGAGGCAGCCTACACAAAGCAGAGCAGAATTGCTTAACATTGCTGACCAATTCAGCGTTGAACACGGTCACCCGCTTCGCAGTGGCGTATGCCAGCAAGACAGATGAGCGGGAGAAACGGCCAATGCTCCACCCAGGCTTCATCCTATTCCCAGGGGGAACGGACGAGAGCGCAGCTCACAAGGTGCTTTGGCAAATTTGGCGCACCTCAGGACTGCTAAGCAAAGGGGCCATTACAGACGTCAGCATGAACCCCTCACAGCAAATGCATGTCATCGAGGACATGAGAGACGACGCGCTACCAGATTCGTCAGACACAGCCACGCATTTGAGCCAGGTCGAGAAGGCGGTGCAGATCGGCGAAGACGCTGCGCGCAAGGTCCTTCAGGCAGCTTTGCCTCAAGGCCTGAGCCGCGCAGCCATCTTGCTGATCGATCTGAGTTCGCACACTCTGGAGTTGGCTAAGGCGTGCTACAAAGAGAGGGTAGCAAAGACTCAGCAGACTCCTATCTATTATTTGGGTATGGCAGAAAGTGAAAGTGAGTTGGAATGGCAACGCCACCATTTGGAGTCATGGCTGAGTGAGGGCTACATAGATGGCTCAATCGGGTTGCCCCCAGGCGCGCCATCCCTGATGCCCAAAGAATTGCCTTCAGACGTGGTGACTGCCCTTCCACCAAAGCCTGATCTGAACACCTTAGCATGGAGTGCCAAGAAGGACGAAGTAGCGGGGCTGCCGACCTTAAAAACCCCCGACAAGATCTTACAAGCGTGGCATGACCACGCGGTCTACGGAAGCCGATTCCAAGAATGGCTAACACAAAGTCGGGCCGCCATTCCATTAGATCTTTCTGAGTCCGCTTCAACCAAGGCATCGTCATCCAGCAACAAACGAGGCGCTCCAGGGACTTCGGAGTCATTGGAGCCACCCCAAAGGTCTTGAAATCAACAACAAAAGAAGAAGATGCCGCTGCCGCCGCCGCAGCAGCCAGCATTCCTGCAGCAGATCTGCCAAAACCTTTGGCATGGCAGGCGACAATTTCAGGGAGCGGTACCAAAGGAAAAAGCAGTGGAGGAGGAAAGTTGGTGATAGCAGTGGGAAAGCGGGTGTTTATCGTGAATGAAGGCAGTGCAGATCTTCTCCTGCAGCCTGGCTCAACCCTGGCAGGCTATTACAAAGGAAAGTTTGTGGCACTGAAGAGCGGCCAGGAAGAGGCGCGTCTTGCTGATGTCCCTTTCACGCTGACAGATTCCACCGACTCAGTGCTGCACGAAAACAAGATTCAGTCAGTGGGCCAGGTTGTGGCACAGAAGCGAGCGCTGACGCCATTGAGCGCAAGCGTCTGCTACCACGAGCTGGTAGACCAGCCCAATGCCGAAGATGCGAAGCATTTCATCTTGACTTTGAAAAGCCCAAGTGCTTTTCGGCCTGAGAATGCACCAACAACGGAAGACAAAAAGGGCAAAGATGGTTGCTACACATTGCCGCAAACCAGCATGGCTGGCTGCTTGGACACACTTGCATGGGAAACCAAGCATACCAGCATCACCTGGGCAGTCAAGTGGCAAGCCAGAGGCTTGCAGCCAGTCCGGCCAGTGGTAGTGGTGACGCGCAAACTGACTGTGAAGGCTGGCCAGGCCGTGGAACTGGTCAAGTAGGCGCCCCAGTCGGTTGGCATAATAGTGCTGAACAACCAATACTGTAACCACATTAATTAATGGCTTTCACTTTTTTTGCCCAATATTGAAATTCTATTGTGTTTCTCATCTCACTAATATGCCGGCCGCTTGGAGATGCCTTGGCCAAGTAGCTCCTCAACTGACTGTCTCAGCTCTGACTTGCCGAAAATGGTTCTCCGTGCAGCTCTGAGATGGTATGGGGAAATTAGGAGCAGCCTGCACTTAGGTTGATGGTGTATTCTTTACTAAATACATGTCTTCGCCATTGCAATATTGACAACATAGTAGGGCCATGTCCGCAAAACAACGATTGAACGACATGTTACAAAAGGATAATTAAGGCAAACAAATAATAATAATAATAATAAATAATAATAATAATAATAATAATAATAAATAGTTCTTTGTAAACAAGTCAATCATAATCACTCACGTGGGCAATGACGCTTCCGAATCACGCAGATTGGACTATATGAACCATTTGTTATGTATTTGTAGAATACAAGGAAAACAAGAAACACATTGCATTTACTCTGAAATTGGTTAAACGTATGATATGCTGATTGCAGGGAACTCAGAAATATTCATCTACTTTGCATATTTTTTCGAGTGGCCACAGCAACTATACAAACAACTTTCGGTCAACGAATGGAAAAGGTCTTCAAGGGCGCCCGTGTGTATTTCCATATATTTCTCACAGCAAATCAAATATCTTTGTTCGGGCAAACAAACAGAAACAACATAATTACATCTTTAGAGAAGCATGAAAGGCACTCAGCGGAGCATATGGTAAGTTGTAATACATAACTCTATGTTCGCACATAACTGACACAACAAATCAATGTAAAGAAAAGAACGAGACATAATTATCACCTTTCCACCGCACAATGCATACACAAGTAGAACTATAATAACTGAATACCTTCTAGCAGTTTCTGCCATGGAAACAGGAAGAGGCTATGGAAAAGGTGATGGCAAGACAAAGAAAGGGGGCCCACATGCCAAATATCCGCCTTCTCGTCCAGTTGCTGCCACAAGCTCCGGGCTTGCGCAGCTGCCACCATCATCATCATCATCATCGTGGCAGCCACCATCATCATCATCATCATCAGCATCATCATCATGGCAGTCTGCCGCTGCCACCGGCTTCGAACCGGCGCCGCAGCAGCACCAGCAGCAGCAGCAGCAGCAGCAGCAGCAGCAGCAACAAGTGGCTTTGACTCCACCAACTATCGCCACCAACATCTCATTGGCGAGAGACTGGTTTATTTCCCCAATCCCTGAATCTGAAGCTCCAGCTGCAAAGTCTTGCGCTGTAGCAGCACCAGCAGCAGTATACACCGATGACGATCTCTTCGACGAACCGGATTCAGAGGGACGTGACAATAATCTGCAGCTGCCTGCCGCTGGGCAAAATAATTGGGAGAATCTGATGCCAATGACACCTTCATCTTCTTCACAATCGTACATATATCCGGATGGATCAACAACAGAAGGGGGAACTGCGCCTCCTTCATTGTCGTTCCGCGCTGCCACTGCCTCAGTACAATCGAGCTCTACACCGCAAGGCACGCTAAGTTCTTCCCACCACTCATCAGTGCCAACTTCAGGGCAAGGCACGCTAAGTTCTTCCCACCACTCATCAGTGCCAGCTTCAGGCAACAGTGGGCAGACTGACACTCAGTGAGAAGCAGCGCTGAAAGGCCGACAGTCATTCCAGCCAGTGTGAAAGGCGAGCGCCAGCTGCTCGTGCTGCTGCTGCTTCTTTTACTGTCCAGTTCAACCCACACGGAGAAGTACGTGAGCCATGATGTCATGTTGTTAGCAATTGACTCACAGGTCAGCATCAATTACATGTTGTGCCGCAGCTCTTTTGGCTCCAACGCAGCAGGGCCCACATCAAACAACATGCAATAATGAAGTAGTCATGCCACAAAATACACCCGATCAGCTTTCATTGAAGCGTTCAGAATTAAAGACCAAATTGGCTTCAAACATGTTCCTTCAGACCATGTGACAGTAAGAGATGCTCAAAAAACTTTAGCCATGGCAGATGGATTCAACTGGTCATCATCTACTGCCGCAGGCAGCGATCATGATTGTGATGACGGGCATCATCAGGGCAGCAGCGCCAACAATGAGCAAGCACCGTCTGTGTGCCACGGTCAAGGTGATGATGTTCGTATCGCAGCAGCAGCGGCCTGCCCTCTAGGTGTCGCTGCCCAACTGCCAGCAAAGGATGTGACTACAGAACCAACTGTAAACACCAGTGCTGGCAGCGGCAGCGTGCCTGACACCACTGCCATGGCAAGGTTTGCTTACTCTGAGTCTGGCGTTAGTGCCAGCCAGAGCTGCAATCCTGTGAATTCTGCTGGCCACCATTGCCCGCAGTGTAGCCAGTGGAGCAGAAGCAATGTTTTTAAATGCCAGTGCTTGACTGTCCAATACCTAGAGAGGCAGCGCGATCGGTGTCCATTCGGTTGTGGCGAACGTCTGGGTCTCATGGACGATTGGGCATACCACAAGCATTTGCGGAATTGTGAAATGCGGAATCCCTACGCTCGGAAAAAATTACGTGGAAATTGAATTTGCATTGTCCGATGAGCCGCTAGTTGGACTGACCCACCTAGCCATCTCCCAGTGAATGAGGCGCTATTGGACGGACCGGGCCCACTAGCCACCTCACATTGTGCGTGCTGGGGGAAAAAAAGTCCGTGCGGGCAGCTCTGAAATCATTCAATAATATGCCAATTCATTTAAGCTTTCCCTCATATATATTGTTCGATCAGCATTTAACTCAAATCAATCCGAAACCCTTACTTTTCTCAAAAAACAGTGTCATATACAAAAAAAACTAAAAACGAAAAAAAAAAACTAAAAACGAAAAAAAAACGCCTTCCATGTAGGCCTCATGAATAGATCACCTTCAAACTTAGACTTATGTCAATTGGATTCCAGATGCTGCACTTGCACTGAAACTGAAACTGGTACAACATGTTACAAATATAAACAAATATGCGGGGAACATAGCAAAACTAAAAAAACGGAAATCCACGGTCCACGGTCCTCTGGAAAATCATTTCAGACCCATGAGCACTCTTTGACCATGGCGAGCCCCATCAATGTCCCTTGCTACACCTTTTAATTAATTAAAAACAAACTCAACAAAAAAAACATCTGATATCCACCAAGTTCCACCAAGGCACTTGCGGCCTCATGCGCCTCATAGCCACAGGTCACCGGTGTCCATCCCATGTCCACCACGCAGTGCCGTGCCACCGCGGCGGCAGCTGCCTGGGCGCCCGGCACTGCGGTGGCGCCCGGGCACCGCTGCTGCGCCGTCAGGGCGGCCACGGCCGCCGCGGGCGCCGCGCCGCGCGCGGCACAGGCCTCGGCCGCAGCGGCACGGCCAGGTCGGCGGCCACGGCGGGGACCAGGTGAGGCGCAGCTCCTGGCGCCAGCGGCAGGTCTTTCCATGGGGGTTTTCTATGCTTTTTGATGGTTGAAGGGCGATTTGAACCAAAAAAAATTGTGGTTCAAAATGGTTCATCTGGGGATTAATGATTATTGATTGTCTTTATCTGATGCTTACCCTCCGGCAATCAAACATGTCCAATAAAAATCCCTATCTTGTTCTTAATAGGAAAATCATCTAATGGGGTGTTTTATGGTATCTTCATGAAGCATGTATCTTCCATTGCCACGATTGATTACCTGAGGGTGTTGGTGAAAACACATGGAGATGGCATGGAAATTTTGGGGCGAACAAAACGCAACACATATTTCATTTTTCCCCACCTGCCAGGTGAGGGTTGTTAGATTTTATCTAAGTTGCCTTCTCCTCCTCCTCCTCTCCTCTCCTCCTCTCGTCGTCCTCCTCCTCTCGTTGTCCTCCTCCTCTCGTTGTCCTCCTCGTCTCGTTGTCCTCCTCGTCCTCCTGCTCAACTGCGACTCGCGATCCACAGTGTTCTCTGCCGGACCTCAACCACGACCATCCACGCCCAGTGTTCCCTGCCGGACCTCAACCACGACCAGCCACGCCCAGTGTTCCCTGCCGGACCTCAACCACGACCAGCCACGCCCAGTGTTCCCTGCCGGACCTCAACCGCGAGTATCCACGCCAAGTGTTCCCTGCCGGACCTCATGTAGGAAGATAAAATGTCAGATAGAGTGCCAGAAGATTTGCCAGGTAGAATGCCAGAAGATATGCCAGATAGATATGCCAGAAGATATTCCAGAAGATATGCCAGATAGAATGCCAAATAGAATGCCAGATAGAATGCCAGAAGATAGAGATGCCAGAAGATATGCCAGAAGAATGCCATATGCCAGAAGATATGCCAGATAGAATACCAGATAGAATGCCAGAAGATAGATAGAATGCCAGAAGCCAGATAGATATGCCAGAAGATATGCCAGATAGAATGCCAGATAGAATGCCAGAAGATATGTCAGAATATATGCCAGATAGAATGCCAGATATATATGTCAGATAGAATGCCAGAAGATATGCCAGATAGAATGCCAGAAGATTTGCCAGATAGAATGCCAGAAGATATGCCAGAAGATATGCCAAATAGAATGTCAGAAGATATGTCAGATAGAATGCCAGAAGATATGCCAGAAAATATGCCAGATAGAATGCCAAATAGAATGTCAGAAGATATGTCAGATAGAATGCCAGAAGATATGCCAGAAGATATGCCAGATAGAATGCCAGAAGATATGTCAGATAGAATGCCAGAAGATATGCCAGTAAGAACATGTATAAATGTCATGGTGGGGATCACACGAAGTAAAGTAATTTGGAATGTAACATGTATGACCCTATGCGTGTATATGTATATATTATGTGTGTGTGTGTGTTTGTTGTGTGTTTCTAGGGAAAGATATGGTTCTTTTTTGGGAGTGGGTATTCAAGTCTAGAATCATGCTGAAAATTGGGAATCATTGCCATGGCTGCTTTCATAGAAAAACATACATTTCTCGATATTATCTGGCATTCCCAGATCTGAAACACTGCATGATACAAATGCAGCTTCATTGCTTGACATGTATGTATACTGGTGTTCCCTTTGCATCAGGGCTGCCATGGCAGTCCCTATAAACTCCAGAATTAAGGCCTTCTGAACCGAATTGGAAGATTCTCATGAGTTCTTGGCGTGTCTTCCCATCTGCAAGTAATCTACAATCTATGGTTCCCCAAGGCTACTCTAGTCTTCGACAGTGCTCGTAGCCGGTGAGGCATCTATTACCAGCTGCGATAAGTTGATCCAAAATCCATACGCCTGCTTATCCAATCCAAAAACTATCCATGGTCATCCCATCTCCAACTTCAAAAATCTGCTTCAAAACTCCCGGTAACCAGCATGCACCACTCAAACCCACCCCTTTCTCCTCGCACCGCCTGCAAGGCCATGTGTCCCACACTCTCTGGCTCCGTCCCAAACTGCTCCCAGCGGTCGCTGACGGCGCTCGCAGCGGTGCGGGCCGCCAGGTACGCCACGTGCGACGCGGGGAGGTCCAGTGCCGCACTGCTGCAGATGGCGTCCACTGCACAGCGCGTGTCGCGGCCCACCGTCACGGCGGAAGCGGCGACGGCACCGGGGGAGAGGTGGAAGTCGGCCGAGGCTCTGGCCACAGCAGCAGCCACCAACAGAGCTTCGTCTTCAGGCTGTAGCTGCTTCAGAACGTCCAAGATTCCACCTGACTGGTGGAATTAGAGATGAATGATGAGCGGAATCTGTGAAAACATGATGGGCAAAGAAGTCTAGCATATCCCTGCACCACAGCAAAACCAAACTGAAACAGAATACCAACACCTTAATCTGAAAGGTGCAACTTCAAGCCGCTTTTCTTGAGCACTCCGCTGCACAGCGTCTGTTGGTTCACCCAGGGGTTGGCCCCTGGCGCCCCACTGCTTCGCACGAAGTTCTCCGCCGAGGCGTCCAAGTCGTGGATGGAGGAGTTGAGACCTTGCTGTATCAACACCTGACGGTTGGTCAAAGTTGGGCCCCACCAAAGCGGAGAAGTGAACTAATCAACATGGTCAACAATCAAAAAAACAGGAAGTGGAGGGTTGTTGTTGATTGATTTAGCGCGACATGATACGACGTGCCAAAAGAACCAAAAGCATCTGAAACGTTCAGATGTAGTTTTGCTGGCTATGAGTGCGGGCACATTTGTCTGACTCCGCGACGTGTGTGTGTGAACCCAAATGTACACTGGAATCGTGCACTTGCTTCTCGCTGACAACTGTTTTTTTTCTCCTATATCCTCCCATCATATGGGCACCTTTAGCAGTTGTTAGTGTGGTCAAGCAAACAAGCTTCCCAAAAATGGATGCTTTTTTTCTCAACCCCAATTTGCGGTTGTTCTAATTACTTGGTACTCTGCACATGTTTCACTTTGTGAAAATGAACACCATTAAAAACCCTGGTGCTCTGCTATTCACCCCAATAAAGCTGGGATTTTATGGATGTTCATCATCCCCTTCAAACATTGGATTTTATTGTTTTTCATCCATTCCCGTTTTGGACTTTTAGAGGTCTTACCCTCCGGTACACATGGCTGGACGGTTTGAACCTCCATTTTTCATGGGAATTGTCCAGCCATGTGGCTGATGACCGGAGGCTAATATAGGCTAATCATCGTTAATCACCATTGCTTGACAACTAAACTTTGAAAAATCACAGTTGTTGTTGATTAAAAACACAACAATTGTCCATGAAAAAAACAAGACATGATGAACTATTCATGTGTAAGCTACTACCTTAAAACAATTTTCCTTAACCAAGTTGAGGGTTTTTTTACGTATACAAAACCCGAACCATTAACCATTAATTGTTGGTTAACAATCATACGAGTATTAACCATTAACCATTAACCATTGAACCATTAACCATCAAATGTTGTATTTACTGTTGGTTAAGATCACCATTCACCATGAAAATCCATCCTGTGGGAACAAGACAACGCCTCGTCCAAGGCCCCACGCTGTGGGAACAAGACCATCTTTGGAGCCTCCGTCGAAAAGTGGCCAAAACATATATATATATATATTACCAATTTTAGTGCAATGATCTAGCTATCTAAATATATATATATATATGTATATGTGTGTGCATATATGTATGTATGTCATGTAATGTCATGTAATGTAATGTAATGTATTGTAATGTAATGTAATGTAATGTAGTGTATGTGTATATATATATATATATATGTAATGTAATGTAATATAATGTAATGTATGCGTATGTGTATGTGTATGTGTATGTGTATGTGTATGTGTATATGTATATGTATGTGTACGTACGTACGTACCTACGTACCTACGTACGTACGTACGTACGTACGTACGTATGTATGCATATATGTATGCATGTATGTGTATGTGTATGTGTATGAAAAATGCATATGCATATGCATCTGCATATGCATATGCATATGTATATGTATATATGTGTGTGTATGTTGATATGTAAATATATATATAAATACACATATATAAATATATATCCATATGTATATATATATAAATACATAATTGCGTATATATATATATATTTATATATTAGTATATGGCTTGGGATATATTTATGAATTAGAATGGTGATGTCCCATAATGGTGGGGCCTTAAACTCATTGATTTCCCCAAACAAAACGACCAAGAATTTGGATGATAAGTTAGGGATAGATCAGGACACCTTAAAATATGCACACATTGGCACATGGTGCCATGTATACATCTAAAAATGAAAAAATGAAGATCGGCCTGCACCAATTCAATATGTATGAATCGTATGAATATTTTAAAAATGTGCTATTATAATATAGATGGTTTGTCTTTGCTGATGGGCGGGCCTGCATTTCTCCAAAATATACTGTCTAAAAGAACCGCATACTTGAATCACCAACGACTTCATGCAGCGACATTACATTCCTTTTACAGTATGCGTTTGATTTGTTTGCTCTGCGGGAAGCATCCACATTGGATCAAAGGATGAGCTATATATGGCTACTAGGGATATGAATGGAAAGGGTACGGTGAAACGCACTCACTCCGGTTGTTCACCGGAAGCAAGTGCCTGTCGAAGCATGCAAAGAATGCAGAACCAAACCGCAAACCTATGCGGAGAGTGGTCTGCAGCACCTTTAAACATATTAACCTCCAGCAGTGCGTATGCTACCCATGCACTCACCATCATTTCTGATGACCTCGGCAAAGGACGTTGTTCTAATTTATCCAGATTGTAGCATCCATCATTTATGTATCCCAAATCAGGGGTGGGGGGTCATTAAACTGTTGTGAATCCACATGTAAACTTTACACCCATACCCATGGTTTACCATGTTTACCCCATTTCGCTAAACCCAGATGTGCAATAAAAATCGAGGTTATTGCCTCGATGAAGGCAGGTCAAATCCCACGGATTATCCCAGGGTTTTGGGTCGGGGGAGGACCCGACCTCCATCTGCACGACCTGCTTGGCATCTTTGAAGCTCAGCATGGACAGGGCAGCCGACCAGGCCAGCAATCCAATCTGACCGGAATGGGATCCGTGGCGTTAATCCCCGTAAAACTGGGGATCTCCCATATATGTAGATACATATATAACTGGGGCATAAGGTGAGAAGTATGTACGTATCATATTCATATTATTGACATATATATAATTATCATTTATTATCTATACATGATTATATATATATAAGTGCCAAGTATGTACTTGCGGTGCATATCATATACAAAGAAGAAAGAATCATAGGAATGATAATGAAAATTGCAAAACAAATGACATGATGGAGAATACTGGCAAATTATAGGGTGATGAAAGGAATGCATTTGAATTGCAATAGCTTTGGTAATGTGATAGAACTTGATTAAACAAGACTGCACCAGTTAAAAGAGTGCCCATCATATCCAAACTTGTCACTGGATTCTTGCCAGCTCGTATTGGCCGCCGTGCTATTTCAACACCATCAATGTCTTGATCCCCAATGGGCAATGGACATCAAACTAATGGTTGAAACATGTTCAAACCAAAGGTTTCATAGATCGACAAAGGCAAACTAAGTCACCAACCAAGTTCGCAGCTAGTTGTCCAAAAAAAACACCAGCCAGCCCCCAGCGGCCCGCAGTCACTTTGATTTTGTCGGGAGCTTCCAACTTTACCGGTGGTTAGGGGAGGTCGTGGCCATGGTCAACTTGGCAACACAGAAAACCCAAAAGTTCAAAACATGAGCTACTCAATAGATTGGTTTAAGAAAAAATCTGCAGGAAACCATCGATTTTCCCATTTAATATGGAGCTTTCCCCTAAATTTTCCCTTACACCAATCCATTGAGCTACCATGAGCTACCCAATTATCAGCAAAGATTCAAATGTTGCTTCGAGTAGTGAACACATCGTTAAGTAGTTGATTCTGATGCAATTCTCAAATCACCACATCCGTTCGGTTGATGCTTGGATTGTTTTTAGGGTCGGTTTGAACAAAATCCCGAGCTCACCATGGCCATGAGCAAAATCGATAAAACATCCGCCCTACGTTCGGCTCAGGTCGCATTCAAACCGCCACAGGGCTGCACTTGGGGCACAAGCTGTAAAGCACCTGAGGTCGAGCCAGCTAGGTTCCGAAAATCCCGCGGAAAACCCGGAGTTGTTCCCGCACAATTGGCACAATCGGATCTTCTATGCGAAATGCTGGGATTCTATGTTAGATGTACCCACATAAATCATGACATGTTGGGGACACCCTGAGCTTCGAACTTCCAAAGAGAGCATGAGACGTCTGTGGCACTGTTTCAATTCTTGGAACTTTCACCAATGGCCGAGGTGGACTGAAAATTAGTGTCCTGAAAGAAGGGATTGATGTTGCTAGCTGATTGGTGGCACCCACATGCACAAACCACACTGCCGCAAGGTATCGGCATGATTTTTTCTTGTGATCAGCATTTCCATCAGGCTGCTGATAATTCAATTTAACATGTCCATCAAATTGAGCTGGTTAAACTATGGTTGAACCATGGCTAAACCATGGTTAAATTATGGTTAAACTATGGTTAACCTACTGTGGATGGTTGCGAAATCGTGCACCAGCTTGGATGGTTGAAACCCTATAAATAATGGGATAAACCACCTATCAACATCTATCAACTAGTTCAGGATTTCTTCCATTCACAGTATCTTAACCTCCTGGATCTCCATCCCCTCATTCCCCAACCGTCCCGGTAATGGTTCCTCAGCCCCGTCACAAACTTCTCCGGCGACGCTGTGGCGATGACACATCTGTGCTTGGCCTTCTCAGCAAGGATGGTTCAAACATGGTTCAAAGTTCAGATGGCTCACTGTGGATGGTTGCGAAATCCTGCGCCAGTTGAAAACGGTTTCTTCCATCCACGATATCATGATGTGATGGATATGTTATGAGCATTTACGAACCTCAACAATTTCATATAATTTCAATAATCATATCAAAAGCCCATCAAATCATGAAATCTCCAGAAACCTCCTCCAACCCCCGCAATTTTGATGATCAACTCATGAGGATGGGGACAATGCCAAGATATGCCAAGGGGCAAATGCCAAACTTCCAAGAAAGTCGCTGAGCAGCACAACATCCTCGGAGTTTGGGCACCTCATGGCACCTCCGGCCACACTTCGGAAGATCCATCCGGAAACCCCTTAGGTTTCACATCTTTGTTTTGGGGTGGAACTGTCTGCGGCTGTAAAAACAAACAGAAGCCAAGAATCTGCCGCGTTCTGCACCGCCTGCGCGGCCAAATGGCAGGCCAACTGTTGAGATGATACAAATTCTGTACATATATATTCTGTACAAAGCCTCACTCATTGCATACGAATGCACAAACAATATATAATTATATGTATTAAAAAAATACTATACATATATATATACATATATATATGTATATATATATAAATATCGGTGCTGAAGTAAGAATTCACCCCATTTTAAGAACCTGCTTAAAAGACAAAAAAAACGGTGCGGTGATTTGGGTGCCAAAACAAGTTGATCAGGATGCAAATCTCAGTGTCCTGCGTCCCGAAGAAAAAACACATAGTATATATTGTAATATAAATAATGGAAGAAACCCCATGAATGGAAATGATATAATATAGAATATATCATCCCTGTGATAAATTAATGATAAGTCTATCTGATAAGCATCCAGTAGGGTATGGTTTATATACCACCCATTTGCGGTGAAAAAATAGGGACGTTGCCAACTCACAAACAAAAACGCTCACCGCCATAGCATGACATACCCAAGGGATGACTCGAGTGGACGGTAGTCAAGTTATAACCAAATTGGTTATAGCCCTATTGTGACATACTGTGACTGTATATCTACTGTAACATCTCCCAACTCTTTTTTGGTCTTGATAACTCTTAACTTCTAACCACTGGTGATTTGTTACATAATCTATTGAAAATCACCATACTTTTAATGGGTAAATCAACTATAAATGGCCATGTTCAATAGTTTTTTGTATGTTTACCCAGAGGGTATATCCATCAATATCCCAGTATTATCCCATTATCATCCCTATAAAACCATATTAAACCATAGTAAACCCATATTTACCTCCATAGTAAACCCACTTTCTAAAACATGCTGCGAATCAGAATCCACGTCTCCGCACAGGCCACCCAGGCCACCCAGGCCACCGAGGCCACCGAGGCCACCTTGCAGCCGTTGAGGCCCAAAGCACCGGGCAAGGTGGCCACTGAAACAGCATCCACCTGCAGACGTCACCCCGCCATGTCAACCTCTCAACCTGGAACATACCCTCCGGTAAACAAACACTTTGCTATTGAAAATGGTGATTTATAGTGGATTTACCCATTGAAAACGGTGATTTTCCATAGTTATGTTAGTTTACCAGAGGGTATAGTTAATAATTCTATGATCGGTGTTATCTTCACTATTACATTGCTATTACATTACTATTGCATCAGTTCAATCCATATTCTATCCCCAAAAAAATGGGTGTTATACATCCATCAGCTAAGTCCATATTGTATCCCCTATTTTTGGTTAGTTCCATTCCTTTCAACAACCTTCCCCAGTCCGACTAGCGTGACTAGCGCCTCCGCATCGGTGGCGCCCACATAGAGCACGGTGTGTCCGGCTGCCTGGTGATACGGCAAATGTGCCATCAAAAGATACCCTCCTGGTAAACTAATATATATATATATAATGATATATATATATATATGTATATATATATATTTATAGCTATGGAACATGTTTACCCCACAAAAAATAACAAATGCCCTCCTAAGGCTGGTTCTCAAATATTTTTCCATAGCTATGTTAGTCTATCAAAGGGTAGGGACTCAATGAGGGTCTATACAATCCTATGTAGCTGATGATTGTCCAATCACAACCTCTATTTAGTTCGGGAATTTCCCAGCGGCCTGTTACCAAAAGGTAATTCCATTGAACATGACTAATCACCATTAACATCCATTGATCATTGTTGACCATAATTACTGAACACAACCATTTTTATGATCCCGAACATGTCGTCCAATCCCCTATAACATCTACCAATTTACGGCAGAAGTTGTTTCTCCAACCATTGGGATGTGGGGATATGGGATACAGTGATGATTTAATCTGGAACAGGGGACCACCGCAGTGCGGTATTTTCTGCATTAAAAGCACACCTGCAAACAGAAACCACAGAAACAAAAGAACATACTACAACAACCTTTGGAAAATACAACAACAAAAACAGTCAAAAGAAAAACATGTAAATCTATGTGACCGTATGTCAAAACTACTCACAGTCCTTGGCCCTCGTTTAATAATATGGGACATGCAATAACCAACAAGACCATGTGGGTGCCCGAAAACTGATTTCTGTCAAAGATTTTCATCACTTTAGGTGTTTGGCTATGACAGTTGGTTGGTATACAGTGGGGTTGCAAAAAAACATCTTTTTGGCTATCCCAAAACAATGTTAGGGCTGGTATTAAAAAATATACTGGTAGAGGTATATTGTAAAAGTGGGAATGGTATTGTTGGGTTGGCAACGGTATCATTTATCCGGAATAGTATGAAATGATGTGAGGGATATGAGAATGCGAGATAAAACAATCATTTCATATGTCAACTCCGTCGAAGCACGTTGTAAGTGAGAACCAGGATGCACCAACCCAGCAAGAAACACTTGCCCAATAATAAACCACATGTCCTTTCACTATCTTTTTTTGCTTCGTTCATATTCATTTCATTTCAACAACGCGGATGCACGCATTGGTGCGCACTGGGTATTGTAACTCTTCCTGGTTTGTGGTTTCAACCAGATAGGGGCGGCCAGCAGACGTAGTTCAACCATGTTCAAACCATGAAGCAAATTGTTGGCTATATTGGCTATATACCCATTTAATCACCAGTTTTCCTAGGTAAATCTCCATTCTAGCATGATTCACTATGTTTTTCCTAGGTGCAACTTCATGTGTTTTTTTCATGTTTCATCATTTTTCCTAAGAGGAAAATATATTTTTTAAAAATTATGATTCACATTTTTATCCTCTAGGTAAATCTCACTTTTTTACGGCTTTAGCACCAGACCCCCACCCAGTTCGCCCCGTTCCACTCCTGCAGTTCTTCCACCGTAGTGGCGGCTTTCGTCACGGGCAGCTCAGCCACGATCAAGGGCGCTTCGCGCGGCGTGACTGGCGCGGCTTTCAATGGATGGCTTTATTCGTTTCAGTGACAGCACTAGGCACCAGTGATTTTTATGATTGTACCCTCTGGTAAACTCACGTAGCTGTGGAAAATCGTCCCTGTTAATGCGTAAATCAACTATATAAATTGCCACTTTCAATAGCTATGTTAAATTGCCAGAGGGTAGATGGACATCTCATAAATGGGGTGACTTACCGACTTATAAATGATAAAGGGGCATAACTGTTGGGAAATTCTGGAAGAACATGTGAACATCAAACGGAAAACTCTGGAAAACATCAAATGATTGACAATCAAATAGAAACTCTAGAAAATGATCGAAAATTGAAATGGAAACTTGTGAAATTTGCTGCCTGATGATCTTCCCTCACAACTCAGGATTCGCACCTTACGTTCCTTGGATTGCATCAGGGGATATAAAGAAAATAAACAAATCCCAGTTGAGTCCCCATTTTTGCTGGATTTACCATGGGGAAAATTGATTATATAATGAATGTTCGCAAAGCAAGAGTAAACCATCCCAATTTTTACCATACATGTGTGGGATTTCAACCATCCATATGGGAGGTTTCTGACATTGCTGTACTAACATGAACCACCATCTCAGCCAAACCTACTTGGTGGCTCATCCCACGAATCGTAACTAGCTTAGTTCAATGGATTGGTTTAAGGGAAAATTTACAGGAAAACCCCATATTTAATGGGAGAATCTATGGTTTCCTGAAGATTTTCCCTTAAACCAATCTATTGATTAGTTCATCCGTGGCTTGACCCTACTTGATCCCACCAGCTTATTCCATATTCCCAGAGTGAACTAGCATCTGGTTATGACTAACAGTTCGCCATGGAAAGATCCACCATGCTTTTAAGTTCGGTAAACCATCTATTTCTATGGGCCATCTGGCTACCATGGCGAACTGTTAGTCATAACCAGATGGTAAATCCCATTAGATCACCATTCAACCACCATAAAATCGCCCATCTATACCATGGGTTTTGATGGCTTTAAATCAACATACCGAACTGTTAGTCATAACCAGGTGGTAACCGAGTTGGATGAACCATGAAGTCCCCAAGATTTCCCCTTTGCAGCGCCTCGCTGGCGTTTCCATTCAATCCCCTCGGCCGTCGCCTAGAAAGCGAAAGGGCGGAACCGGAAAGGGCGGTGACCGGTGGCCTGGGAACGCTCCAACCTGGGAAAACTAGGGAGAAATGTCTCTGTAAACCTTCTACTGAGAAAAAAAAAGAAACCACATTTTCTGGTTGGTGGTTGAGCCTACCCCTCTGAAAAATATGAGTTCGTCAGTTGGGATGATGAAATTGCCTATGGAAAAAAAATAATTCCAGCCCACCAGCCAGTTTTTTATCTTTGGAAGGTACCGTATAACTACTATTGCAATTGCGCGCGCTACTATAGTTGCTAGAAATAGTTTGGACTCACAGTGAGTATCAGTAGGAAGTCTGGCTGCATAGGCAGTTTGCGCTCACAACTACAGCGTGCTTAAACACCTTAAACAAATGCAGTATGTATATATATATATAAGATATGCAATACATCACAATAATAGAAACATATGGGCACGGGGAAAGCACACTCTCTTAGATGCTAAATCCCCCTTGTCTTCCCAAACAACAAGGACAAGCTATATATATATAATATAGATCAGCATGGCTCTGCCCAAAAATACGTTCCTCCAACTCCACTGAAAAACTCAGAAGTGTGGTTCCAGGACATTGTAGAAGTTATCCGAAAGTCCATTTGACCACTATGAACCATTAACCCCGACTTGTCACTGTAATATTAGACACCCCCATTGTATCGTCCCAAATATGGTTTCCTATCTGTATTAAACCATTTCCGGGGGGTGTTTGGTGCGAACTGGGGATGGGATTATCTAACTAAAATGGAAATTACCGATCGATTGTGCAATATATTTAGGATTTAAACATACCGATATACCAATGCTCTGCGTGTCACGAGCATTAATGACCATTGATCACCATTGACCATTCATCCCTTCTCCCTTATATAAAACACCCCAAGTAACCATGGTTTAATACGTGGTTTAGACATACTTGGGACCATACAATGGGGGTGTTTGATATTACTGTATATAGGCAGGTGGGATCAGTAGCCCCGAAAAAGATAACGTCTAGTACAATCCAATCCAATCCTTCCATATAGGAAAGTCCTACATTTTGATTAATCATAGATTTCGCATGAATCTTAGCCACAACGGCCAGCCGCTCGTGTGCTTTCCCAGCGGCCACGCGGAAATCCTCCCCGAAGTTCCTCCGAGCCAACTCCGAAGCCTATTCTCTGGATGCAGGGCGAAGGATTTCTTGCTGGGTTCGCCCAAAAATATGGCAGCCCTTTCGCAGGTCACCAATCAAAATTGGGATCTGGAGGCGGGTTTTCTTCGATTTTGGGGAATTTTTTGGGGTTCCAAATAGAACATTTTTGGATTTGCGCAACACCCAAGAATAAGCCAAAGATTCTCTATAGATTGCCTGAGTAGCGAATTTCCAATGGAAAAAAACATCATCTTCAGCAAATCCAAGTAATCCGATCAAAATTGGGATTTGATTTGACTTGACAAATTATCTAACCAATTGATGTTTTCCATCAAAATTCGGTACCATCTGGTTATTTAACAGTTCGCCATGGTAGAGATGGACCATAGAAATAGATGGTTTACCTATTAGAAATGGTGATTTTCGATGGCGAACTGTTAAATAACCAGAGGGTAAGTTATCTGATTGACCGACATTTAACAAATGCTTGGATGCTGCCATCGGATCTCTGTAACAAAAATCGAGTTGTAAATCCAGCTGTAGTTGCGATTTAGTTAGTTGAATGGAATGATTTTTTTGTAGGAAACACCGTTGAATTGTTTTTGGATTCATTTAACTAACTATAGGTTGCCAAAAACACCGGATTCAAACACATGTTTTTGTTAATCAAACATGTTCGAGTTGTTCATCCCAGGTAGGGAGTGGTAGTACCAATGCCAACGGCTGAGTGTAGACACGGACCAGTTTTTCTGGTCTACAAACCCATCTAACTGTAGATATATCCATCATAAATATCCATAAATCCTAGTAGTAAACCAACTTACCAATGGTTTTTGGGCGGCCTGTTCTTGCATAGTTACCAATCTTGGAAAAGTGAACTTGCTACTTTTTCCTTTCTTCCCAACCCCCAAACATAGAAATCGGAAATCCCCAAACTAAATGAAGTTTTAGTTTCCTAGGATAATTAATCAAATCATCTAACTACACTATAGCTAATTTCAATCAAGCCACGTTTGATGACACCGGAAGGTAATTGCAGTATGAAAACCATTATGACCACCATGGTGTAGACCATTCATCACCACAATTGACCATCATTAATCATTATCATTAATAACCATCATTAACCATCATTATCATTAATAACCATCATTAAACATTAATAACCATCATTAACCATTAATAACCATCATTAACCATTAATAACCATCATTAACCATCATTATCATTAATAACCATCATTAGCCATCATTAACCATTAATAACCATCATTAACCATTAATAAACATCATTAACCGTTAATAACCATCATTAACCGTTAATAACCATCATTAACCATTAATAACCATCATTAACCATTAATAACCATCATTAACCATCATTAAATCATCATTAACCATCATTAACCATTGATCATTAATTTTGGGTGACCTCGGCCGATGTAATAACCATCCGGCCCCAGCTGCCTCCGAGGCAGAAAGTTCAGTGAAGAAAACCTCAGCATCCCCATCGCCAGAGTTGGGATCATTCTGCCAGGGGGTCTGCCATCTTTAAACTAATGGAGGTTTAATGGGTTTACTATGGTTTAATATGGTTTTTATAGGGATGATAATGGGATAATACTGGGATATTGATGGATATACCCCCTGGTAAACATACAAAAAGCCAATTGAAACTAGCAATTTATAGTTGATAGACCCATTAATAGCATGGTGATTTTCCATAGTTAGTGTACCAGAGGGTAGTCCTTGTTTTTTTTTTCCCTTAGAGAGTAGAGCATCGACAATAAAACTTATTGGAAGCATCAATACGAAAGTATATGGGATCCGATGGGATCCGGGAAAGGCGCATGGTGATCCTCCTGTTGGGCTATATCCCCACAGAAAATGGCCAAATAAATATTCTTCAGTCTTATTATCCCCCGTAGGGTAAGCCCATCTTGGGGGTAGGCCCCAATTGCCACACATCCATTGGATCCTGCTGCAAGCGGCGCAGGATATGCCACCTTGGTTGCGTCAGGTCAGTGGAATCACAGTTACCAGTGCTGGGCTTGCTGGGCTGTTCCCCACAAAAATTGACCCAAGGTTAAGCCAGAAATTTAGGCAAGACTCTGCTGAAGTCATCATTCTCAGACTGAAAATCTATGAAAATCTGGTATTTCACAACCACCGATTCTCCCTCACAATTGCGGACAAGGCCAGCTTTCAACTACAACAGAAAATGGTTCAGGTAGTTTCTAACCCCACCTTCTATCCTCTAAAAGCCGTTTGACATTGTAAATGTCATTCTGTGGTTCCCCAGCCTGATTCAAAATCATCATGATAATTTGTTTGGAAAAGCCAGCATAGACTAGCAGAACATAATCATATCTTAAAAAACTTGGAGATCGGCCAATTTCCCGGAGATGTTGAATAGCAGGGTTACCCCCTGGTCCTCTGGTAATTTAACCTTTTTGGCCACGGAAAGTCACCTATTTAGAGCTGATTTGCTATTAAACATGATGACTTTCCGCAGCTATGTTGAATTACCAAAGGGTAGTTAGTATGATATCTTAAGCATCCTTTACTGCGAGGTCAATCATGAGGCGGACACACCTTCCCCAGGAAAAGTGTTGGTCACATTCCCCCATTATTTTTGTGGGTTAAATCAGTGAATTCCAAGATTGGTTGGTAACTACTTTCATGTTTTGCCGCATAATTCTCCAATGTTGCCTGGGGGTGTTATTGCTAGATCTTGACGTTGGCATTCATTCTCTCAATGAACCAACTTGAGAGAAAACCTACAGGAAACCGGTTCTTACCCCAAATAACAGAGGTGTCCTGCAAAATTCCCAGAAACCAATTCCAGGATTCCATATATTCCACAAAACAAAACAATTTTTCAGGAAGAAGTCGAACATAGTCCGTAGCTCAAAAGATCCAAAAAACTCATGAAATCCATCCGACGTCCAGGTGCTCTTCTCCAACGCGCCAATGCTATGTGCCGCCAACGCCAATTGCTTCTGGTCGCTTGGGAGCTGCATGGCTACACCTCTAAGCTGTTGAAGGAGCGTCATCTGGAGCCAGGTATGGGATACAACCCATGTTAGTGAACACTTATTTATAGGGAAAGAAACAACTTCGAGTTTTGTCCATACATTTTTTGGGGGGATGTGCATCCCAGCTTTTTCTAGCAGTATTAAGTGGTCTATAACCCATATATATATATATACATACATATAACATGAACCATGACCGGAGATAATATGGTCATTCTGAATTCTACCCGCTTAGGATGCACCTCCCAGTATTGGCTATCAGCCATATCATCCCATATGTGTTGATTGGAAAAGTCAGGTCATCCACGTTTTTTTCCTCGGTTGCAAGGCTGAAAACTGATTTCATGATGGGAAAATCGACATTGAACAATTTTAAAAGTATATATCTTGATATCACATTCAATTCCTGAGAGGGTGACGTT
The DNA here is from genome assembly GCA_947184155.2 of Cladocopium goreaui. Lineage (NCBI taxonomy): Eukaryota > Dinophyceae > Suessiales > Symbiodiniaceae > Cladocopium > Cladocopium goreaui. Next base: position 350,665 of record CAMXCT020006644.1, on the reverse strand, counting down.
TTGGTAAATAGCTTGGAGGTAGGTGGCGTAATTCGTGCTGAAAACCATGGGCAAAGTTCAAATCCCATCCGAGGACATCATGAGTGTATACCAGTATGTTCTCACTCAGGATTTTCTCCTACACATGTACGAACACCTGTGAGATAAGCAGAGAAAAGCCTGCGTTTGATCATGCATACTGGGCTGCCACTCTGACCTTGCAAACAAGTGACAGTTGCACGCAGCAAGTTTCAGCGCAATATTGGGATGAGATATAAAGATTGATCCGTCCTCAAGGCACCCACGCGGCACATTCTCTGTACACTGTGGATGTGTCAGCCAGCCTGCGGGGACGATCCCTGCAAAGCTCCGACATTTCACAGAGTTTAACTAGCATACTATTCAACAAAGGCCATACAAACCGTGAGTGATTACTTGGGGGTTCTATATTTTTTTTGTCTGAAAGCAACGTCAAAAAACATCAAAATTGATTCATGTTCCCATGAAGAAAGCGCTTTGGGGCATCCTCCATGGACCAACATGGAGTCCTTGTACATGCCATTCATGACCCACCGCAGCGACCACTCTTTCAGAGTCTCCATGGCCCACCGCTGCCCCGATGCGAAAAACGAAGCAGTCAGGGAAGATCTGATTAGTTGTGACTCTGTGTTTTCCGATTTCATGATCTTTTCTGCGTTTTGTTTCTCCACATTTCTGTGATGAATTGCTTGCTGTTTTGACCCCGCCATCAGCGTTTCAGAACACCACCTTGGCCCTGTAGAAATTAGGTCAACTCAGGTAGACCTAAGAGGTTTTTGAAACAAGATTTCAGTTTTTGACCACTGTGTTATTTTAGAGATGAATATGGGTTATATAATTTATTATTATATGAGGTGGCCAATCATGACGACTCATGACGACTCAGCTGATTTGCTGACCATGACAATCCCAGGCAGGATCTTCGGATCGAAAGGTTTCCACGCACATGAATGATGTGTTTTTTGGGCAGATGTTGGCCTATCATATCGTACAATAGATTACAATAGCTTAAACATCAGACGTATTTATATAATTTTATATAGATCTTGATTATACATGCATCCATTGCTGGTGGTTTTCGGGCATCGTTCAAATTTCATATGTGCCACTCCATGCAGTGTGGGTTGCACCATCAACTGGACCAGCCCGTCAGCCGCCGAGAAATTTTGGGTGAATTCAGGGGATCAGGCAGCATGGAAACCGCTGTCCATGGCTGCTTTAGATGAACTGCTTGGTGGCGCAATAACCATCTTGAAAAAATATGAGTTCGTCAATGGGAAGGATGACATCCCATATATTAAATGGACAATAAAATTCATGTTCCAAACCACCAACCAGTTAATTTATTTGGAAAAATTAGGGGAAAACCATTCCAGACACGCTTTAAATTCATCATCTTTTCTCTTCACGTTGCCATTTGGAGAGCATAGCCCGTTTTCAGACACGCCCCACTGAACTTTCAAAGAAATCCTGGTTGGTGGTATACCTACCCCCCTGAAAAATATCAGTCAGTTGGGATGATGAAATTCCCAAGATATGGAAAATAAAATTTGTATAAATTTGTGTTCCAAACCACCAACCAGAATCTGTTGTTTTTTAGTTGCTATATATGCCTCTCTTACTATCGCATTTGTGCATCCCTTGGCGTGTTGCTGCCATTGTGTACCCTATCTGATTGGTGGCTTCAGCCCACAAGAAACACGTTAGTCCTTCAAAGTCGTCATTCCAAACATGTTTGCACATCAAATAAATAAAGAATGAATGAACATAAGTAAACAAAGAAAATAGATTGAACAATACCCAGATAAATAATTAAACAATTTATTTTTAGCCACCAGCCAGCGAATCATGCTGCCTCAAGCAGCATATTCTGCACCACCCCCCCAGCACGGCAGCTCCCCAAAGCCTTCTCTGGACTTAAGTTCATCTGTGACGCCTTGGCACTGGGCACTGATGACCCTATCCTGCTGGTTGTTGGGATCCTTATGTGGATCATCCTTTTTTAATGGGGTTTTCCAGAAATAAACCATCCATTTGGGGTATCCCCATTTATGGAAACCCTCATGTTTTTTCTAACTTCACTGGATCAATTCCGCTACTCCACCCACCATGTGCCATCACGCGGTGCAGCGCCATCAGCCTGCTGCACCTCAGCGCGTACCAACGCATGGGCAGCCACCTCCGCAAGATCTTGGGCCTCAGCAGGGCGCCACACTGAGGTTCCATCCATATTCAGAATACCACTATATTCCATAGTGCCATTTTCATCAATTAATTGCCATTAATTCATATCACTGGATATGAGTAATCATTGTAAAATCTTATCATATTGATATGTTGATCTTCCAAACATTTATTGAGATATGCATAAGAGATCATAAGAGCACCATTTTCATTAAGAATATCTCATCTTTCCCGGTATATGATGGTTGTCTGGCTGCAACTCAAAACAGGCTCCGAGACGGAACAACAATGGATGTCATCTGATTGAAAGAGTGAAAAAAAATGCCAACAGGTGTGGCAATTCCTGGTTTCTCTGTCAGATTGTTTTGACAAAAACCCATCGAGATCATCATGAAACGGATGGACACGGGAAAGCGACAGTTAAAGAGAGATCATTTTCACATTGAGAACCTTTTTGTTTCTGCATTGCCACGTTTGAATCAGAGAGGGTAATGGTACAACATCAGAAAACTTGGAACTGAAAGCGTCAAGGGTGAAGTGACTAAAGTCTCTTTACCAGTGGTTGTGGCTGTTCATGGGTTCCATCTTCATTTTCAGGGGTAACCTGATGTCATGAAAATGTGTTTGCAACAGTTAACACGTGGAATGGATTCATCCTCAGTGTTACCATCAACGGGTGGTGCACATTGTCCTAAATGGTAGGTTTGGGTGGGTGCACCACATTACTTCCATTCGTTTTTCCTCACAGACAGCGTGGCTAACCGGCAAGCGTGAGCTTTGCACACTGCCAGCGCGCACCGTCCAAAAATCAGCGGCTGAAGTGAGACGTCTGCAAAGATGCAACATGCAAGCCGCGAAGCAGGTGGGAAACCAACACATTCAACATATTTTTTGCAAAATGTCCTTCACACACATCTTAGGTACAAATCAATTCCACTCAAGCCACCAAGCCGGCATTGGGCTTGGCGGGTCGGCAGCCGTCAAATTTCTGGTATGGCTTACAGTTGAATTTCCCGCCTCAATCATCCTTTAGTCTACAATTCCCCCTTTCAAGGGGATGAAGATGATTTTCGTGCAATCAGCTCCCAGCCCGATCTATACCTCAAGGTACGCAGCGCTGACAAGCGCATGTTGGTGTTGGGTGCACCCAATCATTTGACATGGGGATACAACCAATGGATACAACAACTCACAAAAAGACACAAATATGTATATAGATATATATGTATATAGATATATATATATATATATATATACATATATATAAATATGTATATATATATATATATATATTCATGTACGTAGTATCTAACTATCTATCTATCTATCTATCTATCTATCTATCTATTTTTATTCAATATATCTCTCCATCGCCATCCCAAAGGTCCATCTAAGCGGAAGGCTTGAATAAAGAAATAAATGAACAAATGTCTATATAATGTATATATCATGTTGCATGGGTGTTTTTGTCCTCAAACTTTAGCCATATTCTTTACATTTGTATAGATGTATAGATGTATAGATGTAAACATTGGACGGAAACCTCACTTGGAACTTTTCGGGAAGAAAAACACGCTTGAATTTGGGAGGAGCTTTCGAGGAACAAAACACAATCAAAACTGGGGAAGCAAATCAGAGCTTGACAGTAATAGTGGTAACACTGTTTTCTTGATGCTTTTTGCAGTCAGCTTCTTTTCTGTCCAAGCTGACAGCCAAAGGCACCACATGAGCACAGCCCTTCTGCTGCGTTTGGCAACAGAAATCGATTTTGCTGTTGGACCAGCCCACTTGCCAGTTGTCGAAACCTGCGTCGCAGTCATACCTCAGCAGGTCATCAGCACGCTTTGCAGCTCCAGTCATTTACAGCTTACCCTCTGGTAAACATACAAAAAGCTATGGAAAATGGCCATAGAAATAGTGAGTTATAGTGAGTTGTCCCATTGATAGCATGGTGGATCTTTCATGATCTTTCCATAGTTTTTTCTATGTTTACCAGGCCGGGTATTCAGAACAAAGACACTCTTACCGCTCGATATCGATAGGTGGCGCTTTAGCGTGTTGAAGCCGGTCATACTTCTCCGCGAAATGATTGGGGAAATCTTGCTACACCATGGCATGAAAAGGCATTGATGCCCTGAATCAAAGAAGTTGTGGGATATATTAGTTGCAATGGAAAAATATGTATCATAATTGTATCATCTCTCATTTCATTGGCAATCTGAAATAACCTGCAAAAAATAGGAGGCTGGGAAACATTCATCCATATTGTAGGAAGCGACAAGAGTACTAAAGTCAACAACTAGACATCCAAGGTTGACACGGTTTTCCCACATTTGTGCAGAACGAAAACATTCACCTCCTGGGGGTGCAGTTGAGGATTGAAATGGCTGGCAACCGTATCATACCAGTTACATTCGTAAAGTAAAATATAATATGCTATAAAGTAAAAACATATCTTTAAAATTTTTAAACAATCTAATCTAATATCATAATGACATAATATATATATAGACTATATTTGATATAACATATATATATAATGTATGTACTATGGCTTTAAAACAACACATAGAAACCACCAGGGTGATCCTCCAAGTATCATCCAAAGAGTCCCAGGGTGGGTTTCCTCTGTGGACCGAGCTGCGCCTTGTCGTTGCTCGTCTCAGAGCATGCACGGCCACTGTGGAAGCAGCACCACACTTTCTTGCCCTGCAATCATCAGGGACTGCTGGGATATGACATATGTTTATATTTATAATTATTTAGATATATATATATATATAATTATATATACAATGTGGTGCCTTGACTTAAGTTGGACTTATGGGGTTTATAAAAGGACTTAAGGAAGTTAACTTGAAGTTATGTTAAGTTATGTTATAGGTTTTGTAAATTAAGTTATATCTTTTGTATCTTTTTTTGGTCGAATCTGTACTATGTTTTTCAATCCTGCATGTGTGCCGGAACAGTTGTCTTGTTTTCCCATTGCCTGTCTTTTTTTGGTTTTTGATCGCGAAATGCGAACAAATTAGGTGACCACGTTGCCTTTGGCAGTGATCCATGCAGGCACATGCATGTTTGTCATGCACGTGTATTCAACAACATCTTTTTGGTTTTTGTTGTGGAAGGTTTTGAAAGAGTCCTTTGCAGTAATTAGATGCAAGCTTGTAACGAAGAAATACAAGCGATTGTTTCTTTGAAGGAAGAAATGAATTTGGCATGCTTTGTTCCAGCCGACTCCGTAAAGAAGGTAGTCACCTTCCTGCAGATCAATCATTTCCAAACGGCACTTGCCAGAAATTTGTGTGTTGACCATGTTGCTTGCGTCCTCGACCTCTTTCTCAGAAAAAGGATGCTGCAATTCGAATCCACACGGCAGCAAGGGTCGTTCCTGCAGCAGTTCAGTGGCACGCAACAGCATGCGCGGAAGAAGGTGCCGCGACATCTCTGAGCCACCGTTCCGTCTTTGCAGGAATTGCTGCATGCTGTCTGCATATAAACTCTTGTAATTTTTGTGGGGGGACTCTACCCCCCAACAATTACAAGCCAGGTTATGTTTTTTGTATTGGTGAGGCAGGTGTAAGCGGCAATGATGTTTTGGCCGGCTACAGCCAGGGTATTCGCGAGCAAAAGTTCGCTGATGTTCTTCTTGTTCCGATGTGAGCGCAAGCCACATCGTTTCCTCTGGCAGCCTACCACGGAGCAAGTCTGTCACGCGGCAAAGCCGCAGGAAGCACATGGCGGAGGCACGCAATGTGGGAACATTCAGCCAATGTGATTCAGCCACCCAACGCAGCAAGGCGCACAGAGCGACTGTGTCTCCTGCACTGCCCTTGAAGCCAGATTCCCCGAACAAATATTCCTTGAACAAACGGCGAACAAAATGCTTGCCTTCCGTTTTATTTTGTCGCCGCCACTCTGATGCCAAGCACATGTCCTGCAGAGCTGGCAGGGTGATGCCAACTTCTTTTCTTACCCTGCCAAGAAGAAGCACAATTTCAGAATTGCATATGCCATTGCTCCAATAGCAGTGCAAGGCATCGTTTTGAATCATGTCAACGTGGACTAGTGCCCGGCTCACAGGGCAAGCCCAAATGCTGTCGAGGTCAAAATTGAAACCAAGCACGCGCTCACGTAGTTCTCGTTCCGCTTTGGTCATGTGCACCACACGATGCAGTCCAGACAACATGCAGTTTTCTAAGTCTTGTCTATCATACTGCTTAAAGGTTTTGAACTCATGCTCTTCGACAGTTCTAAAGCCTGGATCGTCGCAGTGCTCTCCGGCATACCTGGCAATGCAGTTCATGCAAAAACAGCATGGTTTCAAGGCAGCTGAGCCTTTTGCCACCATTGTTGCCCTTTGTGAGTCTAAATCAGAAATAAAGACTTTTAACTGCACGGTGACCTGCGCTCCCGCGGTACCAATCGGAAACGGAGAGCGTTGCACTGTCTCGGACCACAGCCGTAGAAACGCCACGGTCGCTCCCGAAATACCACCCCTGCAACTTTGCAGTTGATCATGTGTGATCGCAGCAACAGGCAGCCAAGCGCGGTGTGACAACCACAAATCTTTCAAACATGTGAATGTCACATAAAAAAGCAAAATCTTCTTCGACAGCAAGGGATTGAGAACATTGCCTCCTGTGGCTTCGTCGTGCGCTGGCACAGCTTCCAACATGCCACCTGGTGTCGAAGTCAGCACCTTCTGCATTGACGGACAACGCCTGCACACGAGATCCAAGACTTTTCGAACATCAGCCACAAAAAACTTAATGTCTTCTTCTCCGGCATCCACTGCCGGCAGATGGACTGACTGGAAGCAGAAACGGTATGGACCAAGCACTTCTTGTGCCGCGCGCTTCATAGCGCCAGAAGCTTGTGCTTTCTTTTCCCGTTTCCGCTCCATGTCTCGTAGAAGCGATGCTGACCGTAAACTATAGCGTGCCATTGCTTGACGGATTAGGTCATGATCCACGGCATATTTGCCCGTGGGAAGCGCCACGCCTTTGCCCGTGACCACCGGCATCGCATTTCTATACCATGCTGCTGCCTCCTAAAACGGCTGTGCGGACAACGGCAACCTGTCTGACACACTTGGACCTATACCCATCTAGATTGACATGCAACAAGTCTCATCGCATAATATGGCAATGAAGACGAGAAATTCTATATATACTATATATATATTATAATATAGATATAGAAGTATATAATGGCATTGCAAACAGACACGTTTATACATCAAGAATTTATATCTTTATATATATATATATATATGTATTCTATATACCGAGACAGATCTAGACTCAGACGGCATGATGCAATGGACAGAAACAATTCAGACCCTGATGCTATGTGTATGTTTACTTGCACACATGCATAGACATCGTCCCTATCCACCACTTGTGCTTTGGAGAATGTATGGTATGAAGAATCCGCATTTTTTCTCAGGTCTGTGTGTTGCTGATATAAGCCTGATTCTGTTATGTCGACGTTCTCATATATACATATAAATATATATATATATATACCATTTATATGTTTATTTCTGCATGTATTTCAGAGACGAATGCATCAGGGGTAAAGAATTCCAGACGCCGGTGTTTCTAAAATGGTTGCCCCGTCGGAAAGTTACCCATGTTTCTTCTATTTCCCAGCATATATACATATATACATGCTCTACATATATACATTGAGACGTATATATATATATATATGTGTGTGTATATATCGACACAGATAACATATAATATATATATATATATATTAGTATATATAATATACAGTAACACACATGTCTGCAGGATGCCTGATCAGGCGCAGAGTCCGGACAACTTCGCGCCTTCTGTTTTGGCAGGCATGCCTTCATCTTAGTATTGCATCGTGAGTCCACGACCAGGCCAACTGCGCGGAAACACGCCTTGGTGCTTTACGGGTTGCTCCGGCAAGACCGCACGGAGCAGACCCTGTATGTATAAGTGCACAGATTGTGCGATGAGCTGTGTTGAAGGAACACAGCCCACGCCATTGGCAAGGATCAAACCTAACCGCTCAGTCCTTCTTGGCACCTTTGCCTTTCCCTTTGGCCTTCGGCGCCTGTCCTTTGGTCACCTTTGTGATCGACTGGAGGGTACGGACAGCCTCGTGGCCTTTCTTGAGATGTTCTTGTGCCTTCTTTTCAGTCAAAAGACTTTCCGGTGCCATGCTGCCCAAGCCACAGCCCTTGGCCGCCCCATTGAGCATCTTTGTGGCATTGCCGATGGCCTGCTCGAGTTCAGCACGCGCCGATGTCACGACTTCTTCGGCGTCCGGCGGCAAAACAACATTCAGAGACACAGCCTTGTTAATGGCATCGTCTACCTTTGTCACAAGCTTCTGCAACGCAGGCAAATGCTTTCCAGCGGCTGCCACGGCTGTGGCCTCCAACTTCTGTCTTTTCTTGGCGGCTTCCCTTGCGGTCTTCGCAGCTTCTTTGTCCTGCGCCTTTTCCTCCGGAGTCTTGCGCTTCTTGCCCCCACGCGGTGCCGGCTCGGGCGCCGCCAGAGGCAAATCCAAACTAACCGGATGGGCACCTGTGCCAGCTGACGAAGCTGAGGCCGCCGTGGCAGCACGCTGCAGACATTCATTTTCCATGCGCACTATGCGCTCCTCTGTCAGCTTCGCAATGAACTCTGTCGATTTCTTCGTGATATCCACTCTGTAGGTTGCTCCCAGTATGGGGTGGTCCCTGCATTCAGCGTGCAGCTCTATGTTCTCCACATTGTATCCTCGAAGCTGCCAGTAACTGAGCGGTTGAAACTCCCCGTGCTGTCCTTCGCGGTCCTCCCGCGATGACGACTCGATCATCGCCTGTTTCAGCAATCCTCTTGCCTGACCATACGACAAGCGACTGTCACACGAGTTCTCGCGGACTGCTTTGGCTTCCGCAAAAAAGGCAACCGTCTCAGCTTCTGTCAACAAACTTGTCAGTTGGATACCGTGTCTGGAGAGCTGCGTGTGACATGCATGACAACTCCGACAGGTCCAACGAAGCTCTGGTCGAAATTTTGGATTTTCCAGTGCATCGTCAAGATTCACCTCCATGCAGCAGCGCCGGCACTTCACCTTCACAGCATCGCTGCTTGCCGCACGAGAGTCAGCTCCCGCAGGTGCCATTGGCAAAGAGCCAGTCGGCTGCGGAGCCGCAGCCTGCTGCCCGTGGGCAAGCTGCTCGCCATCTGCCGCATCTTCCCTTGCCAGACCGGCAGACTCTGCACCTTCCGTCGCAATATCTTGCGAACCGGCAACCTCTGGCTGCAAGGCTGGCCCCGCAATGCCACTTGCAACCGAATCAGTATCTGCCAGTGCATTCTTCGACGTGTCACAAGATGCAGACGCCATGTCTGTCACAGAGCGAAGCAAGGTGGACTGGAGCAGGGGAAAACAGCTACGGAAACAGGGTGTCTAGGAAACACAAAAAAACACATTTTTAACACATGCGCGTTTCCACATGCAATTGGTCTGAGACGTGGAAACACAAGCGTGTTTCCTAGTATTTTCAGGTTTTCATGCGGAAACACATATGCGTTCCCTTCTTTTTGTGGAAACACATCCGAAAAACTTACATATTTCATCGTCATGACTTTGTGGATGGAAACACATTTTTAACACATTCGTGTTTACGATGTCTGTTTCGTTACTATCTGGGGAAACACATGCGTGTTTATGCAATATCTTTTATACATGCGGGAAACACATGCGCGTTTCCATGCTTTTCTTCCGTCTTGCAGAGGGAACACATGCGCGTTTGTGGGTTTTCCCGCATATGTCATTGGAAACACACACGCGTTTTCAAAATCCACCTTCTCTCTTCCGTCGACACTAGGGCAGCTAGTCTTTTCTCCCGGAGAAATGGCCGCAGTGCTCTGTTTGGCAAGTCTGTGTCAGGACAAAAAAAGGCCTATTGGCCACCAGACTCCATTCCGTGCACCGCTTCCATAGCTGTGCGTAAGAAACTATTGTACAACAGGCTCAGACGTTCCACCGATTCCACCTTGCCCGTAGGCTTCTTCGAGCCAAGCGCAGGTGCGCCTGCACATGCAGCAGCGACGGGTTCTGGTGCACTTGCAACCGGTCCAGGTTTCTTTCCGGCGCCAGTCTTGGCAATGACCTGGTTCTGAGTCTTCTCTTTGGCTGGCACAGATGGAGTTTCCTTGGGACCGTCTTCGCCCGTGGACGAAGACTCATACGTGTAGGAGTAGTCCGAAGACCCGCCTTCCTCTTCCTGCTCCGGCAACACCTTGTCTGCGTGTGGTGCCTTTGTCTCCGTGTCCTTTGGTTTCTCCTTGGCATCCCCTTTTCCGGCAGCTTGTGCCTCTTTCTTGTCTCGACTTCCACCGGACGCATCCGCAGATGCTACCTTCTCCAGTCTCACATTGTCACCACGGGCGCCCCGTGGCGTGCAGGTCGCATCCCGCACGGCGTCCTTCCCACGCCGACGATGGCCATCCGGCGAGCGCGCACGCTCCCGATTGCGATCCGAGGAGCGCTCACGCTCCCGATTGCGACCCGACGAGCGCCCACGCTCCCGGCTTGCCGCTCGGCGACGACGATCCCGTCGATCTGCCGAGCGCGAACCGCGGCGTCTCCGCTCTCCAGATCGGGAATGTCCGCGATCACGAAGATGCGAGCGCTCCCGATCGCTTCGAAAGGTCACATAGTCCCAATCATACCTGGGCTTGTCATACCAGCTTGACAAAGAACTACTTCGCGGAGGCACCGCTGGTTCTGGTGGTTGCTGCTGACCTTTCGACTTGAGGTTTTCCTTCAGGTGCCATGTCTCCTTGTGGACGTTCTTCTCAACTTTTGCTTTCCGGTCCCACCAGCTTCCACCATGCTGGTTGCACAGTCGTGTTGCCTGGCAATAAATGCTATCCCAATGCTGCTGCTTTGCGCTTGGGTTATCGTTTATCACCCGTGAGCATTCCGGACATTGCCATGTCCCCGGCTGTCCCTTGTGTCTCCTGTTCGCGACGGCCCCGCTTCCCTTCGATCGCTTTCCATCCTGTCCATCCAAGCGATGCACAGGAGCAGAGGCACCCTCTTTGCTCTTGTCCAGTGTTGCATCAGCCACCGCAGCTTTCGGCTCTGCGGACGGTGACGTGCGTCTCGCTGGACTCCTCCTGTTCGACCTGCTTCGTGACGCGCTCGACGACACCATGTGGCCTGCAGGGTGAGAGAGGTTTGCAAGATAACATGTTCCGAAAGGAATCTCGAAGTCATTGCATTATATGCTATTTGGAAACTATAAGAGATGCGCGTGATATAGTCATGAAAATCATGAGGATGAGGATGAGGATGAATGGGAGGATGCTAAGAGTTGGAGATAAAGCCCCCGCTGGTTCGTAGGCAACGCCATGCCGGATACACAGACCCCGCTGGCCCGTAGGCGCAGACGTAGCTGGTCCGTCGACACAGCTGGTCGCAGACGCAGCTAGTAAGGCTCGCATGTCGGTCCAAGCAAGCCAGCCCGTAGGCGTAGCTGCAGCTTGTCCGCAGACAAAGCAAATGCAAGCCCGACAGGCTGGCCCTTGGGCACAGCTGAAGCTTGTCCGTGGACAAAGCTATTCCAGACACGACGGCTGGCCCTTGGGCACAGCTGCAGCTTGTCCGTGGACAAAGCTGGACAGTACAAGCTGGCCCGTGGGCGCAGCTGCAGCTTGTCCGTAGACAAAGCCATTCCAGCCCAATTTGTCGGCTGGCCCGTGGGCAGAGCCGCAGCTTGTCCACAGCTGCAGTTTCTCCGTGGAACAAAATGTTCTAACCCTGGCTTCTCCAATGGCAAGGCCGGAGCTATAGTCGATATGTATAGACACAAATAGCCCAAATATATATATCATATATATATATATATGTTTAAAATTCATCTTAATATGGCGGAAAGAACATAAAAGCATTTCCCGACCCAGACCAGCCATCTTGCCTCTCCGTCCCACGCGAGCAGCACAGAAACCGCTCGCCCAAGAACCCTGAGAGCTCGAGCCAAACAGACACGACATGAACATGCACACCCGGAAAAGGGCTCCAGACTGCAAGCAAACAGTGCTGCGGGGACATGCGGGGACCAAGTGAAGACAGGTGTGACTTTCGGAAGCAAGTCTTTTTCGCACCCTCAAAGCGACTGCAAAAATTCGTGCGCACATCTCCAGTGGTGGATGCCAGGCAGCTGCGTCTCATAGGTCCTCTTCATTGTCGCAGATGAAAAGAAACATCTGCCCACCGTGCAAGATGTCTCCTGCGTGCTGCGCATCCATGTCCATGTCAGTGGCAGCATTCGTGACAATGCTCTTCAATTCATCCAAAATCGGACAATCATCCAGATCGATATCCGAGCGTTGCTCAAACTGAGCAATCAATGCTTCTGCTGCAGCGACTGCAGCTCGGCGCCATGGCTGCGTTATGACCAAGTCCTGCCCGTCACGCCGACCATGGCCTTCCACGCTGGCAAGAGCGTCCTGATTTCCGGCTCCCTGAGCCTCACCAGACGCATATAGAGCAGCAAGCGTGGGAGATGGCAGCGTCACTGTTTTGTCAGCAGTGTCCAGCCGCACCGTTCCATCCTCCTGAGTGGTTGCTACAACATGCTTGGCTTCCATGGCAGCAAAAAAGGAACCAGAAAACACGGGGGAATGGGTCCTAATAACTTGATTGTATGTAAACGCTGCAAAGAATCCCACATTCGGCTACTCTTCAATAAACGTGACTAAACCCCATGCACAGGTATGAACCCCAGACAAGAACAGCAACCCTGATTGCAACCATTTGGCCAACACGATTTGCGGCGCCGAAAGATAAGCATATCAAAATTGGAAGCAGCCACATGCTCTGAAACAAAATAGTCCCCAGTCACGCGACCTCATAGCCACGCTTGACCCAACAGCTGGGGCAACATCCTGGGGTTCTGCGGCAGCGAGCACAGCCCTCAGGTCTCTATTTGAGCTGCTGCTTGCGTGTAATGCATCGCGTCTTGGCAGCAGCGGCACTTGCAGCTGCCGGTTTCTTTTTCACAGCAGCAACAACAGTCTTCATCACTTTCATCGGACCACGCTGCTTGTCGCTGTGACAGCTCGCTGCAGGTCTCCTCATGAGCGCCGCTTTGTCGGCGGCAGCCGCGGGCTTGCTGCAGTCCACGGCCTCCGCAGAGGCAGATGGCATTGCAGCCGCCGGGCGCTTGCGCGGGTGACCTTTTGCTGCCGCCGGACGCTTGCAAGCCGTCCCAGGCAGAGCGGTCTCCTCCGGCTGTGGTAACTCCTTGCCATAATAAGTCTTGGCCAAACGTTCCATGGCCTCCGATACATGCGTTGGCATTGATGGATTGGACACCACCAACGCAGTGTCAGGACCTGGTTCATCCCCAGTGGCACAATCAGCCACGTCTTTTTCCGTTGCAGGGAGATCCGCCACTGGTCTCGGCAGCGGCGCGGGCGCCTCCGCGGCAATGGCAGGCGTAGAACCTGCAGGTGGAACCGCTGGCGTTTCCACAGTGGCTTCTGCACGGTCCATCAGCGCTCTTACAGATGACGACGGTGCCTGGGCGTCTCGCTGCCAATTGCCAGAGGGAAAAATTTGCAAATTGTTCAGCTCGCCCTCGGGCACACGCGGGCATCCCGCCATGGCGAAGGAGTTGGCTAAAGAGAAAGCCGTTTGGGCCATGTGTGCTGTTTGTAACATCTGCCACCCTGCAGCGCGAGGATCCATTGCTGGCATGCCCAGCATTGCGGGAACGCCTTGCTGCAGCTGACGTTGCATTTGCACTTCCCGATGCGTTGACCGCAGCGGAATCAGTCGCGCAGTCTGAAGCACTGTTGCCAGATCCACACCATCCGGAATGGCCGCAAAGCCTTGCGGCGCCACCGCCTCACGAATGTTCAATGGTAACTCATCCACTTGATTCGGCAGAACTTCAATGTAAGCACCAGCGGGCAACGGCAGCCCGCTGATGCGGGCCCTTGTTGTCCTTGTTCGCAAAACCGACTTCACAGTTTGCAAAAGGGTTTGCAACTGCATCGAATTTTCCCCAGAGCAGCAAGCCACCAATGCAGTGATCACTGCATTGGTCGGCTCCGAAGGATGCCGCAGGCCCAGGGTCTCAACAAGATAGTTCACAAGCACATCTGCGCGATGCAACGCAGAATGCGCTGTTCCAGCCGTCAAAGTCTTCCAAACTTCTTCCGACAAAAACAGGCTGCAAGATTTGAAATCCTGCAGTGTCGCTCTTTGAGCGACAGCCGTGCCAGCTTCTGCCATGCTTTCCAAGTCTTGCCGCTTCATTTGGGCCAAAAGTGCAATGTCATTAAGAACATCGTTCTCGACAACCAAAAAACGCTATCTTTGCTAACTTTTTTGTATCTTTTTTTGACGCATGCGCTATCTCATGTTATATCTCCCTATCTATTGATATAAATTCAACATAACTTATAAAAGATAGCCCCATTTATAAATCTACTTAACCCATGTTTATAACATTACATATACAAAATATAAAATGATTTATATGTCAAGGCACCACCTTGTATATTTTATATATATATATATATATATATTGACCTATTTTTTTCAGTGTCTGGTGTGCTCGGGTGCTACTTCAAAATGGCTACTACTTACAATAGGGAAAATATGTGAACATGGCGATAAACCAGTGGATTTAGGGCTACAAGTGCCGGTTTTTCTGAGTTGAACCATAAATATCATAAACCCATACCTATAGAATCCATGGTGCTGCTATATATGGTAACATTGATCCCATCAATATATCCCCTTTATGTTAGCATATATACCATACATGGATCCTAATTATGGGATATGCAATTACAACTTGCAACCGCTGACTTTGCAAAAAATGATTCAAACATCGCCCAAATCATGGTGGAACGGTGGATCATCATTGGCGCCTCAGACCATCCGTGGAGCCAGTTGGTGTATCCTGCATCGCAGTTGTACTTGGCAGATGGTGAAGTAGGACAGCCCACAGAAGCGTGATAACCTGGGACATCGGAGAAGGGCCCGAAGGGCCCCCGGTGAGGTTCGACCTTCCCTTAGATCCTTGCTTCGTCATAATATACCGAATCACGGCTGAGGGTTCAACAAATGAAGTTGCTTTGAAACTTTGAAATGAAAAAAGATTGGTATTCCAACCTGGCCCTTGAAAAGCCCTGTCTTGATGTCCAGTTAAAGATGACGTGTCACAGTAGACATCAGTAGACCTCGCAGTTGTCCATTGCCATGTTTGGACCACAAAGGTCCGCCAAGCAGCAACACCACTCCCTCTTCTCCTGAGCCCAGGTGTCGGAATCCTCATAGCCTGCGGCGCAGTCCTTAAGGGGCGGACACTTTTTGGCATCAAAAAAGTTGGTTCACAGTCACATGGCAAAAAGAGTCCTTTCATGAAATCAACTTTGCCTCCAATCCGTCTGTTCAGGCAAGTCTGGGTAAACATTCGGAAATGAAACCTGTGAACTTCGATAAAACTGAAGCCTAGATCTTTTTGGCACCCGTGCAGGTGGCTGTTGGGCAACAAATGGGCACCCTCGGCCACTGAAAGTCATGTTGAAGGTAAGTTCCTTGAAGATGTGGAGAACATTGGAGAACACACTATCAAGAGCAGACAAAACGACATGAAACAAACTAGATCAGAAACAAAAAGTGAACAAAAAACAACTTTAGAACCTCTTGATGAAGAAACTGCTGTTGGTAAAACATGAAGGGACAAAAAGTGGACGGCCAGTGGGCTGCTACTTTTCCCACGACAAGTCAGGGTCGTAGCTTCAATCTTTCAAATCCCCTGGGCACCGTACGAGTCATTGAGGGAATCTCAAGGAGGTAAACAATGTATCTTCGACACAAAGAGACAAAACAGAGACGTGGGCAGTGGAAAATCCCTTCAAATTAACAATAGCTCATAACCCACTAACAACCTAGAGAACCCCCCCAAACATCCTCCAACCAAGCCAGGCTAGTCAGCTTTACCGCAGGATTCCGATCCTGATCCCCTAGATCAACCGTGACACAAAAGTGCTTTGAACCTGGCAGTGTTCGAAACATGTTGAAACCAAGGGCCAGCCATGGCCAGCGTGCAGCTCCAAACAGCTTGCCAGGCCGTATTTGGACTTGGGGTTCAAAACATATTGTGAGAAGGTATTTTTGAGCAATGGCTGGTACCCTCTGGTAACCAAAGATGGCAATGTCGAAATCACCAAGTGGAAATTCAGGGTATCATCTGCAAAGGATCTATTTTCTTTTGCCATAGTTGATGAACAAAGGGGTAAAATACTGGTACTGGTTTTTGTCAGGGTTCATTGGGACACAAACTTGGGTGTTCTTGATCACGAAGCATCAACACCCTTCATTTCTCCCCACATGCTTAACAAACATGAGAAGCCAACGTTTGGGTCCGAGTCAAGTCATGTTCCTACAAGTCAAGCACAGTCTCCAAAACCAATACATATACTAACACTATACCAACATTTTTTCCCCAAACGTTTGTCGACAAATTACGTGCAATGTTACTACAATATGACTCTGGTCCATTCACAGCACGATGAAATCCATTCTTTTCACAGTGGAGTTCACACTTTCCGCTACCTGGTTACCTGCTGTGGCCAACCATCTCCGATGGGTGTCCCCAACGGGTGGCTCGGAAACCGATTGTATCCGTCTAACGTTGGAAGATCAAGGTTTCGGACGGAGTATACTTGGCATTGCTGAAGGGACCAAGAAAAATGCATTTGGAATATGGTGGAAAATCTTGGAATTTGGAACAGGCTCCAGGTCCATCATTTCTATCACTTGGGCCAACCGTTCAGCTCAATCATGCTCAATCCGCACCTGTCCGCCCGCAGGGCAGCCGCGCTCATGATGGAGGCAACACCAGAGCTTCTTCCTCAGATTCCGAATTCCCTGGGAGCGAAAGAAGACACAGTAGGAACCACATGTTAATCACTTTAGACAAAGAATAATAGAAAGAAGACACAATGTGACACACAAATAGGAAAAAAAACAGATTCGCACTTTGACTACTTACTACTTACGACTCCCAGACCCATTCGAGCAATGTTCCCTTTTTGTCTCTGCCGTTCTGGGGATTCCCATTTCCAGGCGAGTATTGTCCAGTGGATCTTGGATGAATACAGCACCATACCCCCCCCAAAAAAACGGAGCACATTATTGGGTCATTCATTGTTAGGGGTTCAAAAGTTAGTTATATACAATTGATTTAATAGAATTACATGATACTGTATGTAATTATACTCTATGACTCTATGTTAGAAATATATGTTGGACATGTTCAATTCAATTAAAGTGCTTAGTCAGTTGATATAGACCTATATATATATATATCTATCTATCATATATGTTGGAAATGCTCATTTCACCATGTTGGGGGAGCATTATAAGATCCACGTTGTCTGCCTCACCTCCACCGCCAAGTGTCCGATAGGACCAGCGCTCTGTCCTGAGGACGACTAAGGCAAATGGGAATGGCGGGTGGTCCCGGGATTAGCTCAGTGGGGTTTCATTATGAACTACCATCCGGTTATTCAACATAGCCATGGAAAATCCCAACCATAAATGGAGGTTTATAGCTGGGAAAATCATCTATAAATGGGCCATCTATACCATGGCTTTTTGTATGTTTACCAGAGGGTATCCATTTTTTTCAATGTCCATTTCAGGAACCAATTTATTGGAGGTACCTATGTCTTTGGGCGATGTAAGGAAATATCCCGGCAAAATATGGCCTGAAGCACCACACACCCTGGGGTAAACTGACAGTTGGACGTGGAAAATCTGGCACTAGTTGTAGACTGTTTTCCTAAGGAATCCATGGGGTTTCCACTATGTTAGTTTACCCTAGGGTATCCCATTTGTGGGATAAGCCAGCAATGTGCTAACAATATCCCAAATTCGGACTAAGCTGTTATTGATATTGTTGGGATGATCCCCCTTACCATGATGCACTCAGACGAATCATGGATCCCAAAAACGGTTTGCATGTGAGCGAATGTGCCATCTACGGCACGTCTGAGATTGGTGATCGTTGACAGTTTGGTCATCTGCCTGCAAAAAAAAGAGCTGTCCTTGGTTTCTTTTGGGGTTTGGGATGGGGTTTGGTCCTGTTTGGGCCACTGGTGGGGTGTTATATCTGGTGCCAAATTCACGAGCCCAAGGCATACCACAAGCCCCATGCTGGCTATGCAGGTCAGGAACCAGCTGTGGTAGTCTTCATTGCAGTTGAAGGCTGGTGTGGTCAGAGCAGCCTTGCACGCGATGCCATGCTTCTCGCAGCAGAAGTTCTGCTTACCTTGGTTCCCCCAAGATCTCCAAGTGACATCAGCAGCCTGCAGCCGTTTCCAGCCAAGAGGCTGATGGTCCAATCGCGTTGCCTCAGTTGCTCTGCCAATATGGTAGGCCCAAGAGCGAACCAGCACAATTTCACCATTTGGGGGCTACATGGAGTTTATCAGTGGGCAGTGGGTTTACCACGTGAAACCATGTTGCCAAGTTCAGAAATTCACATGGTTCGCCGAAAACCACTGAAGTTGAAGCGTTTTCATTTTGCACATTGGCTCAGGAGGTTTCATAATCTTTCCCAAACATAGATATGCAGATATAGACCTACCCGATCTTGTTTGCAAGTATCTTTTGTGCAAAGAATCCAAGCACTAGGGACCAACATATCGAAATAACTATAGTTTATACGATCCTTGAAGAATTATTAAAACAAGAAACATCAAGAACTACGATCCTTGAAGAGTTTATATGAATTATTAAAACAAGAAATTCTCCGGTCAAACTCCTTTCCCGTCAAGAATCCAATTGAGAACGTCCGTGAAGCAATCATCATCCGCGGTTTTTGGAGCTAACATGGTCCCAGCAGTCCCAGGTACCCCAGGCACCTCAGCTGCGCAACGCGGCTGAGAAGGGTTGACAATCATTTTCCCTACTCAATGTCATACACTGAGGCTAACGCTAATTATTCACCATTCATTGATAGTTATTCATAATTATGACAAATGCCATTAACATACAATGAGGCTAACATATCCCAGATGCTCCATGGTGCTGGAATTTACCTACATTTACCCTAAAAATCACCCAAATGTAGGTAAATATTCCATACATGGAGCATCTGGGTATACTAATTATTCATAATGATTCACCAGTTCGAAACCAAAGCGTTCTTAATGGCAAACACTGTCCGCCAACAAAATAGCCAATGTCTTGTGAACATTGTCGCACATCCAGCTGGCTGTCCTGGTTGAGCATGGGCTGGGGTGCGGTGGGGGCGGGGTGGGGCCAATAAGGTTCCTGTTGCTTTGCACTACGTACGTTCTCGTGTCTTCGCACGCCTAGGGAATGCTATAATTGTGAGATCTTCTCTCGCAGTTTCCAGCATCCTGAATGCTACGTTGTGAGATTTGAATGCTACATGCTGAATGCTGAATAGTGATAAGAAAGACCTAATGTCAATCACTGGCCACGCTTTGAGAAATCGACTGAAGTGATGAGAGAAGAAACACTGTCGTGCTTTGAGGAGGTTTTGCCCTCCAAAAACCAATGGAATGAATTATCTCTGGGATTCTCAAGCTGAAATTCTATCGTGAAATGACTACGGCGCCAAGATGCACCAAGCACATGTTAATTCCAAAAAGATACTTTACTTCGTGTGATCCCCACCATGACATTTATACATTTTCTTACTGGCAAATCTTCTGGCATTCTATCTGACATATCTTCTGACATTCTATTTGGCATTCTATCTGGCATATCTTCTGGCATATGATCTGGCATATCTTCTGGCATATCTTCTGGCATTCTATCTGGCAAATCTTCTGGCATTCTATCTGGCATATCTTCTGGCACTCTATCTGACATATCTTCTGGCATTCTATCTGGCATATCTTCTGGCATATATTCTGACATATCTTCTGGCATTCTATCTGACATATCTTCTGGCATATCTTCTGGCATATCTTCTGGCATATCTTCTGGCATATCTTCTGACATATCTATCTGGCATATCTTCTGGCATATTTTCTGGCATTCTATCTGGCAAATCTTCTGGCATTCTATCTGGCATATCTTCTGGCATATTATCTGGCATTCTATCTGGCATATCTTCTGGCATATATTCTGACATATCTTCTGGCATTCTATCTGGCATTCTATTTGGCATTCTATCTGGCATATCTTCTGGCATATCTTCTGACATTCTTTCTGACATTCTTTCTAACTTCCTTCTGCACATTCTTTGTCCCATATCTTCCTACATGAGGTCCGGCAGGGAACACTTGGCGTGGATACTCGCGGTTGAGGTCCGGCAGGGAACACTGGGCGTGGATGGTCGTGGTTGAGGTCCGGCAGGGAACACTGAGCGTGGATGGTCGTGGTTGAGGTCCGACAGGGAACACTGGGCGGAGATGGTTGAGGTCCGGCAGGGAACACTGGAATGGATGGTCGTGGTTGACGTCCGACAGAGAACACTGTGCGTCGAGGGTCGCGGTTGAGCAGGAGGAGGCGGAGAGGAGAGGAGACGAGGAGAGGAGAGGAGAGGAGAGGAGGAGAGGAGGAGAGGAGGACGAGGAGGAGGAGGAGGACGAGGAGGAGGAGGAGGACGAGGAGGACGAGGAGGAAGCAACTGACATAAAATCTAACAACCCTCACCTGGCAGGTGGGGAATGAAGAACCGCAAGCGCGGTTGTTTGTTTGGTGGGATGTTTGTGTTGCCTTAAAGCTGGGTACTTCAACCGCATATCCCCCTTTTTTTTCAGCAGAAATCCCACCGTTGACCCACCATCCACCGGAGCGGTGGTATTTCACCTAGGCACTCCCCCGACAGGGGCGCGGGCCGGAGCTTCCGTGGTTGGGCACCCCAGAGTGTGGTGCTTGCAACACCAAGCCCTGATGGCACGGGGGGAATGGACTCCCCCCTGGAATTTGAAGGATTTTTTAAGTGTGGTACACCCAATGAAGAACGTCATGAAAGTCCACAAGTCGCACTTAAATGTTGCGAGATGGGAGACTAATAAAATTATCTTGGCCATGTTTTCAACAAATCAATATAGGAAAAAGATGCGTAGTAACTGTTCGGGTGCCCAATTTTGACCCAACCCCTTCAACCACTGGAATTCCAGATGTCTTGGTTATAGCATGTTATGGCCCTGTCTCTATTGATGGGCTCGACATCGAACGTGGAAGAGGAAAATCATCTTCCAACACTGTTTGGCATTCAAGGTGTAAGGAATTTTGGGGCATCATCGGTATACGGATTGTTTTGAGGGAGGGTATCCAATTGGTATCCACTCGAATGACTCTGCCAGGTTTGATCGCACAAGTTCGGCGTGTGACCCGTTCTGACATGTTCTGCCCACTTTCCAACTTGGGATTCCAAGAAGGATCAAACACTGTCACTACCAGAAACCTGATGGCCTTGTGGTCTTTTTTTTTGGTTTCATGGATGCACTCGTTTTGAAACCTGCTAGTGGGTCTGAATCAAACATGCGCAACATGACGAAATTGACGAACTGGCCACAATTGTCTAGCCAAATCAGGTGCAAAGTGGAATGCATCCACTATGGTAACATTCGGAAACATGTGCATCCATTTCAGCTCGCTCTTCGGAACGGTTGCTCCCCATTGATCCAAGAAAGCTGTAAGGCATCAAACCGGCATAAATACATTCACACTTGGCTATGAGTCAAAACCCTCCGACCTTGGGTACCTAGTCAGCTAGGTACCGGCCAATGGATGTTTATTCCCCAAATATGGTACCCTCTGGTAATTTAACATAGCTATTGAAAATGGCCATAGAAATAGTGGATTTACCCATTAATAGCATGGTGATTTTCCATAGTTATGTTTGTTGACCAAAGGGTAGGTGTTGATCATTGTTGATCCATCCCCACTTGTGTAAGGTGTTGATCATTGTTGATCCATCCCCACTTGTGTAATGGATCAAGAGTAATCGCCTTGGGATCCTTGCCATGTTTGAAAACAGGGGGTTCACGGCCAAGCTTCGTTTTGGTGTTGGACCACATGCGTTCCGGCTGGTGGTTGCAGTCATACCTATCCCCGAGCAGGGGGCCCTGGGGACCCTTCCGCAAACCGGTGACCAAAGGGAGTGACCAAATGATTGTAACATGTTGTTATTATTGTATATGATTGATTCGATTGGCCTTGCCTGCTTGTAAACGGAAAAAAAGACAACTAAATGATATGAAAAGTATGAAACACATGAAAAGTCTGGCTGATGAAAAGGAAATCATCCCCGCCAACCGCATAGATTCACGAAATCACCGGTGGATCTATTCATTTTGAGGTCAGCGGAGGACATCTTGCAGAAAGGTGCGGAACGATAATCTGCAGCGGGTCATCCCGTGCCTGCTCGGTGCACGGCGGCTGTCCGTGACGCCGTGGCTGGTTGGAGATTTTTGACCCATCATGGTCCCTATTACTATGGGATATATCGTCGGGTTTGTCTGGAAGATTGGCGCTCAACGTCCCAAGTTTTTTAGGCATTTTTCACCTGGCGTATGCCAGGCCCATGATGTATGTATGTACATATATATATATATGTATATATATACCACTATTTTCATGTGGGATCAACCATATACGTTATGCAATTATTTAAAATTATGTCTAGGAATGTGGGCAAGTGGTAATGAATGTCGTTTGTCTTTTGGGGGAGGCTATTCCTATGGGATAATGCATGGTCTTTGCAATAAACCATCGCCTGTTTGTCATTGTGGATCCCACATTGCTGTAGAATGAATGTCGTTTTTGTTTGCAGCTATGACGTTGACAGTGTTAGATCATCTTATATTCAAAAAAATGATGTGCCACTCTTCAGCTGGGATTTTACTTGTCTATCTTTTTTGGGGTTGCTGTAGCTCGAAACCCCCACTTTCACCAAATGATGGGCATATGCTGATCCATCCTTGAAGTTTTTTTCCATCCATCTGCCCGCTGAACTGCATCTTGGCTGCCGGAGAAGGCTGAGAGATCGCCAATATGATTGAAACGACAACCTGATCGCATCACTGAACAAAGGCAAGGTCCAAGGTAGGGCCAGGTGGCTGGTAGAGCCACTCAAGCGACCCTTTTTTTGGGAAGGAACCCAAAGAAACATAGCTACTAAAAGGCACAATGTTCTTTGCAAACCGATTCTTCCAGTATTGATTGATGCTAGGACCCCCGCAGAATCTAGAAGCTTGGGTCGCGCATGAGATGTTTAAATGGTGAATCAATCCTAGACACCAAACGTGCAACGCGCTCAATTTTCAGCTGGGTAGTTTAGAAAAAGAACAACACATGAACCACTTCAAAATAATCAACCTCACCCCAAGCACTCTTCACCAACATGTACACCTCCCAAATTGAATGTGGAACCCCCAAAACTGGGGATCTGGAGCATGGTGTTCCTATTGGATAGGCCATGATAGGCCAAATTTAGACATAAGGACCCCCCCACAAAACAAAAACACATTTTCCCTATAGATTCCCAAAGTTATGGATTGGGAAACCAGGCGCGTTAAATCAACCACATTCAAGAACCACTCCAAGCACCCAGTGCCCAGGTCAAGCAGCCAACACTCCAAGGAGGATGAGAAACAGCTGAATGTGTTTTTGATATTTCCGTAAGAAGGCCTTCCACCAGGGCTCCTCCTGCAGGCTGGACATCGAAACGATGTGCAGATAAAGAGGCCATGTATGCAGAAGTTCGCACCATCCGGAAACATCCGGCAGAACTCTATTCCCTAAAGCGCGTAAAGTCTTGATGCTACTCAAATGTGTCAAGTGGACATGAATTCTGGCTGGACAATGGCCGAACTTGCCGCAATTTGGGGATGATTCCCCGAACCCTAATCATCATTCCAGTAACCTCACAATGAGGTCATTATTTTTGTTCATCCAGATTCATAATGATGATTTATGGTACAATGTGGTGCCCACCCGTTAAAAACTGGTTTATTTATAACCAGCATTAAGTATCAGTATCATTAACTGGTTCGATATATCTACAATAAATATAGAAGTTATTAGAGTTAAATGCACCAACTTAGCTAAGTATGGGGCACCACCTTAAATTTCAATGTAATTGAATCAACTCTGGTCACAGTGAGGTCATCAAAAAAAACCGTGGAAACCTCCCCGTCCTGCTTGGCGTCGGGCAATGCTTCAACCACGACACAGGCCGCCAGGTGGCTGCTGTGCACACTGTACCTTGGGGGGGTTGAGAAATTGAAATTCCACCAGGGTGATTGCCTGGTAAACGTTTACATAACTATGGACAATCACCGTGTTTTCATGTGGGTAAATCAACGGCATATAAATGGCAATGTTCAATAGCACACTCTTAAATTGCCGGAGAGTATCGGGCCAAATATTGGATCAGATTCGATATCAAATAATATGTTTCAAAGATAGATGAAAATAATATTGGAACATGAGCAGGTGTCAAGATTAAAGAAAAAGGAAAGAATGAGAGCAAAAAACCTGGCCAAACCCGGCCAACACATGCCAACACCAATCGTAAACACAACTTTAATCCCATTTTTGGATGGTTTCAGGTTTCAGGCAAGTTTATAGGCGCACTTGGGACCTCTAGCGGTCACAAAACCCAAAGCACAAACTCTGTTCTCACCCAGGGCTGCTATCCTCATCAATCGACTAGGAGCCCAAGGGAAGTGTAACCAGCCCCAGGCTTGATACTCCAGGAAGGGGGATCCTGGACATTTTGCTATGCATCCCAAGGTTTCTTCACTGGGGGGTTCAAAAAAATACAAACATATCTGGTTGGTGGTTTCAACCATCTTGAAAAATATGAAAGTCAATGGGAAGGATGACATCCCATATATTATGGAAAATAAAACATGTTCCAAACCACCAACCAGATATTTAAGAAGCAAAAACCTACCAGTACCCACCAGAATTCATTCACTTACCACCCATCGAATTTCTTTCCAGCTCCGCCTTTTGGCACCTTCCGACCGACTACCACCCCTCTGACAGCAGTATCAAGGCACAACCAGGTGTAGTCGCTGCCAAATTCCGTGGGCCGATCTTTGAACTTGGCGCAACAAAGGTAACCTGAACGCACAGCGGTCGATTTTGGTGGTTTCAATCTAGAGCAAAACCGTAGAGAGAGAGAGAGATATATATATATAATTATATCTCTCTCCATCGCCTTCTCGAAGAGTTCAGCTGAGCTAAGGGCGAGTGAAAATAGCCGCGCCACCAGGGTAGACAGGAGTGTCAGCAGCCAAGGGTATCAACAAGCTGCTTCATTTCTCCCACGCATGATTATATATGTGTGTATTTTACCCCAACATCAACAAAAACAACTATAAAATGACTTTGGCTATCTTTGGCACAGAAAAACACATGCATTCACTTGAAGCATATGCTCAATCTTTCTTGTCATCTCATCTCCAAGAATGGAAAGCTCGCACACATTTGAAATCAACAAAAGTGCAAATTACTTTGGCTTGCCATAGTCATTATATGTCATTATACCCTTAAATCCCTGGTAGGTTCAACCTCCCCAGGCACCAGTCTCTCCAGTCTCCAGCATCTGCCAGGTCGGCAAGGAGCTGCTGCCACTTTTCAGGACCAAGCCCTCCTTGGTAGATTCCTCCTCGAAGGCGGAGGCCAGAGTCCTCTTTTTGGTCACCTGGCCATGGGAACCCCATGGCCCCATCCAAAACCCATGGGATTCGCAATGCTCAACCCATAGCAGTCTGAATGGCCAGCATACCCATGACGGATCCATGGTGCTGCTATATATGGTAACATGGATCCCATCAATATATCCCCAATGTTAGCATATATACCAGCACCATGGATCCGTCATGGGATATGCCAGCATCAACGAAGTCATGTAGGCCGGTCAACGAGCAAAACTCTGGTGTCCAGATGGAACAAAGATGGACAAGGCACATAGACCCAGGTTGAGTTCTCGTCTCTTCTGTCGTCCGTGAGATCCCTTGGCCACAAGGCGGATGGCCAGGGCGCTTGGGGTCAGGACATCAAATACGCTGCTGGGAAGTCCAGCTGCTGGGAATCCCAGCTGCTGTGTCTGTTGGTTTTATTATCCCTTAATTGAAGTGCCGGCATTTTTGCGAGCAAGGCACAGTATGCAAGACATATAGCCTTGGCAGTAGAGGTGATGTGAGGATGGGGCACACGCACAAAGGTCCCGTACGAGCACAGCGTCACTAGCCCAAAAAGGTTCACAAACACAGCTAGAAGCTCCTGAAATATTACATGATAGTGGGACATGCAGAGACATGATCCTTCAACAACGCAGGGCTGCAAAGCTTGTGGCTATTGATCCAGGCGTCGTGGCTCGTTCTTGGCCTTGCCCTTGCCCTCCACTAGCTTCAAAAGGAAGCCTTTGGAACCCCAGGGCTCCTTCACGAAGCTCGCAATTTGTGGATGGTGTGGATTCTCTGTCACATACCTTGGCGATGGCTGGAGTGTGGGTCTGGTTGTTTTGATGTTGGGATATGTTGGGAAACACCGAAACAACAGCCAAAAATAAGTTGCGGAAATGGTTCATGCTCCTTTGGCAGGATGTTAGATAGACCATCCGGCCATCCCATCAATTAGATCTGCTTTACTATTGAGCTCCAACCAGTCCTTAGGAATTAATTGCATAAATCTTGGAAATTGGCACCTCTCAGTTGGCTT
This sequence comes from Cladocopium goreaui, assembly GCA_947184155.2. Classification (NCBI taxonomy): domain Eukaryota; class Dinophyceae; order Suessiales; family Symbiodiniaceae; genus Cladocopium; species Cladocopium goreaui. The sequence continues at coordinate 323,731 of CAMXCT020006644.1, read as the reverse complement.
GGTATAGGGAAAAAACATGGGACATCTTCCATGCTTGCTATGGTTTTCCGTTTTCAGTACATACTGTGGATGGAAATCCGGCACCACCTTGGACGGTTGAAACATGTTGAAACCCTACAAATCATTGGATGACCCAACTATCAATAACTGGTGCATCTCAAAAACACCCAAGTGGGGTAGCAACGTCCGACTCAGGCCCAGATACGCCCAAGAGGAGTCAGCGTCGCGGTAAGCCTGCAGCTCTCCACTGTGATGGACACAAACATCTCCATGTATGGTGATAGACTGTGGAAAAGCTTGGAGGATTCCCGGATACTGTTTAAGCTAAATATATGACGGTAAAGACGTAGTTATATAACTAAGAACTACATGGGAATATATGGGATAGTAAAACACACACACACATATATATATATATATATACATGGATATAAGTACGGTCATGTATGGTCATATCAAGTTCTAAAAACTAATAAGATAGAAAGTAGGAAGTCTAGCTACGGTAAATATATGGCGGAACGCCTTAGAATTGTTGAAACTATGGGATAAGTCAAACCCTGCCCATTGTCAACTGTTGCGGCCCCTTGAATAGTACAGCACTTGGGTCTAGCCATAGCTACGGCACAGTATGTAATTGTCTTCTACATTTAAACATGTATATATATATTATCATAGTAATATACTATGATATGATAAATATAATATATATATATGCATAAATATATATATATAACATTGTCATTATCCCTCATGCTGCTCATCTCTGCTCCATTTTAACCCAACTCATGTGACCTCTGGATTCAATCTCCAAGAAATGCTCTGACTTCTTGTGACCCCAGCCGCGGCTTAGTTTCTCATGATACAGCCAACACCCGCCAAATGAGCCTGTCCAAAAATTAAGGTGTTCAAAACGTCCTCTTTGATGATTTTCCACGTTCAACTTGCCATTTTGCAGGGCTAAAACCTCATTTCCCCCACGAAAATCAGACCAACCGGTTAACCGACTCATCATAACCGCAGTACAATCACCTTAAAACCGTTGGGGCCAAGCCATTTTTGAAGGCAGCTTCACCATGGCCTGCGAAATAGCGATGTAGCCCTGCTGGTAAGTGATGGCTCCAGTGAGCGAAGTCCACAGGGTGTTGGGATCTCCTCCTGGGCGGTTTTACCCTCTGGTAAACTAACAGTTTGGCATTGAACATGGCCCATTGATATTTGATTTACCACATGAAAACATAGTGATTTTCCATAGTTATGTAAACGAGGGTACCTTAGACATAGTTGAACTATGGAGGTGGCCTTTGCCGATTTTACTTTTGAATTGCATACAGGCATACAGAAATGGAATGTAAAGTGCTTCCATTGGATGTCCGTCGTTTGGAAGGATTCTTCTGAAATTTAGATGAACAGCATCTTGGAGTTTCGGGGGATGGTTGACATGGACCCATTTTGGGGAGCTGCTACCTGGTGAAAATTGACATGTTGACATGGAGCTCCGGCAAATATGCTTGAATAGAATCCCAGATGCTCCATGGTGCTGCAATATTTACCTACGTTTACCCCAAAAATGGCACAGTTTTGTAGGTAAATATTCCAGCACCATGGAGCATCTGGGAATTGAACGAATAAATTCCTCTGCTACATATTTCGGCCATGTTTATCCGTTGTTGACTCAAATGACGTAAGCCGCCTGGCCCTTTTTTTCGCAGACCACGGCGCCCGTTTTTCTCCACGACATTCCACCAAGACGCTGCTACCAGAGATTCGGAGTTTGCTGGGGGTCGCTGCCTGCAAACTGCCACCACTTGCAGCCTGGGAGCCGTGACATCCCGTGACGCTACTTGGGAAGCATTGCAGCACCCCCATGATATGGACATAATATAACAGAATGTATTAAAAAACGGGCAGGACTGAGGGTTGTCCCGGAATGGTCGCATGAACGTCAGTGGGAAGCTCATTTCTCTGCGCAGGCGCAGTGTTCTACGACTCTGGTACATCTGTGGGTTAGCGTGGTCTAAGACGACTTTTTGGAAAAATCAGTCAGAAAAGTGAACCCTCTGCGGACTTCACACGTTTCTGCCATTTCCACTTTTTCAATCTTTTTCACTTCTTTGGCGAGCCCGGAATTTATAACTTATGTAAACCCTAAATGAAATCCCTTAATAGAAGTATGCGTATATGTTCCATGGGGCCGGGAGATTTTATAACTTACGTAAACCCTAAATGAAATCCCTTAATAGAAGTATGCGTATATGTTCCATGGGGCCGGGAGATTTTATAACTTACGTAAACCCTAAATGAAACCCCTAATAGAAGTATGCGTATATGTTCCATGGGGCCGGGAGATTTTATAACTTACGTAAACCCTAAATGAAACCCCTAGTAGAAGTATGCGTAGGACGTCACTGTTGTTATGACAAGGAAATCCCCTGGCACCAATGGGTTGCTAGCCCCGCTCTCGGGTATGGCCCTCCGGGCCATACCCTCACAGGACGAGGGGTTGTCCCTTCGGGACAACCCCTCGTCCTGTGGGTAAAAAAACATAAACATGATAAAAGATGCGTAATTGAACTAGGTCGGAATTCATGTCATCATTTCTTTATCATATATATATATGTGTGTATAGTAAACGACTCCAGCAAGACTAGCTGGCTTTGATTTGAATTCAAATGCATCGTCCCAAGTTGTGATGCAGCCCAAGTACGTTGAGGCGAAATTTGTTGTTCTCACCAGCCACAGTGACATTGGAGAGAATCACCGGAGCTCCACTTTCGAACTTACCATATGGTACGCTCAGACCCAAGTCCGGCGAGTGTTCCAACCTCGCATGAAAAGTGCCCCCACAACTGTAAATGGAGCTACCACCAAATGATGGTATATACCTATGACTTAGATGGGCTTATCTTATGGCTGGACATAGCTGGCTTGATTATATAGTCATAACTTATGACTATATAATCAAGCCAGCTATGTCCAGCCATAAGCTATAACCAACTGCTACCAGTAAGGGCTTATCATTCGCTGATATTCATCGTCCCAAAGCAGTTGCCCAAATCCATGCTGGTGTCAAGTACTTTGTGGGTAGGGTACAATGTGGGGCCCCCCAGTTATAAGATGGTTTATAAACCCCATTAACTATAGTTATAGGTACCATAAACCATAGTTATTGGAGTTATAAACCAACTTAGCTATCTAGGGGGCCCCACTTTATATGTCATGCCCATTCATGCAATCCAGAGAGCCCAAGGGCTGGATTCGAAGAATTCACTGACCTGAAAATAGCCGCTATCATACGGCCATGTTCGGGATGATTCCAGTAATCGTTCCAGAGACTTCACGACCTGAGGTCGCAACATAATTTATCCAGGTCATGTAGAAATTTATCAAGGTCATGTAGATTCATATTCTAGATTGGCTGTTTCCCTGATGGGTCAATTATAAACATATATAAATTATCTAATCCTAAGTATAGATGATCACATCAATCATATCTGGATATTCACTCAACTAGACCTCCAGATACCCAACAAAAATGGGAAAAGGACTAAGACCATGAGGTAAAACATCCTGTTATCGTTCTATGGCTGCAAACACATCGTGGTAATCCGGCTCCGTCCCAGCCACATGATGCGTCCCTCCGCATCGATCTTCCACATCACGGCGGGTGGCGCCACGCTGCCCGCCGTCCTGAGGATCGATGGGTCGGGTCGACGTGGTCCCTGGATTTACATGTTATGTTGTGTTATGTTGGTTTAAAGCCATCAAAACCCATGGTATAGATGGGTATCTTTATGGTGGTTTAATGGTGATCTAATGGGATTTACCCTCTGGTTATGACTAACATAGCCATGGTATAGATGACCCATTTAGAGATGGCTTACCGAACTTAAAAATGGTGGATCTTTCCATGGCTATGTTAGTCATAACCAGATGGTATAATGTATGGTACCCATGACGGATCCATGGTGCTGCTATATATGGTGCTCCATGGATCCCATCAATATACAATCAATGTTAGCATTAATATACCAGCACCGTTTGGATCCGTCATGGGATCAAAAGTTCGTGGGGATTATCCCGGAGGATCTTATGTTGGATCCCTGCTGGATGGCGCTGTTCGCTTGAGTTGCGGAAAGAGGCCATGCGAGCCATCCCGCACAATCCCAAGGTAAGCTGGAGAACGAATCATGTATAGCAAATTTAACACCAAAAAGATAGAGTCTGTAATGAAATCTCACCGAAATAGTGATACATCAGTCACTTTTCTATCTTTTTGGGGGTTTTAGCAGTAAGGATTCCGCGAATCTTCATGATACTCTGTGTGATATGTGTTAATTACTTGATCCAGTCTCCTCTCCCTAGAAACAACCCTGCAATTAGGAGGGGAGACAAAAAATATCAAAACATCCTTGCAATCCAAAAACAAAATACTTGCAAACAGGGCACGCGACCACGATTCGCGTGTGGCCCGTTCCAAGATATCCTTCGACGGTCAAGACCATGTCCGGCTTGGCCGCCAGTGCAACGGTGCCGTCGAGTTTTCTGATCCACTTGCAGAGACCCGACTGTTGGACCACCACCTTGCAACGCGACCAACGCCGGTGAACGCGACCATTTTGGATCATGTCACTCAATCCCACGACTATGTTTTGTTCCACTTGTTATGAGTTTGCCATTCCATTATCTTGGTTCTATCGTCCTTATAACACATAGCAGTAACATGTTCAGATGTTCATATCTGTTCACTCAATGATCGCACTTATATATACCCTCTGGTAAACTAACATAGCTATTGAAAATGGTGATTTATAGTGGATTTTCCCATTAAAAATTGTAATTTCCCATGGTTATGTTAGTTTACCAGAGGGTAATCTGATTCCAGGTGCTCTCTTTTGAGATGTGAAAATCTCATTGGATCTGTGCAAATCAGGCTGTCACATAGCAACGGCACGTCGCACACCTCAGGTGCGGAGAAAAAGCTGGGCTGCACTGTGAGGCCCCACTGCGGTGACCTCACGAGCGAAATTCAGGGCTTTCCCTGGCTGTGCCAGGAAAGGTTGGGAAACCTGGCTGTTTATCAGATTGTTTGCCACGGGATGCCACATCTTCAATCAGATAATAGCACGTGGCATTTTTAAGCTGCATCCTACAAAATCCCATCAACCTGGATCAAACGAAAAAAAACGGCAAGTTGCGCTCCCTTTGATCGGCTTCACTCCGAGTTGCGCGTTCAAAGTATATGGCAAGTCATGGCGACTCTCAACGATTTCTAGCTTTTCCCAATCAACCCCAACAACATCACCACTTTATGTGGTAAGCCCAGTAAACCCAATGCCATAGTCACCATCCCCAAGTCATCACCATCTTGAGACTTAGGATCTGAACCATCCGGAGGTTTTCTTTTTGGGGTTGCCCATTTTTCACCTCACTTTCATAGACATATAGACCCTCAAGCATATAGGAAATCATGAGAAAATCATGAGATTTTCGACCATTTCAAATCATGGCAACCAGGAACCCAACCCCACAACACAAACCCAGTCGCTGGGCAAGTCGGATTTCGTCTCCATCTGCCGTGTCCTTGGATCACTGCAGTCATGTCGAGAAGGTGCCAATTAGAACATGTCAAAATGTCAAAATGCAAAAACATGTGATGCACATAGCAATGTGATCCAAGCTGTTATGTGATTGTACATATCCAATTTTTCAGTTTCCGTATATTTCCGTCAGCAGTTCCTCTCCCAATATTTTTGTTGAATCTTGTCCATGTCATTTCATGTTTCCTGCCGTGGTGGCACTTCACATTGACCCTGTGCTCCTCAAACCAAGAGCAAGTTAGGGCCCCCGCGTCTAGACCCGCAGTGTCCCACAAACCTGCGCCACGGGCACATTCAGAATCAGTGACAGGGACAGGACCCAACACCCATCCTGCCTGAAAGCCAATCTGAAACTCCTGCAGAGATGACGAGACGTAGCACATTTGAGACATTCAACAAGCCAAAAAACAATCGCACCTACTACCAGAAGAAAAAACACCAGCTTTTTGACTCACAAAAAATGTTGGAATACCATGGATGAGAAGTGTTTCTGAGCGAACGTGATTACTTGTAGGGCCTGCAACATGTCAGGGCAGCTGAATGCCCCGCTGTCCTGCACCCGGTATGGAGTCATAACCTCCAGGCATATCGATTCATGCCTGAGGCAACGTTGCTGAGCTGACCCCTGAATCTCCACGTTGGTATTGTGGGGCCGTTTTCTGTGTCGCTACAAGTATGGTATGAATGACACAACACAACTCCTTCCCACTCAAATATGAACAGTATTCAAAGAAATCGTTGTTTAGTGTCCTATTCATTTTGGAGGACCTTTTTTAGATCCAACCCGTTTATTGCTGTGACTGAGAAGGACATCTATAAAAACCTTTGTCCCTAGCTTCAACAAAAAGGTGGCCCTATATTTCACCTTGTGGTGAGTTTGCCATCTTGGCACAGCGTTCCATGCAGCCAAGTTGCACCGGTCCGGTCGCTTCCGGCAACGGCTCAGAAACTTGTTTGACGAGGCCCGTGACGTGGGGCTTGATTGCTACGGCTGCACGGGACATCAGGCAGTTCATTACTCTCGCCCACATGTTGCAAGGTTCCAAGCTCGCAACACACATCGCCAATCTTTCCTTGAGGAAGGAACAAAAAGCCTCCTATATATACATATATAAATATATAACAAAATGAAATAAAACATTTAATAAAACAACATATGGAGTTAGAGTATGTATGTATGTATGTATGTATGTATGTATGTATGTATGTATACAATGTATACACTGTATACACTGTATACACTGTATACACTGTATACACTGTATACACTGTATACACTGTATACACTGTATACACTGTATACACTGTATATCACGGTTTGGTTTCCCCTTAAAAATGCCGCCATCATACCCAGCAGCCCCGAATTTCAAGCCTCACCCCCTGAGTGTCCAAGCCCCTGGAATTGCACCCAAGGCTTCTTTCACCAAGGCGCGTCCCGGGATGGACGCCTCGGTCCAACAGTCACCGATTCACCAAGGGCTGAGTCATCTATTGGGTCCCCTTTGGGGGGAATCCCCTTGGGATCTCATCCTGAGGACATCAACTGCTTGGTGGTTTCAACCTACCCTATATATATATATATATATATATATGGTTAGTATATGTTTGTGTGGTTTAATCCCAGTGATTATCATACTTAGTTACTTAACTGCTTGGTGGTTTCAACCTACCCCTCTGAAAAATATGAGTCGCTTGGGATGATGATTATTCCCAACAAAAATGGCAAAATAAAACATGTTCCAAAGCTCCAACCAGGATTTGTCTGAATGTAGGCTGCGCCATTCCATCGCATTGAGAAAATGCGTGTGCCCACTTCAATTTCCATGATTTTCGGAGAAACCAACCCTGTTTCAACTGATCATCTGATGTCTAAATAGTACAAACTTCATTCGCAACTGGTCATCTGTTTTCCTATGATCTGGAAATACAGCAACCACTAAAAAGAGAACACACATATATTAAATTGGCCACTGCATGTCAGACATCGATTCTAACACAGTTAATGTGTTTCTTGTTTTTCCTGGATGATTGTTATATATTGTTATAGAAATAAATTCACAAACGAGTTGGCTCGTCCGAAAACAACGTACCCAAGATCCAAATAATCCAATGCTTTAACCGCAAGCGCCCCGCCCTTCAAGGGAAAGGTTGGCAAAGGCCTACTTTAGACAAACCCAGTTACCACTGATAACCGCTGGCGACAAACAATGGTAACTCAATTTGCATAAGCATTCATTACAATTAATATCCGCTATTGATGTCTATTGACCATCCAAACTAATATTAACCAACATCCAACGTTAAATTTCATCCACATCAATCTAAAATTCAGGGTCTCATCAAATGCCCATGAAATCCACAATGCCAATAAAGCCCACGAAGTCCCCATGAAATTCCCTTTAAGTTACCATTAAGTTCATATACATCCCATTGGGTTCCCATTAAGTTCCTATGAAAAAATCACCATGGAATCTCGACTGCAGGCGAGGTAAATGCATGTAAATTCATGTGATTTCCCAATTCACCATTACGTTTTTCCACCAAGCCGCATTAAAATCCCATTAAACATAATTAAAATCACCCAAATCCAATTCAAAAAAAGTTCCCATATAAATCACCGTTAAATTATGTTAAATTCCAATGCAATCTCACCAAGTTCCCATTAATTAATCATTAAGTTCATCTATATCCATCCCATTGAGCCCCCATCAAGTTCCCATTTGATGGTGATATTGGGGATGGTTTACACTGGCTTTACCACATTAATCATACCCATAGGATCCATGGTGCTGGTATATTAATGCTAACATAAAGGGGGTATATTGATGGGATCCATGTTACCATATGTTACCATAGCAGCACCATGGATCCTATGGGATATATTAGCACAAGGTGGTGCCCACCAGTTACAGCTTGGTGTCTAACCCGAATTCACGATAGAATTGCAAACAATAAGCCCCATCTATAATCCCCGATAAAAATCATCATCATCAAATTCATTGAAATTCTATCAAAATGTCCCGTTGAAATCACCAAATCCCAGTTTCTGGCTAAAATTCATTGAAATTCTCCCATGATCTGGCGAAATCCCTCTCAAATCGCCTCTCGGAAGTTCCCTCACCGTTCCCCAGATCGGCGTGCTGCGTCCGAGCTGCCCTTGTTGCCATTTTGGCCACCTCCCAGGCGCAAGCAGCTGAGGCTACCGAGGCGTGGCCTGAGATGTACCTCGAAGCGAAAACATCGACCCATGGGAAGCTGCAAAACATGGTGGGTTTTAAGGGATTCCCCAAGATTTCCCTATAGAAATGATGTTTTTTAATGATTTTGGATGGGATGATGGGATTTAGAATTCGTTGATGAAAAAAATTGGGGTTTAAGTAGCAAAGGCTAGAGAAAACCAGGGCTGAAAACGCAGCAAACATGGGGATTTCACGGTGGTTCCACCGGCAAACACAGGGAATTCACCAAGAGAATATCATGGTGATTTGCTCAACCAAGAACACTTGGGATCTAACCTCATTCCACTGGAACTTCATGGAGTTGTTTTTTTGTTGGAATGCTGGAATTGAATAGTACGGGTTTGTAATGGCTTAACCTGGTAAAGCCCACAGATTGCTAATGGGAATTCCAAGACAAGGGCAGGGAAGATGGGGATCCAACCCAGAAAAATGGAAACTGGTGATTAAACTCGATCATGTTGGGACAAATGGGGAGCTTTGTTTGTTTATCCATTGTTATATCCATTTTCCCAATGAAATCACCATGTACTGGGCTTTTGCCGGCAATTGTCGGACACACCCCTTCCCAAGTGAGTTATCAAGTGGGTGAATCCAGACAGTTCTGGCTGAATTCGAATAATTCACACCCTGAAAATAGTTGAATTGAGGCTAGACATCATTCCAGTGACGTCACGGTCACAGTGAGGTCATAACTACAATTCATCCATATGTTTGATGATGTATATGGGAAGAGTTAACAATTAATCCAAATGTTTGATGGTGTATAGTTATAATCAATAATTCATGCAGGTGTTTGATCATTAAATCCCCATTTCTGGCAGGTTCAACCACCAGTTCTGGGCTCTCCACTGGGGCTCCCACCTACCAGCAGCCTGAGCGACCTGGTGCTGTGGTACCCTTCGCTAATCCAGGGATTGGTTTAGGTGAAAATCTACGGAAAGCCCATGGTTTAAGAATCACCATTTTTCGGGGTTTCCTAAGAACTATGAATTAACCCCAAAACATGCCGATTTCACCAGCAAAAATCACCATTTCACCGTGGAATCATGAGATTTGTAGAAACACTGGGGATCCAAAACTGGTCACCATCAAATCTGAGGATCGCGGCGGATCTCAAGATGGGAAGGGCCGGACAACCTCCACCCGTCTTGGCATGTCTTGGCAAGCTTCGGTCAGTTGATCTGGTGCTGAGAAAAGGCGGTCCAAGGCTCTGCAGGGAAGGCGCTTGCAAAATTTCTCCGGGCGCGAGGCCAGGGCAATGGCACCCACTTGAAAACAACGCCGCAGCAGCTGCCAGTTTGTCGAAGAAATCCAGCCATCTTACTGGATACTAAAACGAGTTCCGTTGAGTTGAATTGGTCGAATGTGCAAATTGCAAAGCCCAGTTGCCCCCATCACTCGAATAAACTCAAGACACCACGGAAAGATTGGATCGGATTCCATTTACGGTTTGATTGTTAGACTTCAATTTCGATTAGATTTATAGATTTAGATTTAAATTTACATAAATGGAGGTTTCCTAAAAATGGGGGGATACAGGATACATGTAAAAATCAATAAACATCATCATGTTTTCGGACTTTCCGTGTTGGGATTGTTCCACTTGTCACTTATGTTATAACATCATAAGTGATAAACCATCATCAGTGAGAAACAACATCATCATTTTCTATGATGTTTTTTTTTTCAATATTTTGGTGGTATATCCCCTTACATAGCCGTCAAACATAGGCCTTATATATTGGTAGGTACCTCCAACTTGGGTTCCTGGAATGGCCATTGACTTAATTGAGGTATCATCTATATCATCTATAATATCATAAGTTGGGATATCCCTACATGTTTTTTTTCATGGGTGATATATCTGTGGGAAAATATATTGATATAATCACTATAATGACATGGGCATGTCTGGTTTTCTATGGTGATATATCTACATTTAACTATATTTAAATGGATATTTTACTATGAAACCCTAATGGGAAATAGGTAAATATACCATGCATGGAATATATGGGATGATAAACATATGTTACGTAACATATTTCATGACTTATGTTAGTTATGATGTTAGCTTATCAAAGGGTAAATGGAATATATTATCACTTCTATACTTATATTAATCATAATTATGATTGTAATAACACTTTTATTTGATAAACACCAGTAATACATCATATATACTTAGCGACTATTATATACATTACTGTAATTAATGCATTACTTATATATATATACACACCATCAACACATATCATTACTTATATATGATTACAGTATATTGTATGTTACAATGCCACCCACTGATACCATTAATAGTATAATGTATACATTAATCAAGTTGTTTACTAGTATAAGTGTACCATTAGTAGCAAAAGTGTACCCCCAAACACATATTTAATAATACTCATAAGTGGGTGGTTTATCACAATACATTTATAATATATTATAACTGATGAGATAGCACCATTAATACATAATATATATAAGTGTTATGATATTATAAGTCGATGATAAATACCTAAGATTAATATTATGTTGAAACATAATACATACCCTCTGGTAATTTAACATAGCTATTGGACATGGCTATAAATTAGTTGATTTACCCAGCTATAAAATGGTGATTTTCCATAGCTATGTTAGTTTACCAGAGGGTATAATATTTGTAGTATGGTATACTATTAGTATACATCACCTGATAAATCACCCATTGTAGTATTAGAGTGACCAATGATGTTTACAGTTGTTACTTAGTCACTATTACATAATGGTGCCCCATAGATAGCTAAGTTGGTTTATAACTACAATAAGTAGGACTTATGGTAGATATAATATATCTATAGTTGATGGGGGTTATAAACTAACTTATAACTGGGGGGGTACCACATTGTACATAATTAATAAGTGATAAATCATCCACTTCTCACTTTTGGGAACCCCAAATGGCCTGCAGCCCGATGCGCCGCGCCGTGGCGGAGCTATGGACCGCCCGCTCAGCCACGGCCTTGGCCTCGGAGACAAAAGGTGAGGCCATGCGAGGCCCCCCAAAAACCACGGGAAAACATGGGAAAACATAGGAAAACATAGGAAAACCATGGGAAAAACCACGGCAAAACTATGGAAAACCATAGGGAAATGACGATTTCACATGATTTAACGTGATTTAAGCAAGAACTTAGCACCATCAAACTGGAATGTCTCCAAATTATGAAAGTTCCCGAAACCTGATCTCTCACACTGCAACACAATTATACCACCGTTCCTGTTAATTAAATCCCCATGTTTGATGGTGAAATTACCTAATTCCCAAAATATTCTGTCATATTCAGGTATGTTTCTTCGTAAAATCATAAATTATCCATAGATCATCATATGTATCCATATATTTCCATGTTCCTCCGGCTTTTCATCACCATGTTGTGGCTGCTCAATCGCCACCATCTTATTCACAAGGTGAGACCACTTGTAGGTTTATAAACCCATGAGCTAGTTCGTTGTATCCCCCTAATCAACCCAAAACCTTAACCGATCTGCGTCAACTTAGCGATTTCGCAGGCGCCTCACCTTGATCATTCACAAAATCCCAAGCCGAACCCATGGTGAGGTCGTGACTGCCGCGTGCGAAGCGATTCGCTCTTTGGCCAAGTTGGTGTGCCACGGTTTCTGCACCTTTTCAGCAGCTGTGCGCCTCGGGAGTGGACCGAACATGGAGTGGGGGGCATGGTCATAAATGGTGATGCAATGGTCAATTTATGGTGATTTAATGGCTAATTTATGGTGATTTATGTAATGGTGATTTAATATATTTTAGAGGGATGTGAAAGGACTTACATAACATCATTTAAGCAAAAAAAAAGGTAACGAAATAGCAGGTTAATGAGATGAACACCTGCATAATCCCATCTTCAATATTAAATACACCTCTAATCTGCGCATGAACAAATCCAATGCTAAAATCTGATGGTTTCTGGCAGGGTTAGGCCACAGATGCCCGGGGTCCTCCGGCCGGGGATGATCTGATCAGAGTCATCCCCAAGGGACCCCGTTGGTCGACCTTTTTTTAGGGCTAAAGACACCGCAAATTCTTAGCAGAAAACAGTTTGTGAATAATTATAGCAATGAATGGATTCTAATTGATAATTAAAAAAAAATGCTCATGACATTTCATGACTGGGTTTCCTTTCGTTTGGGAAAAAACAACCTGAAATCGCAAAGCACTACCCGGGCCCCCTGCACTTCGTCGGGCGAAGCGCCGTTTTGGACCTGGTCAGCTCCCAAAACTGGACATTCTGAGGCCAATCCCATGGTAAGAATTTGTGTTTTTTTTGTGCTGGAAACCCCCAGCAGGTACTGTGGTACGGTTGGAGCAAAGCAATCAATTTCATAAAACGTCCATAAACCAACAAGGCACCAAGTGTAGACGTTATGGCCATTTATTAGTTATAACTGGTTATAAATGGGATTATACATTCTATAAATGGGGTTATAAGTACTTATAACTGGTAAATGGCCATAACTGTAGAGATGGAATGTGGACCATAATATGGACCATAACCGTGTGTAACGCGAATCAACCGAGTGCTGGGCGGCGTGTTCGGCCGCCACACGAGCAGCCACCTGCTGACCCACGGAGTTCGCCTCTTTCTGGGACAAACCTGGCGCATGTCGAGAGCCAGACCTGAGGATGTAAGCTACGGAAGAGTTTGGGTCAGGACAGGAACATGGATTTTATAATATGATTATTATGATTTCATCCCCCAATATCCCCACACAGGTTTATGATAAAAATGATTGGGTTTGCCAAGAGTACATGGATATAATAATATATCATAAATTTTAAAAAAATGGATCCAGATTACCAGATTTAAGATTAACGATGGCATCATGTGGCATCATGATCAGTGGAGTGGGATAGTAACGATCCTCTAAAAATCTCAAAAGTACAGGCAGTCCACTGGCCCCGGCGGTGCCCAGCCTGAAGCATTGACGATGTGATGAGCCAATGCACCTGAGGCCCGTCTCGAGTCTCCAGAGGCTCCATTGCAAATTTTAGGATAAAATGGCTAGTTATGAACAAAAAGGATAATTATATATTTTAAATACATGTATATATAATATGTACATATAAGTCCGTATAATTTGTCTGTCAGTCTGTCAATCTATCTAACTATCTATCTTTAAAATACTACTCTGCTGGACTCGCTCAACGCCGGGCCCTGGCACCACAGGACTCGACAGCCGAGCCCATCGTGAGGCATCCGCGTACTGCCTTGGATGCAGCGTAGGAAACAATCGAGAATCTGAAGTGAGATTCATCTATCAAGGCGGCGCGCCCCCAGTTATAAATTGCTTTATAACATGTTAAAACCCCCATTAGATATATCTACAATAAAAAAAGAGTTATAGAGTTCTTAGAGTTATAAACCAACTTAGCTAATTATGGGGCACCACCTTATACCATGAGTTACAATGAGTGATGAGTGATATACACTTCAAAATGAACAAAAATAAGAATACACACACACACTCACATACATGACATTCAGTGATTGACTAATGTAATCTAACTGCTGGGTGGTGGCCAAAAATCCACAAACATCTCGAAATGTCCGGTCCAGTTGGGGTGAATCAACACAGGAATCTAGCGATATTGCAGCCCAACTGGCGCTCTGGGCACGTGTTTGGGCCAATCAATGCCATGAACTTCTTTTGCCAGGTATGTTGTTAAGGTGGCCGATCATGGCAAGGCCAGAACGTGAGCAAAAAACAACGGCAAGGTTTTCCTTGACACTTTCCTCTGCTGAAGTGTTCCTCTAGATAGCTGGCTATCCACGATATCCATTGATATCCATAATACTTGGTCTGGTTGGTGGTTTGATGTGGTTTGAACATGTTTGAACCTCTCTGAAAAATCATGGAGTTCGTATGAGTTCGTCAGTTGTGATGATGACATTCCCAACTGTTTCTGGAAAGTCATACCCTCTGGTAATTTAACATAGCTATTGAAAATGGCTATTTATAGTGAGTTTTCCCATAAAAAATGGTGATTTTCCATAGTTATGTTAGTTTACCAGAGGGTAATCCATTCCATGGTTCCAAAGCACCAAAGCACCAACCAGTGGTGGTTCACGGGTTCTAAGGGCCCAGCTCCATCGACACCATTTTCGGCGACCAAACGAAGCGCTTTTTCGACGGACCTCAGGCGGTAGCCAGGCAATCTTGGGCCCGAGACGCATGGTGTAGGAGGAGATATACACACTGGTTGGTTGGTTGGTGGTGCAATAACCATCTTGAAAACTATGAGTTCGTCAATGGGAAGGATGACATCCCATATATGAAATGGAAAAAAACATGTTTGAAACCACCAACCAGCACATATTTGGGACCATTTGGAGGGTGTTATATGTAAGGTGATGGGATGAATCAATTCAAACATGGGAAAAAGATCAATTCGGACCAGGTCATCTGGTTCGTTTTGGCATCTTTTTTCGTCATTTGTCCCCTTCTATTAGATCTTAGTGTCCGTGAAAACATTGCTGCTGCTCACCCGAGTTCCCCCATTATTTTGCGAAATGGTTCCTACCTAAGTACTTTGAGGATCATCCCATAAGTTTTAACTGGGGTAATTACCATCTGGTTATTTAACATAGCCGTGGTATAGATGGCCCAGAGAAATAGATGATTTTCCCAGCGAACTAAACCTCCATTTATGGTTGGGATTTTCCATGGCTATGTTAGTCATAACCAGATGGTAACCTTTGTTTTCCTCAGAGGCAACGGCCAACTATCGGCGCTTCATGCTAAGCGAAGCATCCCCTAAGTGCCTCACATTCCCGTTGCAGCAACGCCCGCCTCCGGGCACAGGGTGCATTTTTTGCAGATTGCAATGTAGTACTACGCCCCTCTACCACTACTTGGTGGCTCATCCCACGGCTCGTAAGTGGGTTATAACCCCAGTTATAAGTGGATTAACCCTACTTATCCCATTTATAACTGGGGTTATAACCCACTTACTAAGTGGGATGAGCCACCAAGTACCCATTATCGAAGGTTTTTGTTTTTGGCTCGGGCTTATTGAAAGTGGGCAAGCTAAAAGATGCTGAAGACAGCGACTCAAGAATGATCTTCCATGATCTTCCCATCCAAAATGACATAACATGCGGTCATTTCTTGCCATGTCCGCTTTTAGATTCGCCTTATAAGTATCATGAACATAGAGCTCCAAAATTCCCGGTGGCCTCAAGGTGCTTCAGGGAGTTGACATCCACGGTGCTCAAGGACTCCAACATGCCTTTGATGACCTTGGGCAGGGCATGATCATTATCATTAATTATCATTCCTGATCATCATCCTCCTCCTCATTCTCATTCTCATTCCCATTCTCATTCTCATTCTCATCCTCGTCGTCATCATCAATCCTTCAACCCATCGGTGTTCACTCATCAGCCACTCAATCCTTCAAGAAATTTGAGTTTTCCCACTGCCATTGCAGCGACCTCTTTCGCCTCGTCGGCCTCTCATGGAAGGGCCAAGTTTCTCACATGCTCAGCTCATCCTAAAGTGGAAAGGTGAACAATATCGCCTGGTGCTGCCAGCAGCACAGCTACATAGTATTACATAGTATTACCCCAAAAAAGATAGGGATCTTGAACAAAGTTGCAGGATACTTTTGGATTGCGCCCAAAAGGCGCTTGGTTTGGAACAACTGAGCCTCCTTGAGCCCAAAGAGGTCCAGTTGATGGTAGAATCATGTCGTTACCACCGCCCAAACGACTGCCCATACGCTCTGGTATACTCAAACATAGCAACAGAAAATCCACCATTTAGTTCGATGATTTTCCCAGGGAAGTAAGCACCCTTATGATTATATTGTTTTTTCCTATATTTTCCCATAGTTTCCTACGTGTTCCCATTGAAACCTACATTTATTGATGTTCTCATAGTTTCCTATGTTTTTCCCAGCAATAAACGTGCATTGATCGGGGATTACCGAAGGGTATTTGTCGCTCCTTCAATCCCGTGGATGCTGCAACTTTCACGGCAAAGCTGCCGATCTCAGTGCGATCAGCAGATCCCATCGACTGAGTCATCAAAGATGATCGATGACAAATCCCCGAGAAGTGTGGATGGTTTTTTCATGGGAAAAAACATCGGAAAGCCGATGGGACATTCAACACCTATACATGGAGTTGTTTTTTTGGCGGGAAACACATATGAATATGAATCACATATGAATATAGTATGGGAAAATCAAAAATAAGAGTCGTGGAGGTGTTAAACGGGAAATCCTGCATCATGTTCATGGGTGATGTTCCCGCAGTCGCCATGTGACATTGATTACCAGAGGGTAAGTGAATTGTCACATGGAAAGATGTGCATTTTTCAATCAATGAGTGATGATCTATTATGTTGATTCGAATGATTTCGAACGATTTCATCGTGGTTTGGGTGTTGGTCATTTGGAAGTCAGAGTTTGTGGAATTGAGATCATCGCCTTTTTTTCGGGGAATCCTTGGGTTGATGCTGGAGGATTGCGAAGTGTTCTGCTACACACCACAGAACAAGGGGATTACCCTCTGGTAAACTAACATAGCCATGGAAAATCACCATTTTTAATAGGTAAACCATCTATAACTGGCCATGTTCAATAGCTATTTTGACATAACCAGAGGGTATCTGGGTTGCCCTCCTTCATCCATCGCACCACAGAACCATCTGAGTTTGGGACGGAGGACCCCGACCTGAGAACATCGAGAACATATCCGGAGAGGCGGGCAGCATCTGATGGTTCCGAAAAAACCACCAGTTCAACCTACTTGGTGGCTCATCCCACTTAGTAAGTGGGTTATAACCCCAGTTATAAATGGGATTTTTGTAGGGTTAATCCACTTATAACTGGGGTTATAACATGTTATAACCCACTTACTAAGTGGGATGAGCCACCAAGTACAGGCCAAACATTGCCATCTGGCCGCGTCATCACATCCCAGTTATCCAGTTGCTCCCCATTCTCCCACTTGTTGAGCTCGCAATTGCCACTTTGTTGAGGGGGTACACCATACGACTTTTTGGGACCAATTTTTATGTCAGAGGATTTCTTAAGGCCTTAACCTTCGCAAACAGATCCGACAATCATTTTTCTGGACTTACTAAACCTTCCTTCAGTTCATCACATTCAGATTAGATGATTAGACTTTCCAAGGTCCAAGTACTAGTACCAAAATAAAATAGGGTGTTCCATAAATGGGATTACACCAATAGCTGGACGGGTTCATTGTGGAAAAACGCACAAAAACATGATGATTTGCGGGTACCCCCATGACTTAGGAAACCTCCTTATATACCATTGTAATAGAATATAGAATACATAATATCGATATCCCGATATTATCTATTGATATCCCATATCATTGGGGTGAAAAATCATTGGATTGCCACAATATATTGGGAACGAAAGTCATGGGGAATAATCCTGAATTACCATGGTTATTCTTCCAAAAGTATCCTGAGGTCATTTCATCATTTAGATGTCTAAATGATTCAATATGGACTTCTGCAAGTCTGTTTGTCGCCCACTCCCAACGCGTCCGCTTAAAACCGTGTCCGAGGCACTCGTTTCGTGCCAGGCTCACCTGCGCATCGGTGATATCGATGGCACAGCCCTTGATTTCATCAACAAAATATGGGATTGAACCAAGAAAAAGGGGTCGAACACGGAGATTACCCTCTGGTAAACTAACATAGCAATGGAAAATCACCATTTTTCATGGGAAAATCCACTATAAATGGCCATTTTCAATAGCTATGTTAAATTACCAGAGGGTAAATGGAGTGAAAATTGAGATTTATGGTTTTTAAGGGGGGCTACATACATTTGTTTGGATAAACTGAACCATAAATTGAATGAAACAACAACATACAACGATCAAATATAACTAGAGGGCAGCACCTTGTAGCTCAAACCACGGATTGCCACATTCATCATCCTGACGTTAGAGTTCTATTGCAAATATTGGTGAACTATTGGCTTACATGATTGGTTTGAATATTTATTTCAACTGCATGTTGTTTGGATTTGTTTGTTCTTTAATTGGTGAAATATTGATCATATATGATGTTATTAGTGAATACTTCATTACTTTTACATGTTTATACACTAAAAATGTTAATATTGAATATTCATATACTAGTTGTACTGACTACATTCTTAGCGCAAAGGTGTTGCTTCTGCATCCGTTCACTTCAGTCTGGCGCCTTCACAGCACATGAGGCGGCCGCTGCTGCAGCGTGTGCGGCCTCTGCTGGGCAAAAGAAATGGCCATGGCATCTTTGGAAGTTGGGAATTCAATCCATATGTCCATGAAATGTTGATGATGTTGTTGTTGGTGATGATGATGACGACGATGACGACGACCACCATATGGATGATGGATGTTTGATGATGATGAGGAGGCGTAGGAGAAGGAGTGACAGCTCGTCCTTTTTCTCGCTAACGTGGATGCCAGTATCGGGCATCACTGTCGAAGCGTCACAGTCATAGTCCTTGCAGGGGCCAAGGGAGGCTGACAGTGGACTTCTTGAGAACTTCTTGACAGGATCAGATACCATGGGAATATAACGGCACATGGTGATATACCATCTGGTAATTTAACATAGCCATGGAAGCCATGGCCCATAGAAATAGATGTTTTTCCCAGCGAACTAAACCTCCATTTATGGTTGGGATTGTCCGTGGCTATGTTAGTCATAACCAGAGGGTAAAGGTGCCAATGTATGATTCATAGCTATCACGCGGGCATCTCATGGGAAACCAACTGTGAAACCAACTGCACCTGGAGAACGGCACCCGGTGCATCAATGAACAATATCCCATGACGGATCCATGGTGCTGCTATATATGGTAACATTTACCTTAAAAATCACCCAGTCTTGTCGGTAAATATACCAGCACCATGGATCTATGGGATATGAAATGGGTTTGTATCGAAACGATTCAAAACGAGGGATAGCTGCAATTGATAGCCTTTTTGAAGGTGAGCATCGTGATGAACAAATGGGATGGAATGGGGTTCCCAATCCTGACACAACCCCCATGATGGACGAGCAATGAAAAATGCTTTGACATGCTAGCACAAACATGTTTGAAGTAATTAAATCAAAACTCAGTGCAACATCGTTCAACATCAGTATGTTCACAATTCATGCTAGAAGCAGCTGGTACATTTCTCACCTTCCAAATGCGCAACAACTGAAACTACCGAAACTGATCGAACACAATCCCGCATTTCCTGCCGATGGGCAGCATATGTAGGAGTGCAGCTGCACTTTTGCGCAGCTAGTACGACTACGCTGAGATGGAATGCCCTGTGAACCAAGAGTCTCTCTAGCCAATGGATTATGAATCAGGAGGTTTGCAATCCACATATCCATGAATAGAAGTGAAAGCTAACTGGAAATCACAGATTCTACCCTCAAAGATCGCAAAGCCAGAGGGATCTAGCCTGCAAAAGTTCCCTTCAACCGCTGGGAACATATTGATATCCAACCCACGCGTCGCTGCCAAGGCCCACCCCAACCAGCTCAACAGCACATGTTCCTTTAGATGGATGGTGAAGGATGGTGTGATTAGATTTGATAACCGCTCAGCAATGTTTCAATATGTTTATAGATGTTTAAAGATGTTTATAGAATTTTATAGATGTTTATAGATGTTTAAAGATGTTTATAGTCTATATGTTTGTAGATGTTTGTAGATGTTTGTAGATGTTTGTAGATGCTTGTAGAGTGTATATATGACTCCATGGCTACATCACAAGCCATCCAGCAGACGGCCATGGCCGTCCATCAGAGCTTGGACTTTGCACCTTTGCTACGCGACATGATGAATGCTTTCATCTTCTCAAAGAGCTCCGCACCCATCTCCTAAATGATCTGAATGCTGGGATTTACTGGAAAAGTGGTGAATATATATATATATATAAAATATACCAACCCAAAATGATTTCATATGATTTCACCATATTCAACCAACAAAACAAAAATGGTAGTTAAACCAATGAACAACTGGGGAGTGCACCATTGAAACAGGGCGAATTGCGGTAGCGGGGTCTTGGAAAACAAGAATTTCGCCATGCTGATGTTCTGGTTGTTGGCATCAATCGTTCTAAAAAAAACAATGTGTCAGGGGATACCATCAAATCGTTGCTGAAGATGTGGCTAGAGCAATCCAGCTTCGCGATGCTTCGCGTGCCAGGCAGTGTCTACATGGACCTGATTTAAATCACCCCACTGATTACCCTCTGGTAATTTAACGTAGCTATTGAAAATGGCCATTTATAGTGGATTTTCCCTTTGAAAATGGTGATTTTCCATAGTTATGTCATGTTAGTTTACCAGAGGGTACGTCAAACATCTTCAAAAATCAAGAGGTTGGGAAGCTCCAGCAGTCCTTGTAGTATTTGTAGGCGACATTTTGTTCGTTTTCACATCCATCTTTGAAGGACATCCCATATCCGTCATTCACGGTCTGCTTCATCATCCGCAGCATGGTCGGATTCCTTGATGGGAGACACTCCGGTGTCATCAAACGTGGGAACTTTGGGAACTGGAAATCCCTATAAACATTTGGGGGTAAACTAAAAATGGGAACACCCAATATCAATAAGGTTTATAGCTGGGAAAAATAATCTATGAATCGGGGATTTTCCATGATTTTCCAGCAAGCCATGTTTGATGATCAGAATGTATCATGAAATTGAACATGTTTTGCAGTTCACTATCTGTCAAATGGCGTCAATATGTTTACGTTATTTGAAGCATACCCCACATAAACAATGACTCCAGCAAAATTCAAGATAGTTTGCACCACATTTCCCACTAGTCCCATTGCTTGTCCCTTGATTCAAACTCCGACCAATTAAACAATAAAATGATACAACGTGTCAAACCTTCCAGCCATAAATCAAAGTCCATTCAACAAAACCCACTGCACCAGTTAGTCAGGTTTCATCAGTTATTTTCAGGATTTTTAGGTAAGTAGGCTTACTCCAGATTTAAAATTTTCGCCAAATTACCTTAGATCAACCCACAAAAAAAACTCATGGGGCCTTGGCCCCACCTGCCACAGCCCTTGGCCCCGGCCCGGCCGCATGTCCAGGTGCATCTTCGACATCTCCTTGGCCAAGTCCAGGCAATGGGGCATCAGCTGCTGCGGTGGCAGCACGCGATTCACCAGGCCCCAAGCCATGGCCTCCTTGGCACCGATGAAACGACCTGCCAGGGCCAGGCTCCCCTTGGATCATCCTGGATTCTGGCTGGTTGGTGGTTCAACCTACCCCTCTGAAAAATATGAATTCGTCAGTTGGGATTGTTATTCCCAATCTATTGAAAATGAAAGATGTTCCAAACCACCAACCAGCTGGTGATATTTTGAGCTGTTTTTTTGGAGAGGAACTGGCTGTTCTGGTCCAAACATGGAGAAAAAAGTGCTGGCGCTAAAGCCCAACTCTGCCCCATCCCTCGGAAAACTCGAAGATCTGATGGATGAATTGAAGCCGACATCTGACATCTTCGAGACATCCAACATTACAATTATGATTATGGATCTCCTATAAAAAATGAAACATTCCACCATCAAAAAAACCATCCAACACCTCCTATCATCTCCTATAAACCAGCATTTGTTCATGAATTTTCTGGGTGCCCTCCCTGCGCGCCTGAGAAGTGCAGCTCCTTGGCCCGGCTGGGGCCCAGGCTCCGCGCCAACTTTTGACTCAAGCCCCATGCGGGGGCAATACCTGCGATGAGCCTAAAAGATCCAACAAATTCAGTGATTGAACTCCAAAAAACATGGGAGATTTCATGGGATTGCATGGGCAAATGGTGCTTGAACCAACAAACATGGTGATTTAATGGTTATATATATATATACAGTATATATATACAGTATATATATATGGTTATTAGTGATGATTCACTGTTATAAATGGTCATTCATTGTTATTAATGGTGATTGATGCTAATTGAATTTGATGAATGGTTTGTCATAGTTGTTCATAGTTATTGATCAGATATACCCTCTGGTTATTTGTTTCATGGCAAACTGGGACATCACCATCTTTAGTAGGTAAATCAATATATATACATATAAATAAATCATGCATACATCTTACCCAAAAATCAACCCAACAATGTGGGAAACCCAATAAACATGCGGGTTTTCCCCCCAATAATTAACCTACGGCTATTATTCTTGGGTTTAACACATTTTGAAGCAACAGAAAGCCGTGTGGGGTTCAACATGTCTGGCAATTCCATCTCCCTCATAACCCCCAGACTCCAAGATGCCCTGGTTTGGCATTCGATCTTTCATTTGAAGGCCCCATTTGGGAGACAAGTGATGATAGGATATAATAGGGTGAACGGAATCGGAAGGGAACAACACCATCTTGGAAGAGGAACATCATTCATAAATGGTTTGGTTTCCATTGAGATATTTGATTGCCAAAGCCCCCAATGGGAGCTGTGGTTTTATCCACTTCTCATCGTGATCATCATCCCAAACAAGTAGAACATTCTCGCCCCTTGTGACACTTTGCTACATCATTGCAGGAAATCTATGGAAATCTGCACTAAAAATTAGTATCTATCTCATCTAACCTACCTTTCATAGCTATGTCAGCCGGAGGCTATAGTCACCAGTCCAAGCCACCAAACTTAGAATGCGTGTCTGCGAAGCTCGCATTCTCACCTGCCGGGAGAACACAAGATTGACTTCGAACCTAGTATAACCCATAGGATCCATGTATGGCACATATGGTAACATTTACCATCAATATACCCCCAATGTTAGCATATATACCATACATGGAACCTATGGGAAAGATTAGATCTTACAGCTGCATGAGTGCAAATAAGAATGCTGCTCATTAGCAGCCAGTTTGACAGTTCGATCAAATCGAGTTGGATTGGGAGAGTTAGAGAATCACACGTAAGGAACGGCATCACTAGGGAAATATCCCAGAAGGTCAACCAAGTACTCACCCAACTTTCGTCGCCCAGTGCAGAACCTTCGTTGATCAAACCCTTCAGGATTTCTAACCCAACACTTCCCCCGCAGATGAAATACCCCAAACGAGACACTGCTTTGGTGCTGAATCTCATCATGCCTATGGAGGTATTCCATTTTACTTGGAAGTGCAGTTCCAGTTATAAGTGGATATATAAACCATAGCTATAGGATGTTATATCATTAACTGTTATAGGGCTTATATCCCAACTTATGAAGGTTACTTCACCAGGTTTATATCCAGTAACCTCTGGCCACCCCCCAATTGCGTGGGACGTTTTTTTTTTTCCAAGTGACTGGCGATGAGGATATCACAGGCCAGCGCCAATTCAAACCCCCCTGTGATGGCGAAGCCATTCACGGCACAAATCCTTAGGCTGATGCGCCAGAGCCAAAGTACATGTCAATATACATGTCACTTACATGTCTTATATTCTTAGTATATCATCATATATCATCTATATAATCTGATCTAATCTAATCAATCATAAGCTACCTATATCTAATATTATCTAATGATCATAAGGATCCTAGTCATCGAGTTAGTTTGTTAATCTGGATGAACTTACTCGAAAGACAAAGATAGATAGATGATCCCGCGCGATTATTATATAGATGGAATCTTCCCGACCTTTGATGGCGGATTAAATATATATTACCCTCTGGCTATTTAATATAGCCATGGAAAATCCCTTATAAATGGAGATTTTAATGGGAAAATCATCTACAAATGGGCCATTTTCCGCTATGTTAAATAACCAGAGGGTAAATGAAGATCAAGAGGAACCCATGGCAAATCCAAGGCGCACAGGCCATGGAAAGGTTTCGATCTGGACCCTGGGGTCCTTCTCCAAGGGTGTGGGGAAGTAGCTGGTGAAGATCCCATCCTTGAACGATGTTGGCACGACTTGGCCACCGGAATTCAGAATGGCTTCCTCATCACAACCAGAACGGACCACACACATGAAACCCCAACCGTTAGGAAACCCTTAGCAAATGTCTCAAACCTCACCCATGTCTGAAAAAAAAGAGTGCAGTAGACTGGATACAACCATAGCTCCGATCCCTCTATTCACTACCAGACGCAAGGTGGTACCCCCCGGATATAACTTGGTTTATAACTTATAACACCCTCAAACTATATGCTTATATTCGCCACAAACAGCCATTAGTCATAAACCAACTCAGGACCGCACTCAACTCACGCGGTGTCAAAACATGTTTTTCTCATTCAAACCTCCATGTATCATCCATGATCATCCATGTATAATATTTTAAAATATTTTAAACAGAATTTCAAAGGCACGGACCGCAGTACTTCCCCCATTGCCATGTACCCTGAATACCCCACGAATAGCACGCGACTCGCCCAGCATCGGCTTTCAACAAATCCACCCCCGCGGAGAAGGCCTTCTCCCCCGCGCCGGTGAGAATCACGGCGCGGACCTGGGTTCCGGGCAGCGATCGTAACGGGTTCCGGGCAGCTTGTTGGGTGAGTTGACCCAGTTGACCCAGCTTTGCCGAGAAATCTTAGGGACTTAGGGACTTAGGGTGTGCCAAGGTGTGACTAAGGATCCAAGATGATCCAAGTATTCTCCACTAGTCACTCTCATAGCTCCAGAAATCATGTTGTCGAGAAGCTGAAAAAAGGGGCGCCAAAGATGCGTTCAATTGGTTTTACACATGGATGTCGGTGTTGGAGGTGAAACATCTTGGCAAAAAAAACAGTACAAATTATAACGCATGGCAAAATAACTATAATAGCATGTAGTAGCCACACTTGGAAAGCTTGCAGAGAGATGTTTATTATGTTTGACTCACGGTCAGAATCAGAACGAATCAAACTCCAAGTGTCACGATCTGACTCTACAAAAAAACAAACCTCCATGGAGTTCCCATTTCTGGATGAATCCCACCTTCTTGTCATCTCGCAAGCCATGGAAAAGCGTAGCAATCTCGTTCATCATGTCCTGAAAGCAATCATCGGTGACTCAAGGTGACCGCAATCATCGGGGTTGCAACGGTTGATAGCCCAGTCATGCACAAAACATAGCATATACCCTGGGGATCCTGGGGTAAACATACAAAAAGATGTGGAAAACCCACTATGAAGAAAAGGATCTATAAATGCTGGATTTTTCACATCGAACTGTAAACGTTTACTAGGGGGTAGGTCAGGGACCAAAAAACGATCCAATCATCCAACCCACGCGGTCCATCGTCAGGGCGTTTTGCGCATCTGGCCGGTTCAGTGTCACGATGTGAATCGCACCATCCGCCTCCGTACTGTGGGAAATCTGCGACATGGCGGCGCCGGGGTTGAGCTCTTCAGCTGCGGACGCCCGAACGACGTGAAGCTGCCATGACGAACGACGTCCGAACGACGTCAGAACTGCATGAGGGCTGATCTGGGCTTTTGACGGCAACAATATGCTAGAAGTATGTTGCGCAAAAACAGTGATGTTCGTTTTCATGGAACTTGTTTTTCGTTTTTTTTTCTCGTTATTTCATCAAAGTTAAAGTTGTCCCATTGTTCATATTCTGGAATTAAACATCCAGTTTGCCCTTGACATCACCTGCGCACATCATTGGTGCATTATCTCCATGGTCCCTGCCCGAAAAGTCCTGGACGAGGCCGGACCTTTTAAGGTCAAATTGGTCCCATGGCCAAGGCAGCAAACGGAGATGTTTTTGCAGCCACCGTTTGCTAAGTTGCCTTATGAGGTCACTTAACCACCTGAACTGGGTGGTGGGAAGAGCATGGCTAAGTTGCAATGCTTGTCCAACCCTTATAGCCCCAAATGCTTCATGTATCTTTGGAAACATGGCTGCATGGCATAATCTGTTTCCAGTAAATTTCCATGATATGCCAGAATCACATAAAAACATCAGCCCACTTAGCAACAGTAGCCAGATCCGCTTTGCAAATGAAAATTACTCATAGATATACAGTACTTATAGGATATCTTAGGATCACATCACAAACTTCATCTCCGTACGAGTTGCTCGGGGACTTGCTCGGGGGTTTGTCTTCCTCCAAAGATAGAAACCACCCATTTGATCCCATTTGCAGATTTTTGCTTTCTGCAGATTAGATTACCATAGGGGTAGTATACAGGTATACGACACCACACAGCGTACCATCAGCTAAGGCAGCTCGTTGAATCGCAGTGTCAATGGCTGCAGCTCACAGTTGATTCCGAGGCTTTCCCCGCACAACAACTCTGCATCTTGTGCCTCGAGGGCTTTGATAATCATACAAAGCCCATTGTATGTGATTTTTTCAGCCGGAAAATCCAGATGAAAATCCATGATTCATGGTTTCGCCATGTACGACAAGCAGAACATAAACTGTCACTAAAAAGACAATGACCCATCTTGCCCAATCTATGGTCGAAAACCAAATATTAAGCTATCAATCCAGCCTTCACTGAGCCTTGACCCAAGACCCCCAACAAGGAGTAATCTTCACCAGGGCAATGATCCTACATCCACATATATCCACCATCCATTGCCTCATTCACCTTCTGCAAAAATACCCTCTGGTAAACTAACATAGCTATTGAAAATGGCCATTTCTAGTGAGTTTTACCATTAAAAATTGTGATTTTCCATAGCTATGTTAGTTTACCAGAGGGTAAACAAGGTGATCCGAACCCACGACTCGGCAAAGCTCTTAGATCCCAACCCCTGGCACGCCACAACCGAGGTCCCAGGCCGCTTCAGCGTCTGCGAAGCGCAAGGCCTTCAGCACTCCGAGCACCTCTCGGCCCAAGTCCAGCGGGGCACCGCTGCCACCGCCCTTGACGGATTTCAGGAGGAGGACTTCGGCCTCGGCTGAGATGGGGAGAACCATTCTGCAGAGAAATTCCACCATCACTGCCATCACTTGGATCCCCCCAACATAACCCATAGGATCCATGGTGCTGGTATATATGCTAACATAAAGGGGGTATATTGATGGGATCCATGTGACCATATATAGCATACATGGATCCTATGGGTAACAATGATATCATGATGGGACATATCCGCATTACCAACTATTCTAATCCATCTTGTCTCCTGTCAGGGTAATTCACCGCGTTTACGGGTAATTCACCGCATTTACACGCAACACCCATAGGATCCATGGTGCTGCTATATATGGTAACATGGATCCCATCAATATACCCCAAATGTTAGCATATATACCATCACCATGGATCCTATGGGACATCATCTCCGCACATGCGGGTTCACCTCTGCGCGTGCATCTTGAGGTCTTCTGAAAGACCCGGTCGTGCATTGAGATCAAGTCTGACCCGGTCCCATGGGCATTGCAAGCCCGTGTCCAAGTTTAACGTCAAGGTTACATGAACCGAGATGAAACAGGGCTCCAATCTCAACTGAGTTACATATGGCTGTGTCTGAATGATGCATCAAAATGCACACTTTAATCGAGCAAATATTGATAATCCATTTGAATTGGAGGTAGCCTATACATGTTCAAAGAAACCGAACCCCATTGAAAAAAGGGCTGCATCCCACTCATTTGATCCTAATTTCAAAGTCAAGCTGCAATTGCCTTGGCAATGGCATGCCCTTGCTCGTGGGCTGAAAGACCATTACCTGACGCAGTTGGGATACCTCAACGGTATCATCGGACACGTGGTACAGCCGTGGTTTCAGAATCACACCTAGCAAGACAGCTCTAACTCCTTTTCTTGACTTCTTGAAACTGTGCGTTCTTCTGTCTATCCACCTTAGGATGAAGAGGAAACTGCACACATAATCTCCAAAATCTTTCAGAAACTGCATATTTATCCACCCAAAGACTGACGGTCAGATAAATAGGGACACCATCCCCATGATCCCCATAGTTGAAACTCCAGCTCGTTCAACTGCTAGAGATCCAGCAGTGTCACCTCCTGGCACCCGCGAAAACCGGCCTTCATATTCCTCGAAAAGTTCAGCGGCTGCTTTGGCCGCCTCAGCATTCATCCCCAACTGGTGGACTGGGACAGTCCGTTTCCATGTTGGGAACCCTCTCAGGTTGCTTCAAATTGAGAGAAATTCCTTGAAACCACCAGTCCAGAACAGATTCTGCCGGAGAATTGAAGTAATTCTGGTGATTGCCAAGTAAGGCAATTTTGGGAGGATTCTCCTTTGAAGAGAGCGCTGAAACATCCTAGGAATTGAGGAAAATCAAAAATTTGAAACCCACCAGTTGGGGAATCCCATATTTTCAGAATGTTATATAATTAATGTTAATTAAAGTTAATTACATCTCCCATTATACACACACATACATGCCTATGTATACATATATATATATATGTAGTATATAATATATATATATATAAAATATAATATATACATATATCCATATATATATATGTAGTATAATATATATATAATATAATATATATAATATAATATAATATATATAATATATCTAATAATATATATATATATGAATATATATATATAGATATTATATACAGTATCCTTTATTCTTTCCCCCAAAAATAAAAAGGGGTTGGTAAATAGTAAATACCATTTTTTTCTGGGTCAAATCACAACTTCTCCCAGTTTTTTGGGACACCAAAGCCAGAAAATTGAAGACCTCTCTTGCTGTTACAATATCTGTGGCTTTACCAATCAGCAGCTCCGTCATTTCATCGACATTTCCAGGCAGCAAACCTGCCGTGGAGACGAGTGTAGTCGTGCTGCTTCCTGTGCACTGCACTTGGCCAGGAGTGGCCTCTCGTAGCACGGGGCAAAATCTACAGGAAGACAGTGGGTTTTGGCATAGGAAAACTCAGGAAATGGGAAGGAAAAGTGGTTTGAATCCATAAGCTGCTTTAATTTAAAGGGACAATATAAGATTCAATGGATTGACAACGGATATGTTTACATCCAATGTAGGATTTTCCTGTAGATGTTCCCTTGCATCAAGACTGGGAATGGCGAGTTGGCATTGAGACTGCACACACCAATTTATCCCACACATAGCTTTAACATATGAAGGCAAATATATCATTAAGGGACATTCATGGGGCCTTGGGGTTTCACATGGTTTCACTCTTGTGTTGCCCATATTTACAGGCTAGGTGCATGGCCATCATGGTCTAAAGATTCGCTGGTCTGGGGAGCCAATGCAATACTATGCAATACTTTGGACAGGACCACATGCATTTAAGCGCAAATATCAATGTGAATTATATAAGGCCGGTTGCTATCTTCCTACACACTGGTCCTGGGGCCCCAAGCATTGCCATATGCACTGCCCCCGGTGCCCCAGCTGCCCGTGCTGCGTCAATGACCTCGCTTGCGGGCGCTCGCCCAGGTGGTTTGTGCATCCCGTATTAGAAAAAGCAACCCCTAAAATCCTATACAATCTATAAACTTGTGCATATTTTCTATCTATACGTATAAAAAATCTAAGTTTTAATCGATAGAAAGGTAAAATCATATAGAATCCTATGCACCTAACCTACACCTACTAAGAGTTATAGTGCAAATTCACTTTTCTATTTGGGGATTACTTGTTGATGCGTGTTGGACAAGCGGCTCCATCTGAACACCAAAAAGACAAAAAAAAAATATCAAAGTGCGTGGCGCATGGATATCATCCATGCAGGAGAAGCTTTGGGCATGTTTACTCCGGAAGGATTTCTAGAATAAAATGGAATCAGCAGCTGCCCCCGCAACGACAATCTGATAAACACAACTATAAGGCCATTAAAAAAACAAGTCTAAGCCCAACTGGTTAGGTTGAGTATGGGTGGTTAATCTCCACGATTTCATCAATAGACTTGAAGGGTAGTCGATGGACAACTGATGCCTGTGGGAGACTCGGAGAGTATGTGAGTTTCAAGCAGCTGGTACAAAACATCCAAAGTAAGGGGAAGATACTTACTTTGAGCATCTTTCAGCTAGGCTATCGCATGGCTGTCGCATGCGATAGCTAGGTCAGGTTGCCTAGCAAACATCACGTTTCTAATGGTCAGCTGGCTCCCCAACACAAGCCCCTATGCCAATCACTCGCTGATGTTTTGATGAGATTAATGTCATGAAC
Organism: Cladocopium goreaui; assembly: GCA_947184155.2. Taxonomy (NCBI): domain Eukaryota; class Dinophyceae; order Suessiales; family Symbiodiniaceae; genus Cladocopium; species Cladocopium goreaui. The sequence goes on along the minus strand of CAMXCT020006644.1, from coordinate 292,762 downwards.
TTCCAGACGTTTTTCGTAGGCTTGAGCCTATGATAAAATGAATATAGACATATCGGTGCGTCTCTGCATGTGTGTTAGCATAAATTTATAATATACAGATTATACTACATGATGCTTGATAGAGGCGATTCTTAAGGAAGTATTTCGGTACTGGCTGGTGATTTGTCACCAATTTGGTATGAGTCATTTGGGGATAACATCACATGCACTGCCTAATTCAACGCGGAACCCCAAATATTTGGTATGCACAATATTGTCCCATTGGAGAGAGAAGTTCATTGTTAAATTTAAGGGGTGCATTTGAAACTACCAAACTACCAACCCTTTTCAACGTTGACATCCAGTTCTGTCCCAAATGCTACAAGACCCGCTTTCCCAAGGGTCATGTTGAATCATGTCGACCCAAACGAAACCCATTTCAAACCATGTTATAGTTCCCCCAAAACATGACATGCCCCAAACGAAACCGGCGATGAGATGACGCCTGCGATCTTTTCACATTGCGTGCATGGCTGCCCTAGATTTCGGCGGCGCTCACGGGAGATTCCCATGGTCGGAGCAATGGGGGTTCCGGATGGTTCCGGTGTCAAATGGCATTGGCCCGTGGCCAAGTGGATCCCCAAGTGGCCAAGGTTTCAATGCCAAGTGGGTCACATTTGCAGGGTGGCAGTCTGAAAATATCTGAAATCTCGATGGCTTCATGGCTAGATTGCTCAAACTGACCAGAGTAGACAACATGATACTGGTAAATTTGCCTAAAAACGGCAAAGTCTCAAGCCTCAAAGATGTTTATATATAACATATGTATATATATATAATTATATATATATACATGCTAATGAGAACTTCCAAGATTTCTGGCCTTGTGATCAGGGTGTATTTTGTTCCGTTCCTATTTGAGCAATCTCAAACTACTGAGATGGCGCCTCACCTTCCTCGTCTTCACTTTCTTCCACAGCGCCATCAGCGGCCAAGCAGACCTGAGAACTGCATCATTCATAGTGATGTGGCCGTGAGGTCGTTACAATTTGTCTACTATGACCCATAGGATCCATGGTGCTGGTATATATGCCAACATTGGGGGTATATTGATGGTAAATGTAAATGTTGCCATATATATATATAGAGCATACATGGATCCTATGGGTATGATGTTCTATGTGGTCTTGAACCCTCCAAGTCTTGCAAACCGTCGCAAGCGACACCCCCAACCTCACCCTCTGCCCATCGTTTCATCCAAGAAACACGCAGGAAGGGATACTTTCTGACCTTAGCAGGGTGCCATACCTTTTGGCCGACCTCACAATCTACCCTCTCCACGGCACCTTTTTTAAAAACGCCCAGGGGCCACATTTCCCACGGGCTGCAGGTCTCCAACATATGGGTACTGCTCAAATTCGAAGTGACAGCGGCGGCATGCCCAGCAGGGACCCAGGAAGCCACAGACCTTGGTGAGTTTTGACATGTTTTCAATGTCATGTCATTACAACTCAATGTTAAAAATCTCTTTGCGTTTGGGCAACAAACTAATTGCCGCTTCATATCTCTTCTTTCTCATATCTCTTCATATCTCTTCATATCTCTTCATATCTCTTCATATCTCTTCTTTCTCATTGCCACTTTTGATTCTGGAACAGTTGCCCACCACAAAACATCTTTGTCCTCATTTCAGCCCGCAAAACAACCATAATTCTAGTTTAGGTTCTTACGGCTTCTTTGTTTGATAGAATGTAAACTATGTCAATTACAATTATACTGGCTATAGATTACACTTGTTTGATGATAAAAGCGCATTGGTTGTTGGTAATCGCGCAAGTTTAAGCTGTTTTTCTTAGTTAGTCACCCTCATGAAAAACATCTCATCCCTCTGCGAGTCCTTTGGGATCATTCCATGGGAAGTGGTTATGATGGGATAAGCTTCGAAATGGGGACCTAAGTGGGATAATAATATGAGTTATTCCATGATTATGATGGGATAGTATGGGGTTAATATGATGGGATAATATGAGTTATTAAAAAAAAAAAAAAACTTACTAAGTGGGAAGTAATCCGAAGTAATCTCACTTGGCTGTTCTTCATGCTTGATAGTACAATTCCCATCAATCACCTCATTCGATGCCATCCCCGGTCGACGCCCCTCCTCAGTGAGTACCAACGCTCCACGGCGGTAGTGTGCCGTCAGCGGTGCGCTGGGGAAGCCGTAGACGATGGGAACGATGGCCTGTCGTGCTGCACCTGGCCGTTCAGAAGGCCGCACCGAACAATGACGATATGATATGGGATATGTAAATAATGCATAGATCATAATGAACTCCAATGATTTGGGATCTAAGCAACTAGTATGGCTATTGAAGCAATTTTAATGTTTATGCATGGGTTTGCTTGGGAACATCTAATATTTATGCTATTTCTATCTATTTCTATGAAGAAAACCACGGTTTTCACCATCATTTTTTGGAAAATTATCGCATGAATTCTGGGAATTTTCAGATTAGACCATTGAATTACCCATCAAAGGTTTACCCCCCTAACTCAAATGAAAGCCCTATATTTATAGACTAATTATATGCGGAAAAATGCAAAAAATATCCCACTGTTTGGGCTACATTCAAGTGTGGAAATTCACCTTCCAATTTCACTGTCTGTGGATTTTTTGGGGTTCATATTGAATCTTTTCAAGGTGCAATCCAGTAAGGGGTGTATGATGGGTTGGCCGGGTGATCCATGAAAACCTAGAGACTCTTGCAGATTTCTTCAACAACACAGGGATTTCCGATCTGGTTGGTGGTTGACCTACCCCTCTGAAAAATCATGGGTTTCGCCAGTTGGGATGAGGACATTCCCAAAAAAAACATGGAAAGTCATAAAATTCAGGTTCCAAACCACCAACCAGATGTTAAGCACTGGATGATATTGGACGTTTGTTTCGTGGCCCAGCGTGGGCACTGTGGGCATGGCGACATCATCACCAGGGTTTGGATGCTGGAAACTCTGGAAATGAATGCCAGCCCAAGTCACGTTGCAAAACAACATCAATAGCAGATCCACACCAAACCACCCAAAAGAATAGGAACCTACCATGTGGGCCCCCCCAGTTATAAGATGGTTTATAAACCCCATTAACTATAGTTATAGGTACCATAAACCATAGTTATTGGAGTTATAAACCAACTTAGCTATCTAGGGGGCCCCACTTTGTAGTGGAACTGACCACTAGTTTGGATAGTTTGGTAGGATTCTACTTTTCTAGCTTTGGGGTTGCTATAATCGTGCGTCAACAATGCCAAACAAAAGGAGTTACAGTCGGTAGGGCACCAAAACTTATGAAAACATGAACTCGTTCCGAAGGCTGGGATGTTCAATGAAAGTCGAACATCCTTGGAAACGGTTCAGAAAAGGGGGTGCCGAAACAGCCACAAATTAAGAATATGTCAAGTACCTACCTTCCGGTTTCCTGCAGTAAGATCCCCCTCACCCAGGAATCCTATTCTTTCTAGAATGCAGGAAGTGGAGACAAATCATGAATCCTAAAATTGCGTACTTCTACATCCCATGACAATCCATGAAAATCATTTGAAAATACCTGACAATCCTAATCATGAAAATCCCTTGAACATCTTTTGAACATCCATGAAATTCCTTTGAACATCCTTGAGCATACAATCATAGAATTGGATGATGGGAACATTTAAGGAACATTTAAGGAAAGCCCTATATTTGATGGTAAAAACCATGGTTTCCTGTAGATTTTCCCTTAAACCAGTCCATTGATACAATCAAATAATCCTACGAGAACCCCTGAAACTTCATCGAGACGAGCCGCACTTGGGGCACACGCGACCCAGTTCTTGCCGCCAGCGTTCCGTGAAGCGAAGAAAGGAAGCCGACATCACGGAGCTACCTGGGCCGTGGCAGAGAAGAATGGATTGGTTCAAGATGGTTTGAGGGAACATCTACAGTCTACAGGATTAAAGATGTTCGACACGATGTTCGCTGCAAACCCTAGGTTTGCCCGCGGCGAATCCTGCATATCCTTTGACATGCTCAAATCACTGCGTAGGATTTAAGATTGTTTTTTTAACTTTCCAAAACAACAAATCCTAAAACCCTAGAACCCTAAACCCTAAATCCTGAAAGTATATCATATTGTTTGGATGTGCTGTTTGAGTGTGGGCAAACCCGGGTTTGGATGAAAGATGTTTAAAACATAAAATATCATGAAATCAGCCCTTAAAAACATAGAGGTCCGGCAGATTGCACTAAAGAGCTGGTTGAAAGATGTCAAGTCTGTATGATTTTAAAAAAATGGCTAGACCTTGATTGCGTGACCCATCGTGACCCTATATTTAATAATTTAACCCATAGGATCCATGTATGCTATACATGGTAACATTTACCATCAATATACACCCAATGTTAGCATATATGCCATACATGGATCCCATGGGATTTAATAATTCAATAATTCAATATATATATATATATATATGTGTGTGTGTGTAATGTGTGGATCCGCCTTTTATAAAGTGCTGGTTTCACTGCCTGCGGCATGGTTTTTGGGGTACCCAGGTTGAAGGTATTGTTGGTCGAGATATTTCTCTCGGGTACCATCATTTACAAGCAACATGATCACTATGAATGGAAAAGGTTACCCCTCCAAAAAGAAGAATTCCTGACGTTTATTAAATCTCCCAAAATCCTTTGCATTCCCACCAAGAAAAGGCCCGAATTATGGGCCTTTTATACCCTTTAGTACGGTAACATGGCTACATCTATTTGAACATCACCGTTTTAACAGGCAGATCATGGAAAATAGTTCATGGCTTCCATAGCTATGCTCAAAAACCAGAGGGATCCAAAGGGTACATGGGAAAACCATTCTTTTCCCTGGATCCCTTCTCACGATACCTCGCACTCCCGGAGCCGCAGAAGCCACGTCAGCATAGGGCACCTGCCAGGGCGGAACAACTGCAAGCCCTTCAAATTGGTCATCGAATGGGTCATAGAAACCACTCGCTGAAAGGATTTTCTCAATGGATTGGTTTAAGGGAAAATCTTAATCGGAAACCATTGTTTTTACCATCAAATATAGGGCTTTCCGGGCTTTCCTGTAAATGTTCCCATCATCCAATTCTATGATTTTCCACCCATATTCTGTCGAACCCACTATGATCATCTATGATTTGCCGCCCCTAAAGCGCCTCCAGGAAAACACTCCTTAGCGAAGGTCTCAGGTGCACAATCAATGCAGCATGGAACACACCGAGCACAAGGGGGAACTGAGACATCTTCCAATGCACAAGGGGAACCTTCGGGGGTATGGCAGGGTATGAAACTCTTTGCAGCTTGCAGTCAGTATACCCTCTGGTAAACTAACATAACTATGGAAAATCACCATTTTCAATGGAAAAATCCACTATAAATGGTCATGTGCAATAGCTATTTTGACATAACCAGAGGGTAACTTTCGAACATCCCAAGGCTCTGAAAGGCCGCAGCCCAGAATGCCTCCTGGTGAATTACTCGCTGATTCACTTCTCGTGACGCTGGCAACAATGCCCAGCAGTCCACAATCTGCAAGAAAGCTGGGGCCTGAGGCTGACTTCTTGCGCTGATCAACATGGCAGTGTGTCAAAACCAATAGTACCTGTAGTTCACATCAAAATAGCTGGTAAATGGATGTGAATAACCCCCTAAAAATGGTATTAATAGGTATTGATCCATACCCACATCTTTGAAGATTCTTTTTAGGATCGGAGCACAAGCACAAAATTTTGCTCCAGAGATTTGTCTATAGATAAACAAAAAAAAAGAAAGGCCGGCTTCGGGTTTGGATTCGGGTGACCGAGCTAACTTCCTTCGGCTTGGTGTTAATCATTGTTAATCTATATACGTTTCAGCCTCCCAGAAAATGCCAATAGTTCCGTTCGGCAAGTTGGATGATCCCCATAGTATTCGCATCCCCATGCTGTGAAAAACGCTAGATGTTTGATGCTCATCACTTTAGCTAAGCAATCTTACCTAACGCATACCACCCTTTCATACTCCAAGCTCAGAAATCCCTACCTTCTTGAAGGGAATGTGCAAATGACATCACACAAAACATTTGGACATGTCCAGATTACCAAAGGGATCCAAAAGGTCACTTTACCTTCATGAAATTGAGTCCGCGAAATTGGATACCGACAAAAATCCAGCCGCTTACCATCAATTTGAGTATATACCATCTGGTTATTTAACATGGCCATGGAAAATCACAATTTTTAATAGGCAAATCATCTATAAATGGCCCATTTTCCATGGCTATGTTAAATAACATTTAAACAACCAGAGGGTAACATGAAAATGCAGGAAAAATCCATCATTTCTGGACAAACATGGACAAACCAATGCAAACACAATATTGTCCGCTGTATTACCCTCTGGTAAACTAACATAACTATGGAAAATCACCATTTTCAGTGGGTAAATCCACTATAAATGACCATTTTCAATAGCTATTTTACCAGAGGGAACCACTATGGTTGGTTCAATCCCCATTTTTCGATGGCTACTCAGTAAGTGACCAGACAAGGGCTGGGGGATTTTCAACCACCCACCAACGACCACAACACCGGCGAATATGAACAATCTTGAACCTAGATTCAATGGGAATTTCAGGATCCTAAAATGGAGGTACTGTACCATATAAGGCCATATTTTGGGGGTATATCCCCTTACATAGGCCTCAAAAATAGGCCTTATATATAGTAGGTACCTCCAATCAATCGGTTCCTGAAATGGCCATTGATAGACAACCTCAAATACTAATTTGTTGGAAACATATAATACCAATACCCTACAAGGTGGAGCCCACCATTAATGATATATACTGTATATTCTATGAGCTGGCTGGTTTATAAACTCAATCAACTGTAGATATATCTATCATAACGCGACTTAACATGTAGATAGATATACAATAATATATATATATATATACATGTGTACTTCTATAAACCAACTGACCAACTTAAGTAACAAAGTGAGTCAACGACCATAACAACCATAGCTGCCTGGAAGCTGCCGGTGTAGATCATCTCGCATGGGACACCCATGGATTTTCACCCATGGATTTTCACAGCTTCTTTCCTACATAGAAACTGGTTTCAACCTACCCGAAAAATATTAGGTTAGTATATGTTAGTATGTTTTTTTTTGTGGTATAAGAGCTGAAAAGTGAAAATAGTATACTGGTTTGTGGTTGACCAACCCCTCTGAAAAATATGAGTTCGCCAGTTGGGATGATGATTCCCAGTATATGGAAAATAATCCAAATGTTCCAAACCACCAACCAGTTAAATATCCCTCTCATACCCTACACTTGTCTGATCAAATTGCCATAGCTTGCTGGTGAACAATTCCACCATTTCTAGATGATTTTCCCATTAAAGCCTCCATTTATAGTCGTTGTTCATGGTTTTTTTCTCATATGTTCCCATGTTTCTCCTATGCTTTTCTCATATGTTCCCATGGTTTATAGCGTGTTTTTTCCACATGTTCCTCTGGTTTTCCTATGTTTTTCGAGGATTTCCCCCTTCCCTAGCCCTGTTGGTTCACCCCGGCTACGGACAATGACCGGGCGGCCGGAAAGAGCTGCACATCCAGGTCCAACCAGCTGAGCGCATGACGTGGCCCAGTGAAGGCCGCGGCGGAGCTATTGCGGCACCTGGGTCATGCGGCTGGGAAAAAAAACTGATTTAGCCATAGGAAAATGGTGATTTGTATGGGGGTTATGATGGTTTATGGCTAATTGATGATGGCAAAACGGTGATTTAACTATAGGAAAATGGTGATTTAACCACCAAAAATTTGGATTTAATACTGATTTAATGGGATTTATGGCTAATTGATGATGGCAAACATAGGAAAATGATGATTTCAACATATGGTGTGTCTGATATATGGGTGTCTTGATGTGTCTTGTGTATAGCTGCACATCACAGGAGCAAGGAAATTCACCGTCTTGGGAGCAATGGTGATTTAATGGGATTTATGTAATTGTAGCGAAGCTGGTGAGCACCTGGTGCACTCTGGGGTTTATGGTAGATATATCTATACTTGGTGTTGTAAACCAACTAATATAATTGGGGGGCACCACCTTTTCGTTATCAGCTGGTAGGCCCCATTTTTCACAGGAACATGATGGTAGATGGTTTTTCCAAGCCCTGATTAAAAACGTGATCCAAACAAACAGGTATCCATCAGTTATCAGTTGGTCTATACCCCCATCTGGTATGGTTACAAACACTAGAAACTGCCATAAACATATATAAACCCCAGTCAATCTAGTGAACGGAACCAACTTAGCTAACTAGGCACCACAGCACCACCTTGTAACCCACTAAAAAAAGATGCAGACATGGAAATTCTGGTTCTAAACACTAAGTTGTAAATCACCTTTCAGTACTTCTCAATTGTTTGTGGCATACCGTATGCCATATATCATATGCTCATTCCACATCTACAAGAATCGTTGATTGGTTTAAGATAAACTTATATACTGTTTTTTTGCCATAATATTTCATGGGCAATTTAAGGGGCTCACTACTTAACTTTCCCTTCTTCAATTCAGGGACACAGGATTTTTGGAACCATAGGGGTAGTGATAGCTGTTGCGAACATCATTAATTGGTATAGCCATCTCCGATTGCCCTTTGAAGGTTCAAAGATGATATGAAAAATACCCAACATCAGGACATGCCCTAGGCAGCACCACCCAAAAATCAACATCTGGATATGGAAGCCCAAAAAAGAATTGTAGATTCAACCACAAAATCATCATCCAAAGCTTTGTTGACCCTGATTGGGTTACCCTCATTGTCATCAAACATAGCAATGGAACATCCACCATTTATATACCGATTTTCTCTATTGAAATACCCACTTACCCATAGGATCCATGTATGGTATATATGCTAACATAAAGGGGGTATATTGATGGGATCCATGTTACCATATATACCATACATGGATCCTATGGGTAGGGGATTCATGCTAGTTTTATGTATGATTTGGTGATTTCTCAACCATGTTTACTGGAGGCCAAGTGGATAGTGTCTGCCTAAATCCCCTGAGCCTGGGTCCCCGGAATCTGGAATTCCCGTCCGGGCTGCAAAGGTCGAGGTTGAAAGTCGAAGGGAAGGTCGCAAGCACAGGCACTGCGAAAGTAGCCTGTGCGAGGCTGGTCTACGATAGAGATTCCACCACTCAAAATGGAGATGCAACTGACAACAACTGACAACAACCAGGAAAAATGTGGATTTCACCGACAGCGTAGGTTTTCTTCAGCAGTTCCAAAAAAGAGTCAGTTGGAAAAAAGTTAACCAACAAAGGGTTGAAAATAGAAGGGATTCAAAATCACCAAACAGGGTTTGTTCGGTTTGGCTTCCTTAACTCAATTTATGAACTGTGGAAAGTGTCAGAACTTCCACATGACCTTAACAACCTGCAGCCTTAAGTTATTGTCATCTTCCAGACCCACCACTCACACACTCAACGCAAGCGGTCGACTTGAGGGGATGTACATATATATATATATATGTATATAGTATCAACTGTATCATTTGGTGTATATATATATAGTACTTCGATAGATAATAAATACAAAATAATATACGGGAAACCACTATATGTGATGGTAAAGAAAAAGAACATGGTCTCCCGTTGATCTTTTCATCGGAATCAATTGATAAACTGCACAGCGAAAACTGGGCTGGTCTCAAAAGCGGACACACCGAAATCCACTGGTTGATCATCATTCCCCTATTGCCATCTGGTTATGACTAACATAGCCATGGTATAGATGACCCATTTACCCATAGGATCCATGTATGCTATATATGGTAACATTTACCATCAATATACCCCAAATGTTAGCATATATACCATACATGGATCCTATGGGTTATAGATGGTTTACCTAGCTATAAAATGGTGATTTTCCATGGCTATGTTAAATAACCAGATGGTAAAACATACTAAAATGATCTAAAATTGCCCTTTGGGAAGTATTGCAGTATACCCATTTTCAGACAGGGGGCCGTTGGCAGCTTTGCGTGGGTCATTCGAGAAGCGCTGGAGCTGATTCTTCAGCTGAGCAGAAGAGGCATGGGGCCCAACCAAACCTACGGGCCAAGATGGGACCAGAAGGCCCAAAAAATGGCTGGCATTCATGGATTGGTCAGCGTCAATCTATCGTATAAAAATGGAGAAACTCCGTTCGTAGCTCCAACCGGGCCCCCGTTTCATCGGGAAGATGGATACCCGTAGCTCCGGAGTGGTCCCTCCGGAAAACTCCACTGGATAGCAATAAACCATCCATCTTATTGGGGGTCTAGTAGTCTAATATGACCTTTCGAAAAACTCCCGCGAGTGTTGATGAACAAGTATTCTAAGAAGTCATCCTCGCGGTAGTTAGCCTTTTGATGCCTTTGAAGGGATTGAATATGATACTTATTCATTGAAATCAATGTGGTCCATGTTTTTTGCCTTGATGATCCCAAGCTGTCTTGAAGAAAACTATAGTTGTCACTGCTGTGGAGCCTGGTATATCAGTTCAACGTGGCTTCTCTATTGAAGTTGCATCACTAAGTTGAATCATTCAACATTTTCCCCATGGACTTGTCTGAAATCATGGCACCGAAAAACATTCCATTGTTGATCACTAACTTCCCCAACATATGCCAGTTAATGACATAAGTTTCTGGCATATCCCATAGGATCCATGGTGCTGCTATATATGGTAACATGGATCCCATCAATATACCCCCAATCAATGTTAGCATTAATATACCAGCACCATGGATCCGTCATGGGTATGCAAGTTGTCCAATGCATCTCCTCGCGGTCCCAGACTTCCCCCGTCCTCGCAATGCTTTCAAGGACTCTGCGCGTTCAGCTGCGCTGGATGCCGGGGGATTCATGCCCATTGGTGCAATGGGCACCGTGGGCACCGGTGGGTCGTTCGGAACATCCGCAGGAAAGTGTGGGACGTGGTCAGGCACACGCAAACTGGCCGCCAGCATGCTATGGGCAACTTAAAACCATGGCGCCGAACCGCGAGTCTGACAGCCCCTCTTAGCCTTGCTCTTGCCACAAAGCTGTCACTGCTTTTTCCGTGCCGTGAAGAAAACTATGTGATCAAAAGATATCAAAAGTTACTCATAGCCATCATCATGCCATCATCTCTATCCCATTCCGTCTAATCATGTCCCTTTCGACACCAATACATTGCTGGGTTGCTAGCTGTCACTTCCTGCGCCTTCAAATGGGCCGAGCTGCCACTGCCATACGGAGACCCAAACATGACCAACATGACAAAAGAAGCTGAATATATGGAGGCTTCCTGAGTCATGGAGGTGCCCCCATAGCTGGTTTTAATTTTGATTTTTATTTATGTTTATTTCATGGAAATCCACTCATGATAAATATTGATCATAAAAACGATATAAATAGATTTTCATCATGGTTACCCCCAGATTCTTATCCATAGCTGGTTCATCGATGGTTTTATCCAAAAATATGGATAGCAAAAACTGGGGGTACCCTCTGGTGAACTAACATAGCAATGGAAAATCATCATTTTTCATGGGAAAATCCACTATTTCTATGGCCATTTTCCATTGCTATGTTAGTTCACCAGAGGGTAACCCCCACTATCATGACAAAGGGAAAGCTCCGTATCTCTGGCTTCGAGGCCCCAGCATCCTCCACGGTGAAACTTGCCATGCATCGATGGCAACTCCTGAGTTGGGGTTGATATCTGAGCCTTGGGGTCAAACGAAACCTCTTGGAGGTGTGAAAGATCTCCAACCACGAACAGAAACGTATAGAAATGTATGGAAGATGTATAGAAAACGTATAGTCTATAGTCTTGGTAGTTTGGCACCTGATAGATGGCTCAAGACCTGTTGCACTGTGATCACTTGCAGTGTTGCATCCATGAGGGCAGTCATTATCTATGCCTACGCTGTGGTTTTGATTCCACGCGGTGGTTCTGATCTCTAAGACTTGGAACATAACCACACAGATCTGTCCATGCTCAACCCCCAAGCTAGAATTTGATACAGTGTACTTTCGGATGTTCGTTTGTTTTTGAAGTGTTCCCCAAAGATTTCAGAGAGGGGGTTTCCGGGGTTTCCGGGGTAAAACGGGTCATCCAAGTCAGGCCAGTTGAGTATTGAAACCCATGGTGACGACTGGGGGACCTCTGGATCCAGGCATCGCTCTGAGTCGGGTACGACAAGGCCAGCGCAATGGATGAGCTGGCAATAACCTTCGGAATTTCAAACAGGATTGGTTTTCACGGGAAAATCTTAACCGGAAACCATCGATTTTCCCATTAAGATCATGGGGTTTTCCTGTCGATTTTCCCTCAAACCAATCCATTGAGAATTCAAACAGGATGCAGGTCGTACAGCCATGTGCAGCCCACATCCTTTCGATGGCTAACCAACAGCTTTCAAACATATTGCCTATTTGACTGCACAACGGAAAGTATATACCTTACTTTTAGATACTTTTAGCATCCTTTTACTGGTTGGTGGTATACCTACCCCTCTGAAAAATCATGGAGTTCGTCAGTTGGGATGATGACATTCCCAACTGAATGGAAACTCATAAAATTCCATGGTTCCAAACCACCAACCAGATAAATATCCCTCTCATATCCTCCGGTCTCATCTTTGCCATAGCTTGCTGGTGAACAATTTCACCATTTCGTTCGATGATTTTCCCAACTGAATAGAAAAATAAAAAATGTTCCAAACCACCAACCAGTATATAACCATCATATTCCCATTGTTGTTGGTTTATACCCTATTAACCACTATTAACCATCACTACTAACCAGATATATAACCATCCTTTTACCACAGTAAACTGATGTGGAACCTCAGAGAATCCGCTGAGTCATGGACAGGACTCAAGGCTGCGGAGACCTTAGTAAGCTGGCGTCCCTACCAGGTGTATGTGCATAACAATGCATGGCTTTGCGAATTACCCTCTGGTAAAGTAACATAACTATAGAAAAACACAACTTTAAATAAATCAACTATAGAAATGGGTCATTTTAAATAGCTATGTTAGTTTACCAGAGGGTATCCACATACAACACCTTCAAAAAGGATATCGATTTACAAATGATATTCAACAATATTCAACAATGACCCTCACCGTCAATGGAATTAGGATGAAATCAATCCGGTGTCGCGCAGTGCCACTGCCAGTCGACTGGACATCCTGCAATTGAGAAAAAACAGCACATTCACAGCTTGCTGGACATTAAAATGGCAAACCCCAATGCCATAAACCATCACCAAAATCAGTCCTAAGTCATCACCAGTGTTATGGGTGCCCAAAAAACCATCCCCAGTCATGGTAGGTGTATGGCAGCCAGGCAAAATTCCACATCCACTTTTTTGATGCCCCAAGAAACACCAGCAGCTCGAACCGCAGCAATGGCAGCCAGACCCACCTGGCCGTGGCATGAAACACCCGTGTTTTATTGGGTGTAACAAAAAATGACGACTAATGTGACCGGAGGATGGGATTCCCAGATATGTTAATGGGTCAACCCCTCCATATATATATATATATAATATCAACGCATATAATTTTACAGTTCAACCATGAGAAACCCAATCTTCATTGGTTGAACACTTGTGTTGCTGAAGCGCTTGGTTCGCCCACCGCTTCCGGTCCAGGATGGTGCCAGCCTCTTCCCCAGTCTTGCCATCTGTAGCGGCTGCCTGAGACTTACCATAAGAGGATGCTCCATAATTATAGCCATCAATGAAAGTGAGGCCCCCACCGCCACCAGTTATGTTTGTTGGATTTTGTTGCTTTCTGATTTCTCACCCAATAAAAACAATAGTTCGGTGTATCTCTATGCATCTATATCTATATATTATTATATACTATAAACCATGGACATCCATGGACACAACCTAGTGCTACAAACTATTGTCGAACTATGGTCAACTAAGTCAATCTACTATAAACCGCAGTTGCCCATATATCTAATCATAATAATTATATATATATAATTATATAACCCGGTTTGCCTTGGGATTCCTTGTGTTTTTTTTTCCATAGCCAAGTCGAACACGACCCTTTTTTTTGGTGGTCTCCTTGGCCACTTCCAGTGATGACGTTTCAGCTGCCACGCGCGGCACTTCAGCCTGGGGCGCCACTTTCAACTGGAGAGGGAACACCCAGAGGTAAACGTTCACAGTTTGCTATGGAAAAAAAAAACGCTTTTAATATAGGTAAATCAACTATAAAAGGTGGAAAATCACCATTTTCAATGGGTAAATCAACTATAAATGGCCATTTTCCATAGAAAACTATTAGTTTACCAGAGGGTAAATCTAGATGTAAATCTACTGCGAAAGTTCCAATCCAACCCAATTCAGGGATACTGGCATGACTATAGTCAGGCATTGATTTCGAAGCAAAAAAAACTGAAGACATATGAAAGACAAAGGCGTTTAACCCTGGCTCACCGGTCTCTAAAAGTTTTAGTGGCCTGTGGATGTGTCTTGTTTCATGCCAGGGGATTGTCTAATGATGAGCCCATCAGCCCAACAATAGATGCTTTACTCACACAACATTGGCTATTAATTTACTGGTTGGTGGTTTTAACCATCTTGAAAATATGAGTTCGTCAATGGGAAGGATGACATCCCATATAGGAAATGGAACATAAAATTCATGTTTGAAACCACCAACCAGAATTTATCTGAGGAGTGTAGATCCAAAAAGACAATATCGCCCGCAAACAACATGACTAAACAATCAGTGCTGTTGGGCAACTTAATTCACGGCTCCTCGGCTCGCAAAACAATAGGCTCCTAACAACCGCCTAATCACCAAACAACAAATTAAGCTACAGGATGGTGCCCCTCAGTTATAAGTTGGTTTATAGACCAGGTTAACTAAAGTTACATCTACCATAAACCAACAAGGCACCTTAGCTATCTTGGCGGCCCGCAGGGCCCCATCCTGTACCTTTCAGGTAAGGTCTAACTGAGTCGCAGTTCGGCTGAGATCCTAGCTGGAGGCATCAAAGATGCATAGGCCGCATCCGACTGAGCGCAGCAGTCGCGTCGAAAAAAACTCACGGATCGTTACGTAGCATGTTGAACCCATAGCCCATTGAATAAACATCGCTCTCCCCAAAATAAAAGATTTCAATCATGTCAATCCTGTCCAACAACCGCCAGAATCGCCTGAGTTCCTTCAAATCGAGGAGAGATTTCAGACGTGACTAAGCGCAATACAGCTGCTTTGGCCACCTCTTGCCATCCATCCTGGCGGATTTTTCTGTCACGAACAGCGGTCGACTCTTCCGGCTGAAATGTTGATATTTATCATTTGTACAACTAAAAGTTGACAAAATAACACAATTTGGAGACATATGAGCTATGTGTTGTATTGTGTGGTTGTTGTTTATTCCCATTTGGGACGCATGATTTTTGGTGCGGGCGTAGTTTCATAGATGGTTTCCTCTCCCGTCAAATGGTGGACAAAATCTCAACGAAAATTCCCAGATAACTTCGCGGACATGTCTTAGGATTTGGGATACCCTCTGGTAAATTAACAGTTGGACCCTGGCAGATACAGTAGGGGTTGGAAGATTAGTTTCCATTAAAACTAGGGCTATTTTCAGGGTCCAACTGTTAATTTACCAGAGGGTATCTCAGCCTCACTTCTCTTGGGGCTCGGTGGAGAAACCCAGTCCCTTCTCCCAGATTTCGGGTGGACGTATTGGATCTCTCCATTGAGGCGCAGAATTTGACGGAAAATGATATGACCATGTCTATCTGGTAAGCACGTGGTATAACACCAGATTTTTTGCTACATATGCTCACTTTGGTTATTTAACCAGTCATGATGAGTCACAATTTTGCCTGCTGAAATCCCGATTTGGGGTGGTTTAACTGCAAGTTGCCCTCCAGTAAACTACCATATAACGCATAATATAGATATGGAAAAACACAATGTTTTATAGGAGTTTATAAGAATCATCGAACTAAGTGGATATCAATCCCAGATGCTCCATGTATGCAATATTTACCTACATTTGGGCCATGTTTGGGGTAAATGTAGGTAAATATTCCAGCACCATGGAGCATCTGGGAATGGTTATTTTCCATAGCAAACTGTTAGTTCGCCAGGGGGTACCCTCTGGTTAACATAGCCATGGAAAATGGCCCATTTATAGTGGATGTTCCCATTAAAACCTCCATTTATGAGGGATTTTCCATGGCTATGTTAAATAACCAGAGGGTAACGCCTGGTTTAACTGCAGATCCCTGACCTCTCCAGCCCGCCTTGGTAGCAGCCTTCGACAGTTGGTGGGCCACGGCCCTGGCAGCTGCCTTGCCAGCCTTGTCGACAGGTGACCTTCCTATCATGTTGGGATGATAATAACAAGGGTTACCCTCCAGTAAAAAAAAAAGTTCAACCCTAGCAGTTTTGGGGGAAGATTAGTTGAAACCACTCAAACATGGCTAGTTTCGACTGTTCATTTACCAGAGTCACCAGAGGGTAATGTTTGGGGCGTAGTAACCAACAACTATACAAATAAGAAAGAATTTCAACCAGCTATCAGTGTTTTTTTGCCTTTGGGTAGGTTGGTTAAGCCCCCATGAAAGATATAAGTATATACATATCATATATATATATATATATGTGTGTGTGTATGTATGAATGTGTATATTTATATATATGTTCTATATTTAAAGATATATAGATAATATAGATTCCATCAGATGTTTCTTGTACAGAGTCCGTGCTCCTAGACAAGGAGACATCATACAATTAGACAGCTTTTTACCTGCGCACACACACAGATCAATGGTTCCAAATAGTGACAATATAGTATGACACGATTGTATGATTATATTGCGATCATAAATACCCTCTGGTAATGACTAACGTAGCTATTGAAAATGGCCATAGAAATAGTTGATTTTCCCAGTAATAGCATGGTGGATCTTTCCATACTATGTCAACGTTTACCAGAGGGTAATCATAAAGTCAGTTTAAGATGTTCAATTCTCTTGTCTGTGGGGCCATCAAATCCATCAGATTTCCTAAGCCCCCGCGCCATGCTGGCAATGGCCGCCGAGCTCGTGCGCCAGCCGCTGCCGACGATGGCTTCCCTGCCCGTTTTTTTTTTTTTTTTCGGGGTTGCATTGCCAGGCGGAAAAGTATTGGTTAATTGGGCTGGGACAACAAAACAACTAGAATTTTATGTCATCAGGCATGAATTTTCAGAATGATTATATATATGCCAAAATAATCGAATCATCTTGGGTTTCAAATGATTTACAAGACGTCCATCGAAATCATTTGACCGAATTAAATCATCCCCTTGTCCAAGAATCAGTCTTTCAAGTATGAGTGTCATGCCTTTTGAACAATTCCATCTGGTAATCAAATGTGGCAATGGTATAAATTATAGAGGTTTTAATAGGAAAACCAATGGAAATGACCAGAGTATACCAGTATACCATAGTCATGTCTCTCCAGCCACCATTTGGGGATGCAAATAAAACATGCTGCAAGCTGCTGTGAGGCATGGGAATCTTGACTCACCAGGATTCAACTCAAACAGTTGGGTGGATCTTGGGTTTCCCTTGTCGTTGGAAACGCTTACAGTATAGTATGTTCATTGTAGAAGTATTGCTAGCATGTGCTCAAGAGGTGTGTTTGCTAGGTATATTTTTACATATTTTTACGAACATATTTTTGTTTGACCAGTATATATATATAGAGATTGTGGTAAACCCAACGTCATGTCGTCACCATCCCCAAGTCATCACCATTGGTGGAATCTCAGTACCTGGTGGCCAGGGCAACCTCTCCGGGCGAGGAGTGCCTGGAATTTCTGGAGGTGGTGAACTGTCAAATATCACCAAATTATGATGAAATTATGGTGGATATCAACCAAATTATGATGAAATATCTCAAGATGTTTTGTTGCGGGGTAATATCAACCAAATTATGATGGACGATTTTTTTGAATATCAACCAACATAGCCAACCAACATCAGTACTTCAATTCTTTGATGATCGAACAAAAATACGTGCTAATGACACAGTGGACGTCGAAATGGGCAAGTGCTAATATATGAGACCCGGAATCGATGGGAGCATGATGGAACATGGGTATCTAACCAACCAACCAACTATTGTGTTATGATAAAAGGAGATTAAATTATGGAGTTACTTTTTTTCGCCGTTTCAGGAACCTAAATCTATGTTACATCAGGGAACGTACAGGCACTTCCTAAAGCTTGATATGGTACAGTCGCCCACATTTCATGACCGTCAAGACCCTAATGAATTGAACCAGTGAGTTCCAAGCTCCCGATCTCCTAATCCAACATTCAAACGAAATGGTGCCAATCTTAAATAAGCCTGCCCAAAAAAAGAACTGTGTTCTTTAACTGGCT
Source organism: Cladocopium goreaui (assembly GCA_947184155.2). Classification (NCBI taxonomy): domain Eukaryota; class Dinophyceae; order Suessiales; family Symbiodiniaceae; genus Cladocopium; species Cladocopium goreaui. The sequence continues at coordinate 274,256 of CAMXCT020006644.1, read as the reverse complement.
ATGTTTTTTTCATTTGCAACTATTTTGTTAAATCAAATCGTGTATGTTACCCTCTGGTAAACTAACATAACTATGGGAAATCACCATTGTTAATATTTGTTAATGGTAAATCCACTATAAATGGCAATTTTCCATAGCTATTTTGACATAACCAGAGGGTATGGTTCGTCTATTTTCCTATTCATAGCGAATGCTTCGAAGGCGATCGGGGCGATCTCACCTGGCGACCAACTCTGCAACGACTTCTGCAGCTGTCTGCGCTGCAAGGTGCTCTTGGACTTGGAAGCCTGCCTTGGCAGGGCATGGCTAGCTGGGAAATGGAGATCTAGTGGAGTTTCATGGGGTATCTCTCTAACCCATAGGATCCATGTATATATAAGCTAAATATATCCTCCTTCCCATTCCCTGGGTGGGGTTGGGGGGCCCCATTTTGTAGTGAACCAACCCCTGTCTCTACAAAATGGCTCTGGTACACAATCTCCATCCTACAAAATGGTCGGTCTATAACCCATGGCTCTACAAAATGGTAGTGCCTGTCACCTGTTTTGATCCACAAATATTTTGACAATTTAGTCAAAAAATGATCAAACCAGTGCATTCATGATTTTATAAAACATATAAAAATCCCAGAGCCATTTTGTAGAGCCTCTATCTTGGCAAGACCTCAGCGTCAACTGCCTTTTTCCCAGTGCCATTTTGTAGGGTTTTTACCCTCTGGTCGTCTTCACTCCTCCTTTTCGGAGGTGGATCCATTTTTTTTCATGCAACTTTTGCAGCATGAATATTTTTCTATTTTTTTTGCCAACAATGTGCTGGCAATCCTTCTGAAGATGGATTTTTTTTCCGGTTCCAGTATGTTCCGGTCACAAAAACGGTTCCAAAATGTTCCAAAGCAAAAACGAAGATCAGGAGAAGAATGCTATTTTGACACAGATCTTCCAGGGAACAATCGGTATCGAGGTTTGGATAAGGCTGAAGAATCCGACAAGATCCAGAAGGATCCAGAAGGAACAAATTCAATCACAATTCTTTGCCACTGCTCTTTTCAACACAATCATAAAAATATGATCTATCTTCAGACCTACACCAGTCTACAAAATGGTTGACTCTAGGCAGCAGGCCAAACCATTTTCTAGAAAAAACATACCCCATGGATCCCCATGGGTTATACACAGACTAATTTGTAGGATGGAGACTGTGTCCTAAAGTGTATATGAGCCAACCATTGCAAACACAAATATACACCTACAAAATGGTACATTTATTGAAACGATGGGTTCTCTACAGAATGGCTAGCTGATTTTTCTTTGTCAATAACTAATTCACATTTTTTTAAACCACCAAATCATACCCTTAAAAACATCTACAAAATGGCTTTTTGTTTGTTACAAAATGGTTGGTCTTGGTGCCCAAAAATGATCATGCCTTCAAAACAAAAATGATAAAACCAGGTAAAACCCACAAATTACTACAAAATGGTATGTCCGACCCCATTTAAGGCCACCAATTCCCATAAAATGGTTGAAAATAGGCACCCCAACCCCCCCCATTCTGTAGAGGAAATGGCAACGGGGATCTAAATATATGGTAACATTTACCATCAATATACCCCCAATGTTAGCATATATACCAGCACCATGGATCCAATGGGTAATGGGGTATCTCTCTATGTTTCATGATTTTAATGGCATAAAACTAACCAAACCTATCCAAATCTTAGCAACTATTGGATATCCCAGAATCGGTTGAATGGAAAATCTGTACCCGTGAAGCAATAGGCAGCTGGCAACGTCCTCGGGACACTGGCAAAGTTAGGTCTCTTTCAAAGCCGATGCATGACATTACAACTGTCGAGATGTGATCAAAAACTGACCCTTTTTTGCTCGCATGATCATGCATTACCGTCTGGTAAACATACATATATAACTATGGAAAGATCCACCATTTTCAATGGGTAAATCCACTATTTCTATGACCATTTTCGCTATTTTGACAAAACCAGAGGGTATCTCCCGCCATCGGAGCACACACAAGCACCTCACCTACGCTGGGATGTCAATGGGTGATACCCCCAATACAATCCGATACAATGGAAAACATATGGGTGGGTTCCATTTTTTTTAATGAAGGTACCCCATTTTATGGGATGGTTTTAGGACACATCATGAAACATCCCCAAAAATGGATGGATTTTGCCCAGAAAAGCACCATTTTTCTCGAAACCAGTGGGATGTTACCATCGCGATCCACAGAATCCACGCCGATCTTCCCTGCTCTCCGCGGATTTTTTTTTTTCACAGCGCAAGCGCCCGAATCTCCGCAATGAAGGAGAGGAAATGGGCCTTTGGATCACCGGGCCTGAGGCGAAAAACCAACCCGACCCGACGAAACCCACTAACGACCCAACCCGAGTTTCTCCGTGAGGGGATGATGTGGGTAAATGCAATCAGGAAAATGCCTGTATATATATATTGTGTGTGTATACATAGATATAAGGACATTTATAATATATATATATATATAATTCATTAATTATACATGTTACATGCATAAATATGTAAATATATATATATAGTTTGTATAACCTGATATGTGCGGTCACTCAAAGTCTTTGACTTATCTGGAAAATCATTGCAAGGAAACATGTCTCTGTTTTCAGCATTCTGGCACAAGACATCAGCCGAGAACAGATTTGCAGCCCAAGTTCTGTGCATTCAACTTCTCAAAGCTTTGCAGCACGAGACTTCTGACAACGTGGTCGGTAATCCCAACCTGCTTTCTGCATGATTCTGTTCGTTCCAGCTGAGTGGCAATATCAAGGCATGAGTGCGGAACAGGACATTCAACCACATAGCTGTTAGTTTTGATTTGATTTGGTTACAAAAGAGTGGGAAATATAGCCCTGGTCATGTGCACCCCTGAATTCTCAATAACTATCTGAAGATGGAACCTATAGACGGCCCTGAGAAATTGTAAATGGTTCATTCTCAATTACATATAACAATCATCCAAGAATTGGACACATGTACATGTATATCTAGATGTCCCACATGCCTATGGCGATGAGCGTATTCCTTCTGGAGATGGCATTGTTGCCCTACCCTACTCAAGTCCCAGCAAGTCAAGGGACAATTAAATCATGTGCAGCTGCCATGAGTGCTGTGACGGTCGTGCACAGCATGAAGAGCTCCGCCAAAGACTCCATCAAAGGACCATCAATGGAATTACCTCAGCCACAGCACCCTTTGCATTCGCTCTTGCATATTCACATACATGACCAATTTTGAGGGCATGTCGGCCCTAATGCTTTACACACATGTTTTTCTGCGTTCAAATGATGGTGGAAGTCATGGGCTTTTTGACCCAAGCAAATACCCCAGGAGAGAAGCACACCACACCTTCGAAATTTTGATGGTGATGTTTGTGGCAGCCATTTAGATCACAATTTATGATACATGTAACGGACGGACCTAATCATCCTACTCAGGGATGAATTGAGCCTGAAAGCAAGCAACGAATGGGAATGCTATCTTTCATCTTTCTAGCCGAGATTACCAATTGTAGCCCCATCAAAACTTCCATAGCATATTTTTCCCATTGGCCCAAGCTACCCTTTTGAACGCACCCTGCCGGGTATCAACTGGTCCAAGTGGCCTAGCGCAACCTGCAAGACTCTGGACATCACTTGCGCGGCCATAGCATCAACAAGGGCACCCTTCCTGAGATTTGCTGTTCCAACATCAATTGTCAACCTGCTGGGCATCTTTAAAATGTCCTAGGCATGTCTATTTCAACAATCGGGTTGATTGGTTTGATTCATTTTGACACTGCAACGGTACAAAAATGTAACCCAACAGGCGGATTAGAATATTCGAAATGCCCTGGAAATCCCATGGGTTCCCCCAGGTCTTCAGCCCGCGTCCAAGCGTCTCTCCCGCAAGGCGTCGCGAGGATAGGAGCTGAATTGCTGCGTTCGGATGCCCGAGGCCGCGGCACAGCAGACATTGGAAGCCCGCGGGCGTCAAACGTGGCACGCGACACAAAAGCTCGTAGCAACGCACTTCATGGCATTCCTAAGTTCTATGGAAATTTGTGGTCAATGTGGAGGTGGGTTTCTGGAAAAAAAATGTTAAAACTATCTAAATCTGGGATCAGTGGTGTTGCTAGAAGTGAGGTGCCTTGCAGGTTGGAGCATCAAACATGAAGGAAACATCGAGTAAGTTGATTTTAAGCTGAAGCCCTTGAGTCACAAACATTCTGGAAAACCATATTTGTAAGCCACTGACCTTCTACAAAAAGATACGAAATGGTTGTGTATATATATATATTATAAAATAATGATAATAATAACAATAATAATAACACGCAAGAAACAACAAGAAACAACATTCCGATCAACCCAAAGACTCTTGCCACCTCATGGGGCGGGCACCTGAATCTGATTGAACCCACAACAAAAGTGCACCAATCATGACCATCATCTTCACGACCACCACCATCATCAGCATCATCACCATCATCAACAACAACACCAACAGCCTCATCAGCAGCATCATCATCATCCTCATCACCACCATTGCAATCATTCTGGGTAAATTATAATATTTCACTAACCTGAAATTAAGGCCATTTAGGGATGATTCCCCTTACTAACCATGATTCCAGTGAGGTCGCAGTGAGGTCATTATAATCTACCCAGATCATTGCAATCATTGCAATCATTATGAGCATGAACCACAACCATCCAAAACACCCCCAGCACATCGCATACATCGCAGCCAGCTTCATTCAGCCCCTGCTGACACATGAGCGCCAAGGCATCGCAAGCGTTGGCCCCACCAGAAACGCAGCGATTCCCAGCTGACAGCAGGGCATCACAGAGCTCCAGGGTATGGTCCTAGCCGATGCAGCTGGACTTGGAATGAATTCATGCAGATTTTTCATCAAAAAAAACGATGTTTGACTCTAAAGCATGGTCTTACCAAACATGTTCCGGTTGGTTGTTGCGCCACCCCCTTAACAAATCTGGAAGTCATTGAGGTTCATCATCCTAGATATGGTCAGAGAACAGTAACTCATGTGAAGCTGCATGCCAATTACAAATACTGTTCATGGACAAATTATGCCAATTTCAACTTATCTATATAACCAGGTACACTGTATATTAGTGGTCGTATAAGCTTCAAAAAACATTGGGTTCGGTTAACCATTGGTTTACCAGCTAAAAAACCATGGCAAGACGCTGCTTTGCGCAGGGTGAAGAGCTCCCCTCCAGGGGGCGTGAGATGACGCCCCCAAATTTTCTCAAGTTGCAATTGTGTTTCAGCATTCTTGATGCAAGCCCAAGGGTGTCAATGCAAGTAAAACTTGTTCAATGGTTAAGTCTCATGGTCAGGACAATCTTTACAATCACTTGGGGTCATTATCGCAATGGAAGATGAAATCAAGTATTGCAGTCCAACAAGTACTGAACAACCATTCCCCATATTTTGCACTCTTGGGGGCGCTAGAAACATTCAGAAACCGTAATTACCTAAACTGAGGTTTCCTATGGGGCTTGCCGAAATAAATAGACCTTTGACACCATCTTTCACGATGGTCTGGGGCCTTCCCTGTCCAAAACACCCTTGGGTCCCACATCCAAAACCACTATAGGCGGAGTCACGAATGCCGAAAATATGGTCAGTTCCTTTCAAATTTCCGTTTCAACAAATCATGGGTTTATCATAATATAACTTATATAACGGTCAAAAAAAAAACTACATGCAGTTGATAGTCCGACACGTACCCTCTGGTAAACTAACATAGCTTTTGAAAATGGCAATAGAAATAGTGAGTTTTCCCATTAAAAATGGTGATTTTCCATAGTTATGTAAACGTTTACCAGAGGGTAACCTTCTAAGTTCCCAAACAACTATGACATCACAGACTCCTGCAGCTCAGCGTTCGCTGCCATCGCTGCCATCGCTCGGCAGATCTGATCTGCCAAGTTGAGCGATGCGTTGCCGGCGCGAACGGCAGCTTTGGTCAAGGCGGCCAACAAGGGAGCGGCACAGGGCAGCAAATGCTCCGGGAATTGGCCACCTGGAAAATCTGGCAGAGAATATATAGGCTGTGTATGCATGTGTAAATGTATATATATATATATATAAATATATATATTTGCACATATATAATACATACGCACATGACTAGAGCAATAGATAAATAAATAAAGAACTATATACTGATGATGATGATGATGAGGAGGAGGAGGAGGCGGAGGAGAACGACGTGGACGACGACGATGATAATAATGATGACGACGACGATGGGGATGAGGTTGAGGATGAGGAGGCGGAGGATGAGGAGGCGCAGGCGGAGATCTATGGAATGTTGATACGGTATAATTGTGAGGTGATGTCAAAAAGCGCCCGCTGCTGTCATTTCCACCAGCGAAATCATCTTCTACCCCTGCATGTTTCCAAAATTTTGGCCGGGTTCAAACATGTTTTCAGAGCCAATTTCCGCAAAAATTTCCACCATCATGTTGACTTTGAACCCACTATATCATCATGTTTGTTGGTTAAATCATGCTAAATCCGTATTTTGGATGGTTAAATCATGTTAAATCCGTATTTTGAATGGTTAATTCATGTTAAATCCCCATTTTGGATGGTTAAACCATGTTAAATCCCTATTTTGGATGGTTAAATCATGTTAAATTGTTCTTGGTAAATCCCATTCAAATCCCAGGTTTTTGTAGGTGAAATGGGCGACGCCAAGTGACTCAGCTTCCTCTGGACGGCCTCCACCAGCAAGTGATCCATCTGCGCGTCCAGCGGTGCCAGCCCTGCCAGGGCGCAGAAACGACGCTCAGTGAGGTGGAGCGACTTGCCACTGACCTGGCTGAAAGGTATACCCTCTGGTAAACGTTGACATAACTATGGAAAATCTCCATGTTTAATGGGTAAATCAACTATTTCGACTGGGCCATTTTCAATAGCAAACTGTTTGTTTACCAGAGGGTACCATGGTGCTTCATCCATGTTCATCCCACTGAGTTTTTGTGGCTAACATTTTTTCTAACATGTAACCCTGGTTTTTTGAGATTAAGGGGCGCAATGAACATGGTATTCCCATGTCCCCTCTGGTACCCTCTGGTACCCTCTGGTAATGACTAACAGTTTGCGAACTTGAAAATGGCCCAGTCCAAATAGTTGTTTTTCCGATTAAAAATGGTAATTGTCCATCAAACATTCCGTATGGTGGAAACTCATCAAGGGACTAAGTAGAAAAATGATTTACCTATGAATATATATATATATATATATGTAGAGTTAGGTTCATTAATTTTCCATAGGTCTGTTGGTTTACTGGACTTGGATGTAATTTTCGGTCACTTTCATGGGGAAAGTCATGGGAAAATGATGCACATTGACGAAGAAGCAAACAATCCACTATAAATCCTTAACTTTAGGACGTAGTGAATGGCTTGTATTTGGAAGTAGTGATTAAATGATTCAGGAAGTTGTCTACATATGTTACATATATATATATATACCATCTTGTTATTTAACATAGCCATGGAAAATCACCATTTTTAATAGGTAAACCCAGGTAAACCATCTATAAATGGGCCATCTATACCATGGCTATGTTAAATAACCAGAGGGTATATATATAACTATTTCGAGTTTTTGGGTGTTCACCTTGATTTTCTAGCCATAAGACAGGTTTGTAATCATGATTTTGCATGGTTTTTCGAAGATGGATCAAGGAATAAGAGTTTAGCTGGCCACATGGAACTGGAACTTGAGGAAATCATTCAAACGTCAGATATCTGATATGTGTTCGCTTTACTTTCTGGATGGCAGTGATAGTTGGGGGCAAATTCATTAATTGGAATGATGGCAACACATGTTCAAGACAACAACCACAACCAACGTGTGGCTTTAACCAACCAAAATCAGCTGTGGATAACAGCAATGCTGGTAAACTTTCAGTTGTGGAGTGAGTAATTATATACGTATATGTATATATATATATATATATATTATATGTGTGTGTATGTATGTATATGGAATATGACATTGCAAAGTTGTGGGCAGTAGCTTTAAGATATTCCATGCTCCAACTCAAGGCATTCCCCGGAAAAACGTACCGAACGAAGCTCGGGGGACCATGCCCAATTGTCATTGGAAGGATATTGGATGCTATAAATCCATGCAAATCTGTGATATGGACAAATCAAACCAAATTCATGAACCATATAAACCACAAATTGGGGCTGGTTTACAATTCGAGTGGGTCCCCCAGTACTGGGTTCTACTGCAGTAGATGGAAAAAACATATTCAAACCCTGCAACAAACTCTGTCTTGAACCCCCCCGACCCCGAATCTCAATGTTTCAGCGCGTGTTACCAAAAGTGGTTTGATTATTTTGTCCATTGGAGCTATAACGCACTTCAGCTCACAGTAACATTGAACTTTGGGGTTCTTCAGGGGCTGTATTCGATAGAAAAGGCTTGAATATGTCGTCCATCTATGGTAGCAAATGGAACTTACACAAACACGGGTTTTATGCAGTTGATTACAAGTGGATGAATCCTTATTTTTCTTCTTTCCTTAAAACAAGAACATACGGCATGAAAAGCACACCCTTGCA
>CAMXCT020006644.1:243109-260609 GCA_947184155.2 Cladocopium goreaui | reverse complement strand
TCAATATTTATTGTCAAAACATGTTGAAAAATGAGATTTTTATCCATAAATTCTGTCCACAGTCAGTTTTAAAACATTCAGGGGTTCATTTTCAAGGTGTGGCACTGAAATTTTGAAAGATTTGAATTGAATGCGATTTAATGGACATAGATGGCGCAACTCATTTCAAGGTATTGCAATGCAATTTTAAAAGTTTTTTCAATATTTATTGTCAAAACATGTTCAAAAATGATATTTTTATCCATAAATTCTGTCCACAATCAGTTTTAAAACATTCAATGGTTCATTTTCAAGGTATTGCAATGATTTATTTTTTGAAGATTTGAATGCGATTTAAGGGACATAGATGGCTCAACTCATTTTTGAACCGATCGAAAAACAATTCTGGCGTTTGAATGGGATTTAAGGGACATAGATGGCGCAACTCATTTTTAGGATAAAAAATATAGGGGAATTTTATATATATATATAATATTTACAATACAAACATGTGCAATCTTCAGTATAAACAAACAAAAATGATCGGAAATGTAGTAAAATTAGTTAAGAATATATACCCTTGTGTCCATCTACTGGAGTGGCAGTTGCGCCATCTACCTTTTCATTTTAAAGTAGGGCAATTTTTTCTTCAATTGGCGGACGTCGTTTTATGTTCCAGCTAAAATAGCGCCGTTTTCTTTCTCAACCCGCGGTGCCATCTTATGGGTATTTTGGTTTTTGAGTTGAGCCATCTACTTTTACATCCGTATATTATTATTATCATTATTCTTATTATTATTATAATTATATGCTTATCACCCCCCTCCGGATTAAGTAAAAAAGGTGGGTGGGTCAATTCTTTAGTGGACCCAAGGGGGGCTAGAAGTGGGACATCTAAAGAATGGAACCCCAAGCTCTATAGAATGGAGAGACCGGACTAACATATCATAACAAATCTCTATAGAATGGAACCCCAATCTCTATAGAATGGAACCTCCGAGGGTCCTACAAACAGAGGCATGTCTATAAAATGGAAGAACCGGTGATTGGCTTGAAAAGTGCTTAATTTCATTTGTTTCCTCTATTTTTTTCCCTAGGAAATGGTGAACAGAGAAGTTGTAAAATTATGTGAAAATTTTGTTTGTATTTCAAGATCTTGGACCACCATTCTTTAGAGATTTATAATATTTTATAACTGTTTATGATATGTCAGTGTTGTTTCCGCACGTTTTTTTCTATAAAATGGAGGGCCACAGCACATACCCCTTGATGTCATTGAACCAGTGAGCTCTATAAAAAGGAGGGCCTCGTGATGTCATTAAACCAATGTGCTCTAAAAAATGGAACTTCGTTTTTTTTGAAAACACACAACTGGTGTCTAAAGAATGGGAAATTGTAAATTTAGAGGTGATCCCGGATGATAACCCGGAACTCAAAAAAATGGAACCTCCAGCTTCCACCAGATGAGGTCAAATAGCGACCAATATGCCTCTAAAGAATGCAAGTGGTCAAAGATGGAAAACCCATAAAATCCAAATCACTAAGTAACCGTGGGGCCCAGGCCCGCCATTTCCTAGGGGAAATTCCAAGGGGGATTACTTATCATTATATATTTCTTTATTATTATGATGATGAGGATGATGGTGGTGAACAATTATGATACGGAACATGACAATGATAAATCAGAAACTGTTGTTGCGTGAATTTCGGAGTCCTGAAAGGATTCCAAAAATATGTTCATGTCTAATCATGCCCATGTTTGCAGGTAAACAAATCCAATGTCAATCTTAATGTTCCAGAAAATTCAGTCGAGTTTTTCATGGGTTTAACCATTGGTTTCAGTCGAGTTCCGTGATATGTACCCTCTGGTAAACGTTTACATAACTAGGAAAATCACCATGCTATTAATGGGTAAATCATGGTAAATCCACTATTTCTATCACCATGTTCAATAGCAAACTCTTTGTTTACCAAAGGGTAAGCATCATCAATATCCCAGTAATCCATCATTATCCCAGCCAATCATCCCTTTTTTAAACCATATTAAACCATAGTAAACCTATTAAACCATACATCATGATGAAATCACTCAGAGGGTATGTTCATCTATTTTCCAGAATGGAAAGATCCACCATTTTTAAGTTCGGTAAACCATCTATTTCGATTAGGGCCATCTATACCATGGCTAAAAATGAAATCACTTGGATGGAATCCCAGCGCCAATCACCGAGGTCACCGAGACGCAAATCTTGGACCTCGAGGCTCTGGCTTCGACGACTCAAAACTTCCAGCAGCTTCACTAAGGCGTCCTCGTGGCTGGCTGGTGGTGAATTTGGGTTTTTGGGTAGGTTGCGTGGCTCATGGATCCCCTGATTTTAGCTTTTCGAAATCCGGGGTCATTGGATTCATACTTCGACAATCACCATGTTTACCCTCTGGATATCTCTGACACAGTTTGCTATGGAAGCGATGGCCCATTTTTATATATCATAGATGATAAAAAAAAAACCATAGGATCCATGTATGGTATATATGGTAACCTTTTACCATCAATATACCCCTAATGTTAGCATATACCATACATGGATCCTACAAAGTGGGCCCCCCTAGATAGCTAAGTTAAGTTGGTTTATAACTCCAATAACTATGGTTTATGGTACCTATAACTATAGTTAATGGGGTTTATAAACCATCTTATAACTGGGGGGCCCCACATTGTATGGGAATGATGACTTGCCGATCTGACACATTGTTCTCGCTTTGTCAAATGGCTCCGAGCCGCTCCTTCCTGACCTATGTCGGATAGGTTTCTCGAGCCGGTGAGGCCCCTAAGAACATACTCTGTCTGTGCGTGTGCTGATGTATATATATATATATACACAAACAAATATAAACAAATAATAACAAATAATACACATATACATATTATATATGTGTGCGCACGTCATATAATATATATATGTGTGTGTAATATATATATATATATACATACATATACATATAATATGCGTGTATGCGGGTATATGCGGGTATGTATAATATATAATATGTGTAGATGATTACGTGTATGCACCTATTTGCAACCAATAACGGATGGGCATGTTTGGAGCATATACCTAGGAAGAGCACCCACAAGGTGTAGCATATGTATGCATATGTATGTTTTTGGGATGTGAGTCTGACCCAATCACATTCAACTCACATAATCGATTGGTGGCTTCACCAAACCCCCAGTATCCCTCAGTCGTTTTGGCATGTTTTGGCATGATAACACCATTCAATGGCACACATGAACACCCAGCATCCAACGACTCCAACTGCTCTTCTAGACTGAAATCCTCCTGCCGGGCGCCGAAAGTCAACAAAAAAAGCTGTGCCTGACCAGGGTTCTACTTGCAACCGAGTCATACATGGGATAACCATCGGATAAACCCAATATGGAGACTTCAACATGTCCAGGAATCTTTTACCAAGTACTGATCTGGATAATCCTCCAAGCTGGCAGCAAAATGGTCATGAGGCTAGCTCTTGTCTCTTCTTGCCTTCTTACATAAAAAAAAACAAAAACTCGGGGTGATGTCAAATTTTGAGGTGAATTGCAAGTCCGACCCCCATGTCAACATTCAAACTACCCTCTGGTAAACTAACATCAATATGGAAAATCACCATGTTCAATGGGAAAATCCACTATAAATTGCCATTTTCAATAGCTATTTTGACATAACCAGAGGGTATGTGTCACCCCATGTCGACATCCAATCCCCGTGTTTGGTGCGGGTGATTCCCATGAATAACGAAAATGGGGTCCTGACTTGGGCAGTTCCAGTTACAAGTGATAAATATAACCATCCCAGATGCTCCATGTATGGCCCAAATGTAGGTAAATATTCCATACATGGAGCATCTGGGCATAGTTTCATAGTTTATGGGGGTTATATCATGTTGTATCCCAACTTGTTGAGGCTACTGCCATTGTTATATCCATGGTCATGTCACCACAACTGCACTCCATACTCCCCTTGGGAGGTTGTATATCCCATCACACGCCCAATTGCCCCATGAAACCCCATGAAACTCCATTAAAAAATCCCCATGAGATCACCAGTTGCTTCAACAACAGCATTTTCCAAGGGAAGGGCCCCATCCTTCATCAGCTCTGCAGCCCTCTTCGCCAGCTCCAGCACTTGCGCTGCCGTCGGCTCCGTCCTCAGCTGCGCCATGCAGGCGGCCGCCGCATAGCGCTGGCTCGGCCTACGTGGAAAGGTGGAGAAAATAAGGCGTACAGTAAATTGAAGTGATGGAAAAATCTGAAAATTTGATGTTCTACTTTCGAGGATCTTTGAGTTATTGAGATGTTCAGGATTTGTTTTGGAAATCCTCAGCCGATCTCTGTCGTAACATGGCAAGTCGCAGCCATGTGCCCGGCCTGGCAGCTGCAGCCAAGACCAGGGCCCACATGGCCTGCCAAAACGCCAAAACGCGGCTTTTTTTAGTGGTCTACCTGGAACCGAAAACGTCATCTGGCTGGTGGTTTTTTACCCATTCCAAACATAGGTTTATATATCCCATAGGATCCATATATGGTATATATGGTAACATTTCATTTACCATCAATATAGCCCCAATGTTAGCATATATACCATACATGGATCCTATGGGTATGGTTGAACAAAAACAATGAATATCTTCAACCAATGGAATTCGGATGATGGGTATTTCCCTATGGTAGCTTGGAGTTGCTGCAGCCCCCACAAAACAAGCCATGCCCAATATATAGAGATTCGCCAAGTAGTGGATTTCCCAGTGGGAAAATGCAAACTCATCAGCAAATCCAGGGGTTGGAATTGGGTTCCAAGTAGGAATGTGAAAGACATATTTCAGATTATTTCAGCAAATATTCAAACCTCCAAATCCCCTGGATTATCATATGTGTGCCTCATAAGTCTATTGGGGGAACATTACACTGCTGTTGCCAACCCCCTGGCATCTAGTTTGATTTGATCACAATGGGCTCAAGCACCTGCCACGGAGCTTGGGTGCATTGACGTCAACCATTTGTCCATTTTGCGCAGCTTCATTTTTGGTTTATTTCTGCCTAGACCCTCCAAATACCAACAAAAAATGTATACACGCATTTAAATAAAAGTGCAGAAATTGTGAGGCAAAACAGCATTTTGATGGGTACAAACGGATGGTTTCATGCCAGTTCGGGCGCCATTTCGCCTGGTTCTCCATGCAATGCTGTCCAGCAAAGTCCAAGGCTATGTCCCAACGGTCCGCAGATGAGAGGGCAAACGCCACCTGGCAAGGGGTCACCAAGCACTAATGGTGGGTATTTGTTGCCTTAACATGGGGAAAAAACACTTACGGTACATACATATCAGTACATATATAATCATACGTATACCATACACACACACAAACACGCATATATTATATATAATATGTGTGTGTGCGCACCATGATGCACCTACACATACAGATAAGAGATCTTCTTAAGTTAGATTCTGAACATCCAACATGTTTTGCTTCGAAACAAGAGCTTTCAGGACGTCTTTGGTGGAAGAAAACTGCGCACGTCCCCCCATGGTGCGCGCCTGCGCACATGAGATCGCCCACCCTTCAGGCGGTGCGCTTGGAAAGGTCCATGCGGCGCATGCAGCGAGTGCGGAAGAGTTGGCCTCGTCACAGTGCTGGATTTCACATGGCGACGTTGGACGTACATGCGGATCACATGGAACGCACTGGGATAGATATAGAACAGTAATACCCATAGGATCCATGGTGCTGCTACATATGGCAACATTTACCATCAATATACTCCCTTTATGTTAGCATATATGTATATATAATTATATATATATATACCAGCACCATGGATCCGTCATGGGATATGAGTTGGTCCTGAGATTGGTGAATTCCCAGACTGGAAGGCACCAGATCTTTTGAGGTGCCCTCAGTGCCCTCTTCCATCTCGGGTTTTGCGTCTTGGTGGAAGCTGGAATTGGACCCCCCGGTGTCAACATGGTGTCGTACAGCAGTCTCAAATCTGGTACAGCAAAAAAAATCAGTTGTGTTACCCAGGGAATGTTTGAAAACTGCAGTTTTTGGATGCTTTGGATCCCCCCAGCCACCTGAGTTTGATGAACCCAGTCTCACCTCACATGATGCGCGCTGCAGCAGCCCTGGCAGTTCCGAGCTGAAACGGGCCTGGGCAGCCCGGTGGGCATCGTTGCTGCAGGCTAACAGACCTCGGGCGGAGCTGTGACCCTGGCTGTGCCATGTTTTGGATCAACATGGTTTAGCACTATTTCGCGGGGAACTCCTTTTTAAAATAAAATCAAGCGTGGTTCACATTGGTGAATAATCCGGGGTTGACATTGAGTCACTCATAGGTCTGTATGGTAAATTTATATAAGTCTTGCATTTATAGCTCTCTTAAAGTGTTGTGACCGAAAACGGAAAAAATGGAACTGCCGAATCAAATCTCAGGTCGCGACCGAGGTTTTTCTCGTCCTGGCGAGGCCCGACTGGTATAAAAACCGTGCCAGATGAAACCATGAGTTGGTCGATGTTCATTTCTGAAAAAATCATGGATTATAGTGATTTAATGTGATTTAATGTGACTTAAATCATGAAAATCATGGATTACAGTGATTTATAATGGATTATAGTGATTTATCAGTCCAACTTAATTTCTATGTAGACGCTGTTCAAGTGTTTGCTCAGGGGGCTCAGGGGTCCCTACATTCATTTCCTATTGCTGATCTGCCCAAACCATGTCTAGCGAAACTAAGAAGAAATGATCTGTTCCAAACCCAACCTCATTGGTACATAAATCCAGTTGTGCGCATTGGCCCGGGATAAAGTGACACACATGGGTTAAATCGTATCATTTGGACACATCGTTTGACCATGTTTGAACAACTGATATCATTCATGATAATCCATGTTTCCGCTGAATCTCCAGTATTTTGGCATCGTGGGTGCAAAAAGGTTGCGCCGAAACACACTGTTTCCTCATCATTGACCCCAGAAGACTTGCAATTTTAGGAGTGTTCCTCGGATCTTTTGGACAAATCCCAATGTTGCATTCTGGTTAAGCATACGTACGCACACATATGCACAAACACGCACACATCTATCATGTACACATACGTACGGACATCTATTATACTTTATATATATATGTGTGTGTGTGTGTGTCTATATATCATTAATTGTCATTGTGGAATTCCACGGTGTCACCATCATGTTTGGTCACTTTTAATTACTCCCATTGCAATTGGTTCAAAGTTCGCACCTTTTGACCAGAAATCATTGAGAAAGGCACCCTAGGGCGAGCCTGGATCTGGTGACAAATGGCCGCGGCAATGTTGAGGGGAAGCTGCGCGATGGGACATAGCTGCCGACCTTCCAAGAAACCTTTCCTGCACGGGCACGGGCTGCGGGTTTCATAGCCAGGGTGGCAAAGATGGGCGAGGGAAAGAAGGGTGATGGGGATGATGATAGCGGTGATGATAAGGATGATGAGGATGAGAAGGATGATAAGGATGATAAATATACTATGGGCGGTGCTTGTCACATATCTACTGTCATTGGGCACAGCGGTCACATTTTAATGGCATGTTCACTTCACACACTTTAAAGAAATCGTCCAGACGTCATCGTATCCTGGCTCGGGACTATTTCATGGTAAATCAAAACGACCCCATTTTAATGCACGTATGAATTAGTATGTGTTGATGGGTAGCAGCAAGAACCCAATGCAAAGCCCTGCCACTCGAAGTGCAGGAAAGCGCCAAGTGCGAAGCAGCCCTTTTGGATCGGGGCTGCACGACATGTAGCCAGGTTGGCTGGACCCTAGGGATATCCCTCCCTAGAAATGGGGATGTTGGGCCGATAAGGCCACAAATAGAAAAATGATGTTCCACACTCAAATTGTGTGGCACACAATTCACACGGGTGAAAAGTGGAAAAATTAAAGTTGGCAAAAACGCCACTACCGAATTCTGCTTGCTGTCGAGCCAGTCGGTGCTTGGTTGTCTGGATGTCGTCCAAGTTGGTCCAGGCATTGAGTGCACCAGGTACGGCCAAAGATCTGGCCATTGGTTCGATTGCGCAGGCACTGGTAGCTTGCGTGCCAAGCTCGGCCTTCAGCATTGAAGTAAATTTCCTGCTGTCCAGCCTCAATGATCGTTCGGCGTCGATCATGGTTGTAGTCCCGCAGGATGGTCTGGATGTTCGTGTAGGCCTCGTCAGTCTCGGCCAAACGATTTTCAGTTTCGGTCAGCATCTCCTCCAGACGGATGTTCTTGGCCAGGAGCTCGTTGAGATCATCGACCAGCGGGTCGTGATCTGTTTGTGTCGCCTGCTCTGCAGTCTCCAGGGTGTTCGCCTCTTTGAGGGTAATAACCTTCCAGAGAGCGTGCAAAGCTGTCATCGCACGACGCGGCCATGTCGTCAGACATCGGCAGGTCGTTGCAGCTCCAATCATCACGAGGAAGCCGATGACAATGGCGATGATCGTGGTGTAGAGCTCGTGCTCGTAGTGCTCATCGTTCAGGGGGTAGGTGATGTTGGTCTCATTCATCTGCATGTTGATCTCGTCAATCTCATAGTCCAGGGCTGCAGCGGCAGTTGTGCAGAAAGCTGCAAACATTGCCGTGGTGGTTGTGCTGGATGGTTTCTTCAGAGCGTATCGCTCCGTTCCTTTCTTTCGTTCCCATGGGGTCTTCTTCTTGGCGGCCACAAAGTCTTCATCACTTCGTAGGCGAGTCAAATGACTCCGCATCCTGTCAGCCAACAACTGGGCGGCTGATGCTTTTGTAAGGCCGTCGGCATATTGAAGTTCGGAGCTGACCCAAAGTGTAGAGGCACCGCAGCAAAGTAGTTTGTCTTGGGAGACCAAAACTTCAATGGCAGTGCGCTTGTCAGCACTGCTTCCTGTTTGGATCTCATCTCTGACCAGCAGGTCATAGAGCGCCTTGGCATCAACAACCAACTTTGGTGAGTTGGCACACTGGGCGGTCTTGATGTCGTCCAGGGGCAGCCACGGTTCCCATAGAAGTCGCCAAAACGTAGAGGCAAACAAAAGCGCATCGGCAGCGTCTGAGGCTGCCTGGCTCTCTGCTGCAAGTGTGCTTCGCGCCACTCGTGCCAGCTTCCAGCTCCTCCAGTCGATGATGTTGTAATGTCCTTCTCCACCTTTGGTGACATCTCGGTGGGTCATCGCCACCATGTATCCTCCCTGACTGGAGAGGTCATCCCTTGATGCAAATGATGCATCTGAGTATGCGATGAAGGTGATCTCCTCCTTGGGCCCAAGATGTCGAAATTCCAAGCCAACGTCGTTGTTCTGCTTGGCAAACTTCAGGCACTTGTTGGCGGCGTCCAAGGTGGATGTAGTCGCCTTTGATACCTGACCCGCAAGGGTAGATACCATACACTGCAAGTGTGGGCTGGTCTGTGTTGCTGGCCACTGTAGGGCTCCAATCAAACCCCTCAAGGAAGTCTTTTCACGGTCTGTGACTTCATCGTTGGATCCATGTCGCTCCTTGGGGTAGGTGATCGGCTTCTGCTTGTTCAGGTACTTCTCATGGTGGATTTTCCAATGATCCTGCCCTACCTTTGTGATCTGGGCGCCACAGTATTCCAGCTCCTCCTTGTCATTGGAGGTGATCCATTCTCTGAAGTTGAAGATGCGCTTGAGGTTCTGCAAGAGGACCGTGGTGTGCTCGTCATTCTCGTAGTAGCATCCAAAGATGTCGTCCACGTGCATGCCAAAGAGGGCGATTAGTCTCGGTGCTTCAGCGCCTTCAGGTGGAGGTGGATGAACTTGTCGATCAAAGGCCAAGAAGAGGCAGGCATCTAGGGGATGTTGAACAAACGACCCCTTGCCCATGTTGAGGATTCTGGTTGTTGCCTCTTCGTACCAAGCTCGTGGAGCATCGCAAAGGCCATACATTGGTTTGATCAACTTCATCAATTTTCCATGGCCGGGGGCCAATCCAAGTAGTTCTTCTCCATCTCGAGGAATCTTCACCCAGATGGTGCGGTTGGATTCAGGCTTGAAGTTCTTGCCTTGCAAGAAGGCTGTAGAGATGTCGCTAGTGAAGATGGTCATGCCCTGCATCGTGGCAACGCTCATGATGTAGTTCCTTGACAACCTCGTCAATGTTGGTGACGTAGTGGATAGGTTGCCCAGGTGAGCGTCAGGATCTCGGAATCCTTGTACCACAAGTCTGGCTTTGGCTCTTGGGGTTCCATCCTCATTTTTCTTCCAAGTCAGGATGAACCTTGCCTTCAGCACTCGGTCTGCTGGGGCATTGTCTGCATCATCAAAGAGCCAAACCTGATTCTCAAAGAAGCTCTCAAGCTCCTTCTTCTTTGCCTCCATGAAGGAAAGGCGATCGGCCAGAGACATTGTCCTCTCTGACAGAGGGGCGTTGCTGTTGGGCTTGGTCTCGTTGTAGTACATGGTCTCCTTGCCCTCGCTCTTTTCCATGAAGATGCGCTTGGCATCTTTTCTCCAAGATGTGCAGATCTTGAACCGCGTGTAGCCGGTCCACCAATCACTGCAGAGCTTCTTGTTCTTGGAAGGTCTGCTCCATTTGTCACGCACCAGTTGGGTGCCCATCTTGGTATAGCGGTCCTTCATGAGGTAGTGCAGGGGCAAAGGACAGGTGTCCTCGTCAGGCTTGTAGTCGCTGTTGCGTGGCAGGTAGTGCTTGCGGGTGATGTAGTTGCCCTCAAGCTTCCATTCATCCTTGACCTCATCCATGGCGATCATGCCTTTCTCAAGGATCCATCCTGCAGGAAGTCCGGTTTCCTTCACGATGTCAATGTCCATGGTAGCACTGATGCTTTCGTCAGTTGACAGTGGCTTCCCAGAGTATGGTGTCTCTCTGGGTTCTGCAGGTCGTTGAGGTCCGTAGGATGGCTGCTTTGGCTTGAAGAGCAAGGTCTCCTGCCTCTCAGTTCTCGCACGCCTTTGGGCAAAGGTCTCACCACCTGTTGGAGGTTGATAGAGTTGTTGTTGTTCAGGTGGCATTTGGAAGTTGGGGTCGTTGGCCAGTGAAGGATCCATGGTCACCGAAGCGACAGTTGGTTCCTCGGCTGGTTCTGTTTCCAGTCGGCTCATTGGTGACATTGATGGTGGGATTTCAGGTTGAACGTTTTCTTCAGGTAGTGGATGTAGTCCATGTGATCTGGATCCGCCAGCCGTGGTGTCAGCAGGACTTGTCGTAGAGGTAGGGTGGACACCAGATTCTTGTTCAGATTCTTCAGGTTGATGTGGTTCGTCATGATGTTGGTCTTCATCAGAATGTCGGTCATCTTCAGGAAGTGGAGTGCCAGGGCTGTACTCGTTGTCGGAGAGGCCATTGGTGTTGATGAAGAAGGTCGTAGTGCCTGTCCAAACGTAGTGCAGCTCCCTGTTGCCATTGGGCAATCTCCATTCATCTCTGATTCTGATGTGCTCTGGATTGGGGCTTCCACGTCGGATGTCGGTGGCTCTCTCCGGCAGGAAGAGATGTACTGGTACATCTGCTGTGATCTCGGGCACATAGAGCTTGCGTCGTGGGTTGCTGTGGATGCGAGTCCACATGCGACCATCATCAGAAACTTGCCAACGATCCGGTGGAAGTTGTTCTCCAGGAAAGTGGCTCATCGTCTGGTCGATGTCGTCCTCCTCCTCATCCGTTGCAACTTCTTCACGTCGTCGTTTGTTGCTCTTGCCCAAGTCGATGTACTGTGTCACTCCTCTCTGTCGGATGTTGGCCAAAGCTTGCTTTGCCGCATCCAGTGGATCCCGTGCTTTCTCTGTTGTGTCCTGGATGGGCGTGGCAGGCTTGATGTGTTCAGGCACTGCTCGAAGAAAAACAGTTCCATGCCCAATCCAGTAGATGTCGGTATGAGGCCCATGTTGTCCTGGTTCTCGCATGATGATGGTAGCTGGTCCACGCCACTTGAGCTTCGTGGATGACCCTGCCGGAGTGTCACGCCAGTAGTAGCAAAGGTCTCCGGGCTGAAGCAGTACAGGTTGTCCCATGTACTTTCTCAAGAGTGCTCGTCGAAGTCGATGGTCTGTGTCCGCTTCGATCATGGCCTTTGAAGCTACTTGTCGGAGTCGAAGTTGTTCCATGAACTTCTCAGAGGGGTTGAGATGTGCTGGATTGTACAGCGATGACTCCTCAGAAAGCAGGCCAGGCACATGTGGTGTGTAACCCAGCACCCATTGCAGTGGTGAGAATCCTTGGACATTGGGTGTCCGATTCAGCTGCGGCACGATGTAGTTCAAGGCAATGATGAGCCCGTCCTTGTCATTGGCCACACCAGGGTTCGCCTCCAGGAAGATGCTGATGGCTCTTCTGGTGACTTGGTGACGTCGTTCCAAGATCGCCAACCTGGTGTGGGATTGGCCAGGGCTGATCACCAGCTGAATGCCCTGCTCAGTGGCCCATTCACGTAGGGCATCTGATGACCAAGCTCGGTGCTCGTCCACCTGGAGGGTTTTCATAGGACCAAAGAAACTGATCCAGGCAGCTTCAATCTGCTTGATGTACTCCTCGGTGGTCTCCGCCTTGATGTGTCTCGCAGCCAAAAGTCTGGTTGCCGCATCTGACATCATGAGGACAGGCTGCTTGTGCTTCATGTTGGGCACCTTGATCCAAAGTGTGTCTGCTTGGACACGCTCGTTGAAGCTGCTGTTCTTGGGCATGCTGGAGACAGGTACTCCAGTGGGTCTCTTGTGCAGATCGCACAAGCCACATTCGTGTTCTTGGGCAGCTTGTAGTAGAGCTTGACTCACATTCTTGGTCTTCAGAAGTCGTAGTAGCTCTTGATTGGAAGGGTGTCCAAGGTTTCGATGCAACCTTGTGATTGTCCTCTTGGCAGCTTGTCGATCTTCATCTTGCAGTCTTGTCAGAACTCCTCTTTGTCGTCGAACTTCTTGGTGAGGTTCAGGAGGTTCTTCAGGAGAATCAGGCCAAACGTCAGACAGGTTCTCGAAGTCCATGGGGGCCTCGTTGTCCTCGTCGCCAGCGTAGATCTCCTCAGTGATGTAGTTGGCTTTGGAGGGCTCCTCCGTGACGAAGATGTTGATGATCGACTGGCTGATCATGCTGCAGAAAATGCCTTGGTAGACACCTGAAGCTTCCGCTCGATTGCCAACTCCAGGAGAGCTTCCTTCAATTGGAAGGTGGTAGTGATCTCCGGGGCACAGACGTGCAAGTTCCCAGGCCATGCCCTCGTCAGTGCACTGAAGTCGTGTCGGCTTCTTGATGTACTGGTCGTGGCCATGTTCATCAGGAAGTGTCACTTCAAACTTCAAACTGACACTGGTCCAGGTTGCACTGGTGTCCAGGAAGATCATGGAGCGTCCGGGTCTTCCAACTCATAGCATACCGGGGTTGCTCCAATGCAGCATGTCTGCCTTCTCGTCGCTGCTTCAAGTAGCTTCTGCGGCACATCTTCAAGTGGACCTTCTCCTGGTAGTCCCGTTCTGCTTGAAGGGCATGTCGTCGCTCTTCGGTCAGGGTGTTGAGGTTCTGGAGCGGTGACCATTCGGTACACTTGGGACTGTACCAGATGAAGTCCGGGCAGGTCTTGTCCTGAAGTTCCAGGAATTCACGTCGATGTTGGGCAATGTCAAAGTCCCATCCAGAGTTGTAGTCGAAGTTGGCTACCTCCCATCCTTGAGATTCCATGACCACTGAGAGGTTGGCGCTGCCGCTGTAGACCTCCCAGAAGATGCGTTTGCCCTTCTGGTGTGCAAACAGCACTTGCTCCATGGTTTCACGTCTCTTCTTGTTGAAACTGTTGAACTCCATGTGCATGGTCTTGATGATCCTCGTGGTGATGGGGCGTCGAACTGCAGAAGGATCATCTTCAGCAGCAGGGTCATAGTTCTCCTCAAAGTTGGAGGTGTCATCGTCCTTGTTGTGGTCGTCCTCCAGGAAGGCAGTCTCTGGTGGGCTCCGTTTCGTCATCGTCAAGTAGTCGTGGATGGAGATGTAGTCGTCCAAGTCCTCATAGTTGGTGATGGCAGCACAAGTGTCCGTGGTGACATAGTCAAAGGTGATGTTCTTGCCCAGGGGGTCGTCGGCGACTCCATTGTCCAGGCAGAGCAAGTACTCACCCTTCTCTCCCATGTCAGCAGCTTTCCAATCACCATCTTGGATAGACACTTGGTTGGAATTGTAGTCGATCTTGATGTTCAAGGCTTGGAGGATGGGTCGGCCGATCAGCAAAGGCGTGTTGCCCTCCACAATGAACGTTTCAATGTATCCGGCCTGACCCTCAATGTAGACTGGAAGTCGGACTGACCAGTCTGCATGCCTGTTGGCGTCTCCTCCAAATCCAAAGACCTTGTTGGTGGCAGCAAAGAGGAATCTTTCAACTGGGACTCCACGTGCCTTCATGTGATCAATGATGCGCATCAAGACATCATGTCCGCACACCACTGATGAGGCACCACCATCTTGAATGCCGTAAAGGCCTTCAGAGCTCAGCAGTGGGAGTCCAGCATGAACATGTTTTGCCAGGTCTCTGACCATCATCGCAGAGTCCGTCTTGGCCTTCTTCGTGGGTGATGACGTAGTCGATGGTGTAGGGCTCGTCCGTGTTGGAGAGGCTGTGCAATTGGCAGCCCAATGACCAACTTGTCCGCAACGTAGACATCGGGTTGCATTGGCCCTTGATGCCGCCGATCCCTTCTGAGGAGGGTTGGATTGTCGGTAAGAAGGCTTTCCTTTCACCTTCCCACGTCCTTTTCCTCGGCCTTTTGGTGGCTTTGGAGACTGTGAGCCCGCCGCCATTGATGAGCCAGAGTCTGCAAGTGCCACAACTGGAAAGTAGCCTCTGGCAGCCTTCATCTGTGCGAAGTGTCTCCTCGCATCCAAGTAGGCCGCATATGCCTCCTCCAGGGTGTCATCATCGCCAAGGCCCTCGTCAGGGAACTCTGTGTCCTCATAGTCATTGGCTCCATAGGTGTCCTCGGTGTAGGGCTCGTCAAAGTCCTCATACTCCTCATTCTCATAGTCGCCATCATCCCATTGCTGGTAGGCGAAGTCGTCGATGTAGGGCTCCTCAGTGTCGTAGCCCGCGTCCACCATGTAGCCATAGTTCTTGTTGGACCATCGTCCATAGGTCTTGCCTTTCCACCTCGTGGACTGGCTGTCCGTGCTTCGGCTCTTGTAGTCCTGCCCCAAGAGGAAGAACATCGCCTCGACCACCTTGTCATAGGAGAGCTTGGGGCACTGGCTTTGAATCAGCTGCTTCTGCTCACTTGAAAGTCCTGAGCGGCGAAGTAAGATCCAGCCACTCACCTTGTCGCTGATCTGCACCCCATGCTTTTCCACTTCATGTAGAGC
The DNA here is from genome assembly GCA_947184155.2 of Cladocopium goreaui. Taxonomy (NCBI): domain Eukaryota; class Dinophyceae; order Suessiales; family Symbiodiniaceae; genus Cladocopium; species Cladocopium goreaui. The sequence continues at coordinate 245,256 of CAMXCT020006644.1, read as the reverse complement.
TTCTCGATGGTCTGCAACATAGGCCAAGAGCGTCTGGTCCGGCTTCCGGTTCAAGCCATAGAAGAAGCGCTCAAAGGCCCGAGGCATCTCCACGTCCTCGTTGTAGCGGAACGTGGCGTCCAACTCGGCCAGGATCAAGTCGAAGCCTCCGTCCTCCTTGGAGAGGATGGTTTCCACCTTCGGCTCCAGCTGTCGCCATGCCACTCCGTGGAGCGAGGTCAAGACATTCAGCACTGCCTCCTTCGATTTGTTCTGCAGCTCCAGCTTGCGTCTGTAGAGATTGATCCGTTGTCGCCACTCCCTGTAGTCTTGAGGTCGGTTCGTGAAGACAGGGATGTACGTGTCCTTCTGCATCTCCATGCCAGTCGTGCTCGAAGTAGTCGTTGGGCCATCAGTTGCCGAGGGCATACTGGTCGTCCAGGCCGTTGACAAAGTCCAGAAAGTCGCGGCAAGGGATGTCGAAGTCCAGGTCGAATTCGTAGAGCAGGATGTAGTGAGAGACCAGGTGAGGTTATAGTCAATGATGTAGGGAGAGTTGCGCAGGGGATGGATGTAGGTGAAGTTGTAGTTGTCCTTGGGCTCGATGTAGGGTTGTAGTAGAGCTCTGGAGCAATGAGCTCCGCTACCAATGTTGATGGGTAGCAGCAAGAACCCAATGCAAAGCCCTGCCACTCGAAGTGCAGGAAAGCGTCAAGTGCGAAGCAGCCCTTTTGGATCGGGGCTGCACGACATGTAGCCAGGTTGGCTGGACCCTAGGGATATCCCTCCCTAGAAATGGGGATGTTGGGCCGATAAGGCCACAAATAGAAAAATGATGTTCCACACTCAAATTGTGTGGCACACAATTCACAGTATGAATTCCACTTGTTCTTGGTTCGATCCTGATTTTGACTTACATCCCTGTTTGTTGGTAGTTGAACTCCTCATCAATTGGGGGACCCAGCACACGTAGCACAGGCTGTGCTGTCGAGACACTTCCAGTAGAGCGCAATGGCCAGAAGCGCTTGTTGCCGCACGGGTGCCCAGTCTTGCAACCTCGGGGCATCATGGAGGTACTGCATACGAGAACCATGGAGGTACGGCCGTATTTTGTGGGGATATTCCCTTGCAGTACATAGGCCTTAGGCCTAATATCATGACCATTGATCATGGGCTTGATTGATTGTAGTATTGATGGGCTTGGGAAGCTAGTGTGATTCTTGCTTCTTTGTTGCTTGGCTTGCTAAATTAACGCAACAACCATATCAAACATCACACTGGGATATACAAACCATCCCCAAATGGTAGGCCTATGGCAATGGGGCTTAGCACATGAGTGGCTCAAATTCACGATTACACTCAGTATGGTAAAGCATCCCACCATACAATTCCCATCATTCCAGTGACGTCACTGCATGAGGTCACTATAACTCTTGAATTACGATTAAATCTTGAAATCTAGGAGGTGTTTTGTTTAAGTTGTTTATAGCTGGGAAAATCATCGCTTCTTAATGCTTGTTACCCATAGGATCCATGTATGCTAATTTATGGTAACATGGATCCCATCAATATACCTCCTTTATGTTAGCATATATACCAGCACCATGGATCCTATGGGTTGTAGGTTAGGTGATTTTCCAGCCTGCGCCATGGCAACAACAATACCGGTGCCACTCCAAGGGACACCTGCTGCGGCGGGTCGAGCGCTCGCATCATCAGCTGCAGCGCCTCTTCCTGCTCCGCGCCCGTCAGCCGCGGCCAGTTGAAAAGCCTCAGGGACCCAAGAGTGAAACGGGACCCTGGCGCCCTGAAGCACAGAAAAAACAGGAGTTCTATGTGCACAATGATCTAAAGTGTGTTTCAAGAGTCAAACCAACAATGATAAACTGAGTGCTGTTAATGCTCTCAGTGCTTGCTGTGGATAGTCGTGCAACTCAAGGAAAGTCAGAATCGTTGTGGAGCAAGGGTCTGCGGTCTCTAGTAAGTTGTCGTTTCTGAAACATTTGAGAACCATTTTTACATTATTTGTTTGTACCAACCATGTGTTGTCGCCCCCTAAGGCCCTACCTGGACCCTTTAAAGAATTGCACTTCCGAATCCTAAATCCCAGCTGTGGAAAATATGGTAAATTAATCACCATTTCATTTGATCACCATATTTAATCACCA
>CAMXCT020006644.1:108109-238109 GCA_947184155.2 Cladocopium goreaui | reverse complement strand
ACTGAGAAGTTTTCAAAATCCGTCGATCACTTATTGGTTTGCCAGAATCTACTAAAATCTTTACACAAACATATTAAGATATATTAAGTAGAAAACACCTGTTGTGGATGATTGGTTCACTAGAACCCTCATGATTACAAATATTTTCATAGCTCGGACGGCATGGTACAAAGGCCCGGCTTGGTTCGCGACCTTGGATGCATGTTATCAGAGCTACCTTTCAAGCTCCTTCAACTGGACAAGTTCCACCGTTGATTCCGTTGATTCAGCGCACTGCTTTTCATTAAATATATGGGGATGGGTCAAAACCCTGGTACCTAGTGAACCCCAAAATAGCTGGTAAATGGATGTTCATCCCACTAAAAATGTATCTATAGGTATTGACCCATACCCATATTAAATGTACGGTAAGCAAGCCTTTCCCCAACTGTCCATCATCATTGTAAGTTTGTGAAACCAACGACCAGCCACTCGGAGAACGGCCAAGTATGCTCCGTTCCAAGGCCATGTCAAATTTTAATGTGACCACCTATCAAAAAATAGCCTACCCATTTGGGTCACCCTTAGGGAAATGAACCAACCCCCTAATTTTTGGGGGCACCTTGCAGGGCCCAAAAGTCCATGCCATCAGCAGAGCTTTGGTCGCCTCTTGAGGCTTAAAGCCTGCAGCAGCTGCGAATTCTGCAACTCTTCGAGCAATCTGAGCCTTGTCCCCGATGGAAGTGACCAAGATTGGTGGGGTTCTCAGGCAAACATCTCAGGTCAATGAAGACACAAATATATCGGACACATATCTGGGGGTGATGAGGAAATATATCGGACACAAATATATCCGCGAATATCTGGGGGTGATGAGAAACATTTTTATCGGACACATGAGCAAATGAAGTGGCAAAGAAAAGTGGTGGTGCGCACTTCTCAAAACTGGCATGAAGCTGCCTAAAAGTGCGGTTGAAACGTGCGTTTTCTCTTGGAACTTTTGCCTGTCCGACCAATACCTGTTTAACTTGCAAAGATCTGGCGGATCCAAAATCTTTGAAACTTGTGATGGGTTACAGGGCTGAAAGCTGCCAAGTGTCCACTTTTTTGGATTGGGAACTTGTAGGTGTATGGTATATATCTAATGTAGCCATGTGAGGGACTACCAAGGTTTCACTCAATCTCTGGGTTTTTGAAGTTGGGACTGGGAGATCTTCCTCACAAAAAAAATCAACATATTGTTTCTACTTGGCTGATTGGTATTGCCTGTGGACGGCCAGTTTGCCATATGGAAATAGGGACGGGGTATGACGACACCTGCATACCAAATTCATAAAATAGAGCACCTCACCTGTTTCTTTTACTAACATGTCCACATCCAAAATACGTGAAATAGTTACTCTTTGGAAATCGAACATGGTTTGCGAGAAATTCCCCGATATAATTATTTAGTTCGATGAGTTTCCGCGCCATGTTTTAGATGCCCATTCAGAACAGGGGTTCTCATTGCCATCTTTCATTACCAAAAATGGCACCAAAAATGTGATGCTTTATATTCTTGTGAAGACCAAACACGGCTAAAATTTGCGGACTGGCCTTGGCCTTGGGTGACTGTCAATGAGGCCATGTGGAACCATGGAGAAGCACCGTGAGGCTTCCACTGGCAATGACCCTTCCCGGGGCCTTCAGAATCAACCATTCATCTGCTCCATGCAAGCCTTGGAGAGCGGCTGAGAGCGGTGGCATTTTTTTCACGGCTGCCGGAGGATCACCCAAAGACATTTGCGGAAGAGATTTGGTCATTTGGCCTAGGTTGTTTATACTTAGAATGAACAACCGAAAAACGTCAGACAAAACAACAGGGCGAAAAATCTCTCCCCCTCTCTACAGTATACATGAAATTGTCAAGAACATACAGCTTGCGCACACGCGCAGATAAATATATATATATATAATATAGATATATATATACGATATATATTTATTTATAGCAAAGAGAGGGAGAAACTTGCAAACATACATACAACAACTCCCACATGGCCCGCCCATGTACTTAGCCCCCAAACCAGCAGCTAGAGCCGCGACCTTGGACGCACCAGAGTTACGGTCGGTCCCCAGGTCTCTGGAAAGAATTGACCCCCTACAAATTTGAAGGAGAAGTGTTACAAAATGTTACAAATAATGTGGTTAAAACTAAAATAGACCACCCATTTGGGAATTTTATGGGAATTTTTATACCATCTATATATATATATTTTTTGGGCTCTGCCTCGTGACACTAACAGTGACCACAATTCATACCACAAAAAAAAGCACATAAAAAATCAGGTTGTAGTCCCCAATATGACTTTCATTTCCCCTTATTAAGGCTAGATGACCAGGCATATTCCCTGCAAGTTGGCTCCACGGTCGGCACATTTTCTTGCCATGCCCAGAAGTCCTTGCTGTCAAAATTCGACATTGGCATTTCCAATGGGATGCCTCATGCATCCAGCTTGTCAGCACCTTGTGGGTAGTGATGCTGCTGATTGCAAAGCAATATTGTTTAGGGTTTTGGATGCTGCCCATTGCAGCGATGATGGCAAAGCAATACTGTTTAGGGTTTCGGATGCTGCCCATTGCAGCGCTGATGGCACAGCAACACTGGTTAGGGTTATGAGAGGCAATCTGGCAAAAGGTTCAGATTCCAGAATGGATGTTGGTGTTCACAAAATGGATGTTAAAAATGGATGTGAAAATGGGATATGTTATCTGCTGAGTCTACTTCCCATCTATTTCCTATGTACTTCCTGTGTCACAACTGTCATGTGTCCTGTCCCAGTCTACCAGCATTTTTTTTCTCTGACACCCACTGAAGTATAGGTTTCCTATAAGCATGGTATAAGTATAAGTATAAGTCTACCTACCTGCCTATTCTTGCCATTGTAGGAAAATGAGAGGAACATAGGCAAACACCGACAGATAACGGATAACGGTTATCAGGTTATCAACAATACATTGGGTTGATTGGGCCACCACAACTCAGCTCTTGTTGCGAAGCCGAAGCACATGTTTGATGATTGATGGTTGCGTGCGCGCATGATGACCCAAAAAATGGCAATTCACAAACCATTTGAATCTTGCAGGGAACAACATAGATCAAACTGCAGTTGAGTTACAGTTAATGAACTCAACCATCAAAACCACAATGGTAATCGGTAACCACCAGATAACACATGCCAATTCCCTGAAACACTTGAGACAGCATCACGAGACAGGATCAATATTTCATTGAGGGCAGGAACCAGGAAACATGGAGAAAACATCGATTTTTCAACATCCATATTTTTGTGAAAAAAAAACATCCATTTCGAACATCCAAACTTCTATGTTCAGTCAATGACATATGTTTGAGATTCTAGCTTTTCCGTTTTTTTTGGTCCAACAGTAGCAAATATATGGGAAAACATCAATTTTCCAAGGTTTTTCATAGGTTTGGGCATGCCCCAACTGATTCCAAAAATTGATGTTTTCCAGGTTTTCGGATGGAAACTCGATGTTTTGCAAAGATTTCCATTGTTACCAAGAACAGGGATGGTGCCTTGGTGGCCTTGGTGGTAGCTGGTAGCAAATATGGGGAAAACATCAATTTTTCCAAGGTTTTTCACAAGTTTGGGCATGCCCCCACTGATCCCAAAAATGTGTGTTTTCCAGTTATTTGGTTGGAAATTCAATGTTTTGCAAGGCTTTTTCCATTGATAGAATGGTAGCTGCTAGCTACTGATGGTGCCTTGGCGGTAGCAAAAATGAGGAAAACATTCATTTTTCCAAGGTTTTTCATAGGTTTGGGCATGCCCCCACTGATACAAAAAAAGAATGTTTTCCAGTTTTTTAGATGGAATCTCTATGTTTTGCAAAGATTTCCATTGTTACCAGGTTACCAAGAACAGGGATGGTAGCTGCTGGCTACTTGTGGTGCCTTGGTGGTAGCAAATAAGGAGAAAACATCCATTTTTCCAAGGTTTTTCACAAGTTTGGGCATGCCCCCACTGATTCCAAAAATGGATGTTTTCCAGGTTTTTGGATGGAAACTCCATGCTTTGCAAAGGTTTCCATTGTTACCAAGAACAGGGATGGTGGTTGGTGGTAGCAAATATGGGGAAAACATCCATTTTTCCAAGGTTTTTCATAGGTTTGGGCATGCCCCCACTGATCCCAAAAATGGATGTTTTCCAGGTTTTTGGATGGAAACTCCGTGCTTTGCAAAGGTTGCAAATATGGGGAAAACAACCATGTTTCCATGGTTTTTCATAGGTTTGTGCATGCCCCCACTGATCCCAAAAATGGATGTTTTCCAGTTTTTTGGATGGAAACTTCATGTTTTGCAAGGATGTCCATTGTTACCAAGAACATGGATGGTGCCTTGGTGGTGGTAGCTGGTAGCAAATATGGGGAACACATCCATTTTTCCAATGTTTTTCATAGGTTTGGGCATGCCCCCACTGATCCCAAAAATGGATGCTCTTCAATTGTGAATGTGAAAACATGGTTGGTTTGCAGCTAAGCAGGTTTTCCATCAGTCATTACTGAAACATCCATTTTTCCAAAGCTTTTCTAAGTCTTTGGCATTTCTTACAAGTCCCAAAAATGCATGTGTTGTCAACGTGGGCGACTTAGCTGTTAGCTACCCAAATTGGAGAAACATTGGTAAAACATCCATTTTCCCTTCAATTCTGATAGCTTTTGCAAGAGTTGAACAAAACACTGGGCTCAAAACAATGGATGTTGGCAGCACTGCAGCGCCCCTTCAGGTTGTGATGTGTACATTGTAAATGTACCAGTACATTTTGTGATGTGGTTCATATATAAAGTGTATGTGTACAATATACATGTAATGTATTAATATAATGAATGGTAATAAACTTAATATATGTAATTTTGATTTTTTCAGCTGGACTGTAGATATATAAAGAAAATATGATCTTGCATTTGCCTTGTACTGACTGTAACTGTTATGATTGTAATCTAGTTCCTTTACTCACTATATACTATAATCTTGTTGAAAAAATCAAACAGTTGGTTACTGTAGTAAAATGGCAGCAACAGCTAGTTAGCTATCTAACAGGAACAGCCGTAAAAGACATACCATTTTTCCGATATCAGTTTCCGTTTCAGTTTCAGTTTTCATTGCCATATATTCATCTGCCTGCCTGCCTGCCTGTCTGCCTGTCTGCCTGTCTGCCGCTGTCTGTCTGTCTGCCTGTTTGTCTGTCTGTCTGTTTGTATGTCTGTCTGCATCTATCTCCTACTTATCTACTTCTACCTGCCTATGTGACCGGAACTGTGCTATTTTTCCAACATTGGCTAAGCTAAGCAGCTAAACCACATAGTTAAACATTTTTTTGCTTGTTCGGTGAAAGCAAATCAGCCTAAAGCTGAATCTAAACTCCAAGGTAGAGCCACAGCAGAGAGATGTAGAAAGGTCAAACAGTCAAACCCCCAAGAAGAGGTTGAAAGCAAGGTTCCAAACCAGCTTTGTATAGAACATTCGAATTTCAAAATCACTGACCCCGGGCAAGGGTTGGGGGCTGAGCCTGGGGGCTGGAGCCTGGGAGCTGGGGAATGCTGGGGGACTAGAGGCCTGGCGGGCTGGCTGGCTGAGGTGGGGGCTGGAGCTGGGCCGGGCTGGCCAATTGAAAATGCTTTAAAAGCAGCGACTTTCCAAAAGCAGAAAAAAAGCAGAAAAAAGCAGAAAAAAAGCACAAAACAAGCACAAAAAAAAGCAGAAACTGGCGCAGGAAAAAAAGGAAAATGACTTTGTTTTTTTTGTGCTTTTTTTTGTGGTATGAATTGTGCTTTTTTTTGTGCTTTTTTTTGTGGTATGAATTGTGCTTTTTTTTGTGCTTTTTTTTGTGGTATGAATTGTGCTTTTTTTTGTGCTTTTTTTTGTGGTATGAATTGTGCTTTTTTTTGTGCTTTTTTTTGTGGTATGAATTGTGCTTTTTTTGTGCTTTTTTTTGTGGTATGAATTGTGCTTTTTTTTGGCTTTTTTTTGTGGTATGAATTGTGCTTTTTTTTGTGCTTTTTTTTGTGGTATGAATTGTGCTTTTTTTTGTGCTTTTTTTTGTGGTATGAATTGTGTTTTTTTTTGTGTTTTTTTTGTGGTATGAATTGTGCTTTTTTTGTGTATGAATTGTGCTTTTTTTTGTGCTTTTTTTTGTGGTATGAATTGTGCTTTTTTTTTTGTGTTTTTTTTGTGGTATGAATTGTGCTTTTTTTTGTGCTTTTTTTTGTGGTATGAATTGTGCTTTTTTTTGTGCTTTTTTTTGTGGTATGAATTGTGCTTTTTTTTGTGCTTTTTTTTGTGGTATGAATTGTGCTTTTTTTTGTGCTTTTTTTTGTGGTATGAATTGTGCTTTTTTTTGTGCTTTTTTTTGTGGTATGAATTGTGCTTTTTTTTGTGCTTTTTTTTGTGGTATGAATTGTGCTTTTTTTTGTGCTTTTTTTTGTGCTCGGGAGCGCCGGAAAAGCACAAAAAAAAGCACAAAAAAGCACAAAAAAAGCACGAAAAAAGCACGAAAAAAGCACAATTTCTCTGGAAAAAATGAATCTCAGGCCACCTGGCCTCGACAGCCTTCGGACCAGCGGCCCGGCAAATGTCTCATACCATTTCCTTTTTTCCAACCTCCTTTCCAAAAAAAACTCTCAAGAGTGAGCCCATGCCAGGAGCGGGAATGTGAAAAAAAATGTAATTATCATATGATGTTTATTAAGAACCTCAACAACTATTGTTGGAGGCACGCCTTTGTAACGCTTTTCACTTATAACTTACAATGGTTGGACCGTTTGATTGCAGTATCTCGGTATCTCAGGTATGCTGCATTCAATATTGTAAAGAATGTCATGAGTCATAGTATCGTATCATCATATCGATGCAACACCTTGCATCATCATACCATATTATTGCCATTGCTATTTGACACACAAATATTCAGATAAACAAAATCATGTCAGCTGTCAGACTTCCCAGAACCATTCCAACGTTCCAACCATCAAAGGATATCAACAGCAACATCGATACTTTGATTTTTTGGCTAGTTGATGACAAGTTCAGCAAACATGTCCTGATGGCTCCAACAATATGGCGCAATACAAAAGGATGTTCGTTAAAATGATTTAAATGGTTTAACCACAAACAATGCCACCTGAAAGGTAGTGATGTTGTTGCATTCACTACTCCACCCTTTGTTACTTGTACGGCCCACCTAGATCACATCTTCTCCTAAGCAGACCCTAAGGATCCCCTAAAATGGCCTGAGTTACCACCAATATGATTGTGCTTTTTTGGTATGTGGTTTATGAAAGGGGGGCAGTTTTGAACTGTTAGTGGGCGGGGGCAGACCTCAATATATATTTACGATGGTTTGGGGGATGATTCATTGCTGTTTACCCACACTAGAGCCAACGCCTATTCATAAAATGATGTTGATCACATTGACATTATGGTGTTTAAATGTTCAATGCGTTTATGGTGTTTATCACAAATCGCAGGCCCCCCAAAATGATCAATGCATATTAATCTGGCATTTGGCATTTGCCCGCGCAAATGCCAGAAGCCATTTTTAGCTGGAGGGTCAGCATGATCCGGGTCCAGCCCACCCCAACTGGATCTCGACGCACCTTTGCAGCAGCTCCAATCTCGCGGGGAGATTTTGAATTCCGCTGCGCCTGGAGGTTGGTGGTGGCAGGCTGGTGACAGGCTGCGCGAGACAGCGCGCTGCACCAACATGTGAAGAGCGACAAATCCACTTCATGATACGTGACAACATCATGGGAAATTGAGCTGTATATGTTTATTTAACTAATGCATGGCACATCACAAGTGTGTAGTTATAGACAGCAAGTGACATAGCCCCAACTGCCCAAGTTGCAGCCGCATTCAGCAACCGGTTTAGCTGGCCCTGGTGTAAAGGTCCCTAAAATGGGGTTATCCAGCTACAAGTTGGGTTGCAATTCCATTTCCCAATGGTGAATCCACTCCAATTTGTGGCTTAAATGTTGTTGGGGGATCTTTACTTTGATTTCAATCGTCTTTGTAGCTCCCACATGGATCCAACTCGCTGATTATACTTTGGATCCGGCAACTATTTGGGGCTGCAGTTGTGGTCATTGGCAGGTACAACCATGCGATTCAAACCACCATAAGTATCCCAGATGCTCCATGTATGGAATATTTACCTACATTTACCCCAAAAATGGCGCAAATGTAGGTAAATAATTATTCTAATTATACATGGAGCATCTGGGTATACTCTTACAACTCTGCTTATGTAACCGCTTAGTTCACTTCACTTAGCCACCCCAAGTCAGGGGGTAGACCCCTGGCCACCCCAGCTACAACGGCCCTGCGGCCTCAAACATGGCCACATTGGCTGCCGCTTTGGCGGCCAAGTGCATGGCGGCCGCTTGGTGGCTGCCGAGGGCCAGAATCGCCTGGCGAGGGGATACCATGCTGGGTTTACCGAGACAAGGGGGTGTCTAACCATGAAACAAGGTGGTTTAACCAATTTAAATGGTAGTTAAAGGTTTAACCAATTTTACATGATAGTTTTGCTGATGGCCACTACTCTAAAAATTGCAGTTTTAGAGTTTAAACTATGGGTTTACCCTGGATTTTCGTACAGTTTGTGGACTGGAAAATCTACATTCTTGATGGATACATCAATATCGCAAGCAATTGCCAGAGAGTTCTGGCACCAAAAAGGCCCCTAGTTTTTGGGAAAATCTTAATCAATCATTGCTTTCTTTTCTTCCAAGGTAATCATTCCAAATGGTGTCTGAAATGAGGATATTATATATTCATATATCATATTAAAACTTGGATTTACTATAGACCCCGCGAGCCCGAGAATCAACCAGTTTTGGAGGAAAAAAACATGTTGGTGGGATGGCAGGAATAACGATTTCCCATTTGACTATATATTGTGAAATACCAGCCATACGGACCCAAAAGATGAATAGACCATTGAAATAAACACGCGAATAATCAGAATCCATTTCAACTAATTCCAGTAGCTAGTTTCAGGGTGAGGCTAAGGTCGCCGTCAATCGGAAGGGAACAAATTTGCAGAGTCCCAAGGGAGTTGCTGAGTTTGGGCTTAAATTCATCTAGGATGATTCCTTGTTGGCCAGAATTCACCACCAAAAGATACCACAACTTGAGGATTGAACCCCACTGCTGGAGTAGAAACACAGAGGCCAGCCTCTTTCGCTTCGGCTCCAATCTCTGCCGGGCTTCTGCCTGTAGCGGTACCAAACTACGGAGAGCCATACCAAAATATACGGAATATAACAATTTATTGGGAATAGGTTCCGAAAAAATGGTGAATTTCCCCTTATGGGAAAGCAAAATATCATGTTAAGCAAATCCAGGATCTGAAACTAGACTCTTAAACTCAAGTAGAACTGACAGATCTTGCTACGTGCAGGTGGTCAGTGGGCAGCCGTCGCCTCTTGCACCTGGGCCCGCGGATTGTACCATGGACTTCATGCGGAGGATCTCCGTATTAAGATGACACCCCCAGGAAAAGCTGGTGAAGTTTTGGTGGTTCATATAAGCCTCATATTAAGGTTTTTAAAGCCATCTTATTAGGGGGTGTTACCTCCGAATCCCTATCATATGAAGTTCCATTGGCTGATTTCATTTTAAAAAACATCACCGATGTTTACCCTCCGCGTGGCAAGAAAATGAGTTGTGCGCTTTGTGTTGGCTGTGAATCTGGATGTTACTGGTGAACTGATGTGAAAACAGTACGGGAACACAGGTAATGCAAGGAGACATAATCGATTCTAACATCAATCATCTTAGATATCCTGCAACAAACAAGCACAAAAAGCCTCAAAAACCTATGTATGTGCACACTCTGAGTGCCTCCATGGCAATGAACAGTGGCAAACATTGGGAAACTATATTCACCATCAGTTTCGATAACTCCACATCTTTACTTGGTTCAACCATAAGGTTTTCTGACAGTGTCACAATGAAATCCCTTCAACTCCCCATTTTTGTTGGTCACAAGAACCGCCCGAGCAGGGTTGGTCCACTGACTTCCCAGCTAGGGAAGGTACGCGCTGCAGCAATGGTAGCCGCGTCTTCCGCTGCTGAAGCTTTGGAGAGGATTGGGGAGTCTGCCTGGCAGCGAACAAAACACTCCTTGAAGCAGAGGACATTGCAGCCCAAAATGGAAATTTGTTTGGAGAGGCCTTGGCATTCCACAGAGGCCGCATGAGGCTGAACAAAAAAATGCCTCTGAAATTCAATATGGAATCTCAAAAAATGTACAGCAAGGAATTCATCTTCAAACTCAATTTCTTGGAATTTTACATCGATGAAATCAATATACTCCAGTTCATATGACACAAAGCGGCTTCGCGGGTCATTCTCGCTGGGCGATTTTAGGTGGCTGAGATTCAAAGTTAATGCCATGAGCACCCACATCGCCCTGAAATTTTCACACAAATCTGTAAAACAACAGCATCCAGAAGGAAACTCATGTTCCAAGCCGATCTTCCACGATCTTCCTCGTGCTGCATTTTCAAAAGTGCGGATGAACTGCCACAAACAGAACACAATCAGAAACATAGAAAAGAAGAGAAGTCAGCAAACGACCTTGGGCCATCTATGAGACTCAGGGCGTTTGCAGAGATCACAGAACATCAACATCAGAATTCCGAACCAAACAAAACACATATTCCTTATAGATTTCCCAAATCCTGGCCAGCGTGGGAAAACAATCCTTTTGAGGTACATACATCATTCATCATCATTCTGACATCCGATTTCAGATATTAAGCCATCGAGGTGTGCAGTCTCCTTCGTAAATCTTCGCAAGGGGTGTGTCCAAGATTTGAGCCTCCCAATGTCTCCCATAAGTTCCACGACTGGAATCGACTATATATATATATATAGATATTATATATATATAAATATATTATATAGCATCACATGCCCTCACAACATTTTGGCTGGTAAATAAACATAATATGATGATATGATATGCATATATATATATAATTTATATAATGATAATAATTAAAGTCCAACAGAAACGTCGCCTTGGATCCTTGGGTTTTAACAAATCCCCATGGAGCAGCACCGTTTGCCTTTTCTTTTGCTCATTGGATTGGCTCCCCTCTGGAGTGAAACCCGCCCAAGGGCAGCTACGTCATTGGCAAACGACCCAACCTATTCTGAGTCTGATTTCAAATCCTTTGCATCAATGGGCACATGATTGGCAGAACCTCCGTGAAGCAAAACAAATTCCCTGGAACTCATTCCAAACTTGAGCACGTCTTTTTCGCGCAACTCTACATATTTGGCGGCCTCTATCCTCTCACCATTCACGAAGGTGCCATTGACGCTCTCCAAGTCCATGATATAAGGCTTGACGATGCCCCCCGTGGTCACACGATAATGGAGCACTGCATGTTGCTTGCTGCAGGTGGGATGGTCGGTGGGCACATCCACGACACGCCGGTCTTTGCCAAAGAGGTAGCCTACCTTCGTGCCAAGCCACTATGGATTGGTGTCAAACATAGGGATGTACAAACTATTCATGAAACCGTAACCAACCACCTGTATGTAATCTCAAAATAGCTGTTAAAAAGTGTTAAAAACTTGTAACCCATTGGTGTCCATTGGGTCTTTGCATGCCAAAGGTCAACACCCCAAACTTCAAAATGTAAAACAAACGTTCTGTCAGGTCTTCTGAAAGCCACATTTTTGTAGATGTGGATCATCTTCGGCCCCTCATTTTGCTTGGCGAAGACGTACAAGCGCCACTTGGTGGCCGGTCTGCGGGCCTCGGCCGGCACAGTGAACTTTAAGGGGATCCCATTCTTGGCGTTGTCCTCCAAAGCTAAGAGGCCCGAAGGCTCAAAATTGGGTTGCTCCTTGGGTGGGGCATCAGGATCCTCCTTGCCCTTGCCCTTGCCCTTCCCATCTTTGCCTGGGTCGAGGTCATGTTTCGAAGAAGAAAAGGAGGCAACTGACAGGAAAAAATGGGCAAATTTGAAATGGAATTGTGATGTGAAGTTGATTAGAGTTGGACCATTGCAACATGCTAAACGTTGCTGAAAACTCAACCCAGTTGCCCTTGCCAAAGGCATCACCCTTGCCACCAAAGCCATCGCCCTTGCCCTTCCCAAAGCTCTCGAAGGCTGCATCGCGACTTCGGGAGGGTTCCACCCTGTCGAAATTACTGGGAGCCGCCCCATTCCTCCGCACGGGGACGTCACTGTCCTGGCCGAGCCGAGCCCACCAGTGGTTCCACTGTCACCGTTGAACCCCAAAAAGAGACCGGGACATTAAACCCACCAAGGTCAAGTCAAATCGAAGTCAAATTGTTGAAAGTAAAATTCATTAGATGGGATATGACCTCCCATGTTTCCGGAATGGAAAGTGACAAAATCAAATCTGAAACCCAAATAAGCATCCGAATCTGGAGGTTTCACATCTTTGGTCTTTGGTTTCGGTGCATCTTTCTCCATCTTTGCCTTCATCTCTTTCTTGCTGGGTCGTTGCAACTGAAGGTCGCTGCCCTCTGACTCCGCGTCGCGGGCCTTGGGCTTCTTGGATTTTGTCTTCTTGACATCGGTCGTTTTGGGCCGGGAGCGGTCGATAAGCAAGTCATCATCATCTTCTCTCCTTGGATTGAAAGCCATGAAACATACACAACATACACATGGATTCACATACATATGTCATAGTGGATTCTCCAAATGGTGGAGCCTGAGAGGGTATCAGAGGGTCATAAAACATCAAAACGGTTTTCATTTTAACTTCTCCCAAATGGTGAACCAATTACCAAAAACATCGCCATCTCAGAATGGAAATTTCTGGGTATATACAAATCCCTATTGATGGGACCATGATTGACCATCCCAAGGCCATTTGACCCAAAAAACATGCTCCAAACATGCATCTCCAAGCATCTTAGTCTTCTTGGATTTCCGAGCTCGCTCCAGATTCAAATCACTGTCCGAGTCTGGAGGGTCATGACTTTCCTCTTTCCTCTTGCTGGGCTTGGAGTACCTCTTCTCCACCTCCTGCAGGGAGATGGTCAAAACATGGCCAATATTTGATACACTATGAAATATTAATGTGTTTAGCATAAGCTGGTTGTTGAGATGGTATGTGTACATTTTTCTTCTAACTTTTGTTGTGTATATCATATATATATAAACATCTATGTTGTGTGCACCTATTTTTGTGTCATAAATATGGCGTTGTAATTGGCTATATCGGTATCACTATTTTATAACAAAAAAGGACACAATAGAAAACACAATAGGAAAGTCAATGTTTTCCACAAATCTGAAACTCGGTTCGCCCTTAAAGAATGCGCATCTGAAACCTCACCCAATCGTGCAATGGGGTTTCTTTCGCCAGACCGGATCCCCCATGGGTTTCGATACTTCGATCGTGCTTCATGGACAATACGAGGGCTGATACAATAAATACCATGACTGGTTGGATTTGGTGGTATACCTACCCCTCTGAAAAATATGAAAGTCAGTTGGGATGATTATTCCCAATATAATATGGAAAATAAAAAATGTTCCAAACCACCAACCAGTTCTATGATTACCATGTGGTTATACTAGGGAACATTGAATACATCTGGATAGCCATAGCTCAGCTACGCTCAGCTCACCGAAACTCGGATCATGATCTCATGTGAAAAATGGCCCCCTCTGCATGGCTCTGCATGGCCCCATCCTTGACCTCGACTTTGGGCTTGGACTCTTTCGCCTTGGACCCTTTGGCCGGCCGTTCTAGATTCAAATCGCTGTCCGAATCATCGCCCATGACCGCGCATCCCCGCAGAAAACGAACTCTGCAGCCCAAACGGTACGGATGGACAGGGTGACTGTGAGGAGGCTTCAAGAGACGTGAAGCCTCAATTGAGTTCAGATGCTTTGATGGTTTTTGATGGTTTTTGATGTTTTTTGATGGTTTTTGATGGTTTTTGATGGTTTTTGATAGCCATGTTCATCATGTTCGGCATTCATACCATGAACATCTTCCAAAAAAAACCAACAAATAGGCATCAACTCATCGCTCCCAGCCCCAGCGCCCCGTGCCTTTGGCAACCTCTCTTTGGAGGTGTCAACCAAGTGTCCCGCGACCTGGAAACTCATCAAACCATGAGGCAGGGCTGCACAATGCTGAAAGCCAAATCAAAGAGTAGCCGTTGAAAGAAAAAACGCATGGTGTTTAAAACCTATCTTTTTTTCTGTGAACCCATTCCGGAAATATGATGAACGTATATGAACATGTTGAATTCAGCTAAATGCATGCCGAAACTAGGAGATGTGGAAGCGAATGCAAAATCACAATCTCAGGAACTTCAGCATCTTCAGCAACCCGCAACATGCCCAGAACATGTCCCACGCCACCTCTGCTGCTCGATGAGAACCTGAGCCGGACAACACGAGTAAATCTAGCACTTCGATATAAAACCCATAGGATCCATGTATGCTATATATGCTAACATTGGGGGTATATTGATGGTAAATGTTACCATATATAGCAGACATGGATCCTATGGGAAATGATATAATTAAACCCCCAAGGGAGATGAGAATGGAGCCGTTCTGGAGCCGTTTGACCAAATCCGACATGGAATCCAAAAAATGGCTGGACTATGGGAAAACCATCTTCATGGTTCAATTTTTCGGCAGTGTACCCACTTTCTGCAGTTGGTTTGGTACGTTCATTACACACACCGGGATCCGCAGGCTGTGGCCAAGCTGCAACGTTCAAAATCCACCTTGATTTCTGGGTGGAGCCATTCCTCATGGCCAAGAGATTGGAATACCCAAAAGGATCCAAACCGGCTGAAGTCTGAGTGTGATTGACACAGGTGGTACAGCCAACGAATCTCCAAACCACCATGGTTTGTCATAATTGTCCTATTTCCCTCTGGTAACTTAACATAGCAGCACATAGCTATGGATGATGTCTATTTCAAATAGGTAAATCATCTATAATAATCTATAAATGGGCGAAATTCCATAGCCGCTATCGCCTATATAGCTATTTCAAATTTCTGGTGGGTAGCTTGGATTTTTTTGGGGGTCCCCCATTGATAGAAACACCGAACCAATATCCTCCAGTACGCCTAGCGAGTAAAAATCCATGGCTTTCCTGTCCGGGAACCGATCTCCATCCATGGTGAATGTTCCAAATATCTCAAAATATCAGATTGTTGGTTACATCATCTGGTTGGTGGTTTTAACCATCTTGAAACATATGAAAGTCCGTTTGGAAGGATCACATCCCATATATGAAATGGAAAAGAAAAAATGTTTGAAACCACCAGCCAGTCATGTTTTGATATTGCTATTGCATCCCCATATCCGCATCTTGTCGTTGCCGGATTTCGACACTTTCCTGAAGTGAAGGCCTGACACCCCCGATTTTTCTCGCGCTCCTCGAGGGTCTCCGAAGGCAAAGCCACGCTGCCCTCCTCGCAATGACTGGGGAAAAGTGCCTTGTTTACAGTCGCATCTTTGTTATATAAACACGTCTGCAAAGATGTAGGTCAACAAAAGAATTCCTTTACGTATTCTGCGCAAATCTATCTGATATATTGAAATTGATGTCTGATGTGTGCATGTATTTGCGCGTATTTGTGTCAATATGCACCTTGGAGGTTGCTTCGGGATCCGGGGAGGATCTAATGTACAACGATGCTTTGACATGTTCATCTTTGGGAATTTTGGAAGTCTGGAACTTAGCATGAAACTACAGTGCTTCATACGACTTTGGCAAATGTGCAGACCATAGTGCAAACTAGACCTCAAGCTGTCTACGGGCTGTTGATTCCAAAATAAAACGGGACTTTTATTCCATTGGGAAGCTGAGCCCAAAGTGCATTTACCATCTGGTTATTTAATAGGTAAACCATCTATAAATGGCATTTTCCATGGCTATGTTAAAAAACCAGAGGGTACCCAAATTCAGCCTATATCGACGACACATGGACGGCATCGGCACAAGGATCTGAGTAGCCGACTAGCACACCTCTTTCCTCAGGCCGGGGTGCTGTCGAATCTTGTGCCAAGAGATTCGTGTCGTTTGAGACAGCGCCAAAATGCGCCAAACATAGTTCAGTCATGTTCAGTCAAGGTGGCAAACGAATGATGTCATGCGAGGTGAGGAAGAAAAACATATGGAACGAGTACATCCACAAAATTCATCCAGATTCACCCAGTCGGTGGCATGAAAAACATGCTGTGCTTGTCGGCATGGGAACGTGCAGTTTTTCATGCCTGTTTTCTTCAAGAAGCCATTCACGGTGATGTTTTCTCAGGATTCAAGTTCCAGTACGGACAAAATTTAGGAAGGAGACCCCAATAGAAGACGTTGGTATACCGGTCATCTTGAAAAACCGTCACCGGAAGAAACCCGTCATTTTGCATGTCCATTCCACTTTGTAAGTGCTATTATTAATAAGATGTATATATATATATACCAGCACATGCCAAGGGGTGCCGTTATGGCACCCCTTAGGGAGGGGGTGTCAAAATGGCGCCCCTTTATTTCTAAGGTGTTTCTCAACCTGTTTTGGGTCATCTGGGATATACATTTCATCTTTGTTATCTGAGGCCACGGAAGCAATGCTTTTGAGTTTTTTTGGGCAACCCAAAAATGGATAAAAATGGCGCGTGTCAAACCTGTCATTTGCGTGTCGGAGGGATGTGCAGGGGGTGCGAAAACGCCACCCCTTTAGGCTAAGGGGTGTCGCTTTGGCACCCCTTAATGCTTGTCGGCAGGGTGTCTCTACCAGGGAGTCGCGTGTCATTTGCGCGTCGGAATTTCCCAAAATCAAAGTTTTTGTTGTTCAGCTCGTCTCCAACCATCTCTCTGAAAAATGGTGCTATCAACATCGTTATCACCATATCCTGTTGTGTTTTTTTGGTTCCGCTAAGGGGTGTCGAAACGTGGCCCCTTAAAGAACACTCAATAGGGGTTCCAAAACGTAGCCCCTTGGAAGGTCTTGGTAGAAATATATATATATATAAATAAATATATATATATATGCAGATTATATCATATATATATACATACCTAGAAGCACCGGTGGTACCTGGTGGTGCCAAATTTCTGCCGCCATCCCAAACTCCTGAAATTAATGTCGCTTCATCAAAAAATGACGTTTCAATAAATAAATGGCGTTTCATCTCATTGGCGATGTTGCCCCGGAAGCCTGCAGCCCAGCTGCCGTTGTCTGGATCAATGTAGATCAAGTTGGATCACATACTTTGCAATCCAAAGAATTTAGTACAACCAAAGGGTATCACCATGCTTTTGATCAAAACTACATGGAACAATACCTAATGATCATAATCATCGTCACTTTTCACTGCCTGGCCCAAATGCTCTTGTTTTGTTTTCAGCGGCTATGGCGGTTCTGGATGTGATGTCTGGACCTCAAGCTTTGTGCCTGTCGGGAAAGGCACGTTTGTGCAGGAAGTGACATTTGGAGTAGTAGTTCTGTAGGCACCTGCGTTCCATCAGCCGGCTGTCTACTTTTCGACTTAGCCGGGAAACTCTTCCTACAACATCTTCGTTGATTTCGCAGCTGTGAACCAATGGGTTCAGAAAATACCGACGGTCCATGTCTTTCAAGGCCTGGAACAGATCCAGCGCTTCATGTTTCCAAGCATGAACTTTGTATATCA
The DNA here is from genome assembly GCA_947184155.2 of Cladocopium goreaui. Taxonomy (NCBI): domain Eukaryota; class Dinophyceae; order Suessiales; family Symbiodiniaceae; genus Cladocopium; species Cladocopium goreaui. Next base: position 220,400 of record CAMXCT020006644.1, on the reverse strand, counting down.
TGGCAAAGGCCGCAATGTCATTGTCTAGGCACCACCGGGCCAACCAAGCATACCCATTCAACACCATGGTCATTTGTTCGTAAATGTAAATTGCACAACGTCGTTCCAGTAGCAAACGATGGGAGTTCATTGAGTCAAACGATTGGTTTGCTGCTTGAAGGGTTTTCCTCATCACTGTCAGGACTGGGACATGAGCAGGCTTTTCTGGACTAAGTAATACCTGCCCAATATAGTCGCACAACCATCTCACAATCAACATGCAATCAGAACCCTTGACATTGAACCATGGGCATGTTGAAAGGTTCGGCCAACACATCAAGGCCTTGGAGAAGCTTCTCAAAGCTGGTGTTTTCTTGAAGGTACATACCCAGAGGCGAAAATGCCCATAGGCCCTTTGGATCAGAATAGGAATGCTGTTCCCTTCATGTGATTCCATATCGTTGAAGTATCCCCACAGAATACACACAGCCAAAGTTGATGCTGCCAAATGCCGAAACAATCCCATTTTGCACGTATGAAATGGATCTCTTTTGTAAAGACGTTCCGGTGCATTCCGGTCATACGGTATTTGACTCAGCGGTGGCTCACTGTTTTGTGGCCAAGGTCGCTGCACGAACATGGTTGCTTCCCAGCTTGGGTGATCATCGATGTCTTCAAATGGACGGCCAGGTCCCCCAGCCAAGCACTCGTGACAGTTGTGGTTGTCTCTAATTCTTCCCATCCTGCTGTACCACCTGGAAAAATTTCCAATGTAGGCATGATACTTGGTATCAGCTTTCAGGCCTAGGATCACTGGAGTGAAGGCCCGACCACACACATCAATGCCTTCAAAGTAAAGCCTCTTTAGGTCCTTGGCAATCAAGTCCAGCAGGAAGGGAATCAAATCTGGAAAAGCCTTGTAAGTCGAGCAGGGCAAGGCAAACAATAGAAACCTCGTCAGGAAACTGTTTTCCTTGTAGTTGTGCAATGCATAGCAAGAATTGTTCACTGGGATGGCACCACCGTCAGAAGCACGAAACTTTTTAGTGGATGACTCCTCAGGACTGCAAGAGCAAGCGCAACTTCTTTTCTTTGTTTGGGCTGTTTCTGCCGAGCCCACCCCAAATGGTGATTCCAAAACAAACACTGAGGTGTTACCCCTGCGACGACCTCTTCCTTCATCACCATATAGAAAAAAGGAAGACAGTATTGCAAAGATTCTCCATAATCGTTGAACACCCGATGTGACCCATGGTATTCACGGTAAATTTTCCAGAAGCCGTGAAGAAGGTCAGCCCCAGCTGGTAGGGATGTGAATCCACCCAAGACTACTTCGGGACGATTCCTTAAAATGTAGGTCAGGGCGTCACTGGGCTTGATGTATGGGATGCTCAGCTCCAACCCAACGTCAGTGTGAAAGACCACTTCTGAAATGGGGATATCCCACCTCAAACCCATTTTTGACATGGTTCTGTATGCAGACCTGCTTGCAGTTCTGCCCAACCGCTTGTGAAGGCCTGGATCATCTGCCTTCGCCTTTGCAATGCGGAAGACGGAGGCACCAGTGGCCTCGTTGCCCGGCGGTGGTGGGCCAATAAACATAAAAAGGTGAACATCCATTTCTATTCACCTGTTGCACATCACTAGCTGACCATTTAGTCAGTCATGATTTTCAAGGAATCTGAAAGGTATAATTATGGGAAATAGTTTTCAAGAAAAGGCAAGGCTGAGCGGTTATCCCTTAGCCCCCAGCTCCATCAGCCACAGCTTCAACTGCAGCTTCCAGAGATGCTTGTTTGTCACGGCTGGTACCTGGCATATGCGAGTCACCACATGCGAAGATCAATCGTTTCTGGATGCCCCAAAATCACCACACTCTACCTCAGGTTTGGGTAAGATCACGCACAACAAGTTGCAGAAATTTGAGCATTTTTTTCAACCTAGCGACTCGGCCAATCGTAGATGTTCCCCTGCTGCTTGCTTTGAACAAAACAAGCAAGACCCCTACAGGAGACAAGCGCAATTTCTGAATCATGGGGCTCAGAAAAACCCGATATCGGATTTGTTTCCAGACTGTTGGCACCAAAGTTTGAGTCATGAGTCATGAACTGTCAAACTGATGCCCATGTCAGTCAAAAAGCTTCAGATTAGTAAGTGCCCTCCTTTGGAAAGCAATCACTTCTTGGTTCGCTTGTTGGCACTGGCCTTTGCCTTTGCCTTTTCAGCTGCGCGTTTCCGGGGAGGCTTTGATCCATCCCCTGCAGGGGCCCCCTCGGACCTGCCAGGCTTAGCAGATGGGACCTTCGGCATCACCTGCCTGGCAGGAGGCGATGATGGGTAGAAGGGGGGTGAAGGTTGATGCAGTGTTGTGATTCGATGGAATTGAAAAACCCGTTGACTGATGTTACCCTGCCTCATGCGGCCCTCCAGTCCGACGGTAAAGATGCACCTTAACAAAGATTAACAAAGGATATACTGTGTCTTTCGCTTGAGGGGTGAAAGAATACAAATTTTGAGGTCCCCACTTTTTGACTGCATCATCATAGGCCGCCCGAAGATCCTGCTCATCCCTGAGCGAAGTGTTCAGCGAGTAGCAGGTCTGGAAATTTTGGAACACTTTCATCGGGTTCAGACATCACAACATTGCCAGCAAGAGACTTGTCACTGAATCCCTCCACGATCCCATTAGCGAACATGTCCGTAATCTTGGCCATGTAGGAGGTCAAAGCAGTAGTCTCATCTTTCAACTTGGCAAGGAGCCTTATGCGATTGTATCATCAGTGAAGCATTCATGATTTGGGGCCTTGAACCTGACCAAAGCTAATATGGATTTCTCACTACTAAGATTGAAGATCTTTGATTTGGATGACTTCGCAAAGAAACTTGTTCTGGATTTCAGAGAAGCCCACTCCTGACTCAACGTACTTGGAGTGGAGATCGTTCAATTTGCCCACCCGCTTCTCGATGCAGGTCCTTAGAACTGGGGCTGGATGACAGCATTTGATAACCTCTTGAAATGATCAGTGTCGGTTTCTGTTTGGCATGGAACTTTGGTGCTAAAACACTTTGTCGTATATACTATTTAAACAGTATTGTAATACCCCTTGGATCCCTGTGGAACTTTTCAGTTGAATATGTAAAAATGTTGATGATATTTATTGGAACGAGGTTCACCATTTTTTGTGCAATGGTGCTGGGCACTGCGTCATCCATCAACTCCGGAACATTCAACGATTTCTTCATCTTTTCGGATGGGTCCGTGGGGCTGCACTGCGGGGGTAGATTGCCAGATTCATCCAAAAGACGCTGGTTGCCTTTAGTTGGAAAGGGTCCAACCTAAAAATTGTTGTGGGGCAATGTAAGTAGGGTACATGAAGTTTCTACGCATTCTTACACCTATCCTATTTTTTTAATACAACCAGCTTACAGAAAAAAAAAACCTGAGTTTATGACCCTTGTCTGCATTACCGAAACCATTGGAATCATCGATGTCCAGGTCAAAGTCTGACTTGGCGGCTTTCTCGTCCCAGGCGAGTCGGCGGTTGACCTCCGTTGCATTCCCAATCCTGGGCAGAAAAGGTGAACGGCCATAGAACGTATAAGTCAAAATAACCATTCCAAACCGTATCATAAAACAGCAGAGACTGCGTTCATAGTGTTAATTGTGAGGGGTCCGTCTCAAATCAGATAGTTCCATTCTCAAAGCCATGTTTCGTCAGAGTTGCACTGACTCGCCGTTCAGCCCAATATAGGCATGTGTTCTCATACCTATCCCTCCTGGCCGGATGCAGCCAGAATAGTTTCTTAACGCTGTCAAGTTATTTGATATGCATTTCATTGGGATTGACCATTGTTTCCAGGGTGTGCCTCATAAACTTTTTGGGATCCGACTCGCAGAATTTGACCACTGCAGCGATGCGCTTCCTCAGCACGCGGCAGGTGAAGCAAAAAAATGGGAGATATCACGAACAGTAATGCCTCAGTCGTTCAGTAAATAAGTACCATGGGATTGCCAGCCATGAACCATCACAATAATCAACCATGTGTTCCTATCTATTATCACATACAGGCAAATATAGGTGTAAACCCAACCTGTACCACTCCAAGGGGGTTGCAAGGCCTTCGGAGGGTGAAATTTGAATGACAAAGGTTCGCACTCCAACCCCATTCATCGGCCATGAATGCCTCACTTACGAATTCGGCTTCGATCTTCGTGTTGGTGTCCGTGTACTCCTTCTTCAAGATCTCAACCTCCACTTTGAAGGTTTCCTCAGGGGTATGCCGTTTGATGGACTTAGGTAAATCATGTGGCCTTTTCAGAACCAGATTTGAAAGGGCAACCCCTGAAACAAGATTAATTATTTAGTATAGAGCCAGTTGCGTGATAGAATATGGTTTGAAATGGTTTGAATATCTTAAGTATTGAGGAAAGGCTAAGAATGCAGGGCTACATTTACAGCTACAAAATCAAAAGCTTCAATGCGGAGCCCCCCAGTTATAAGATTGTTTATAAACCCCAGTAAATATAGTTATAAGCATCTGAAACCATAGTCATTGGAGTTAAGAACCAACTTAGCTATCTAGGGGGCCCCACATTGTTGAAATATGCCAGGCAATTATCAATTCAAAACCAGCTTCGATGTCGTAGCCGGCATCTTGAAACATGTGGAACACATTCTTTTTGGAATTGCCACCCTTCTTATACATTTCAGTGATATCTTGGGATACCTTGATCTCACCATTGGCCTTTGGTTTCATGAGGCGGCGGAGCCTCTGGTCGATCGCCGCTTCGGACAAGTGCAAGGCACCTGCTTGTGGCCGGGGGTGTCGAGTATCATCAATAGAGGCTAGTGAGGCTACAGAAGGCGCCCGTCCAGCAGTCAAGGTCTTGGCTGGAGTGCCCACAGTAGTTGGAGCATATGGACTAGTTTCAAGGCCTTCCTGGTTGTCAGGCCAATCCTCTGGATTCAATGATCCCCACAAACCTTTGCCCCCCCTGTTCTCCACAATCTCAACCGATGGGGACCTACCGCTATTGCTGCTAGGAGTGGACACCGCCTCTGTCCGCGCAGACAGAGATTCTGTCTGTGCAGCTTGAGGAGGCTTGGTCGGGCCAGTTGGGGGAGCCAAAGAAGCAGGCATCCCTGGTGGGGCTGCCATCATGCCCTCATACGCCTGAGAAGAATACGGTTGGCTGCATGAACCCCTAAAAACGCTAGAGTCCCAATTTCTGCAAGCTGGTTAGGGTCTTGTTAGTGGTTGTGCAAATTCAAAGGCAAACTTATCTTAGGGGCACTATGGGCTCACAGTCATCATATCGGATCCCGAATCATTTTACAAGGGCCCCGTTGAAAGTTGTAGAAGATGGATAATTTCTTTGTCCAACGGGGGCTTGGTTTCCATTTAAGTTTAGAACAAATTGCCAAGTTCAATGCGCACCCTCAAACAGTAAATGGTATCCAGCCCATTATTGTTTTTCCTCGAAGATGGGGTTATCACCAGATCATACCTCATCCGTATTCACAACTGCACATCCAATAAGGGGCCACCTCACATTATCGGCTGGGACTGATGTACATGACTGCAGGTCCTACGAACAATCCATGGTTTTCAGTTTCATGTTGTTTTGTTTTGATAACCACTGGAGTTATAGATTCCCAAACTATCCAACACCCCCTGTCTGAGAGAATCCTAGAATTGCAAGGCCTCGTTTGGGAAAAACACCAGTTAAAAGAACAAGGTCCCTTTATTTTCTGGAAGTCCATGCAAAAAATTGGCAAACTACCCCGTATCATGGTATGTGATGGTAAATTTCTTGGTGGTTCTTGTGCGGTAAATTTCTTGGTGGTTCTTGTGCTCAAGCGAGGTGCAGCCAGCTCTGCCTCAAGTTCAGCATCAGACTTTGATGCCAGGAACCCTTTGGGCTGTTCGGCCACTGCTTTTGCCCCATAAACAAGGGTCGATGAGCTCCATTGTCTACTCAAAGCACCCGACATCAGTGATCCTGACCTACAAACCTAAAGAATCTTGAATCTGAAGCGATGGCTGCAATTCAAAATGCTTTTGAATGGTCTTCAGAAAGTGACTTGAGAGATTTGAGCCCTATTCGAGGTTTGTAATGGGTCAACACAACCTGTTTGCTCCCAAGCGTGGTCAAGACACGCCGTTTGGCTTTCAGAAGGTCTAAGACTAATTGGTTTGAAAACCCTCAAAAACCATCCTGAAAAATTTACGCCGTTTGATTGCGAATTTACGCCGTTTGATTGCATAATTACGCCGTCTCAGATAGACATTTTTTTTTGAGGGTTTTCAGTTTGCAAGAGCTCCATTGGGTGATGTTGATTTTACATCTAGGTGAAATAGATCTGCCACTCCTTTGGAATGGTTAATCTAGTGCTTCCTCTGCCATACTGGACCACGGGTCCCAAGTCAGCCTCCGACCAGGCCTCTGCCTGGAAGGCCTGGAAGGAACCCACGACATCAGGCTCCATCTTGACCTGGGGATTGGGGAGACTGTTCAATTAATTCTTTCAACAGACATAAAACCAAGGAAATGCACTGACATGGAACTATTTATATTTCACTAAGCTAATCCAAGCCACTTTGGCAAAGTACTTTGGTTTGGGAGAGTGCTTCCACCCACAAATCAGGTCATACACGGCCCGGGCGAAGGGAGCAGGGTAAGTCCTTTGTGCGGGTGCCAAACAAACAGGATGATATCATCGGAATTCCTATGAAAGCCTGATCTGCAAACATTTTGTGACAGAACCACCTAGAATTCCCCCAGTAACCATCAAGAAACCTTTTATTGGGGTCTCTCTTGGCGGACCAGCTTGAATACCCCTGAACATGCTGAATACATCCATAATATTTTGGCTAGGAGCTGAGAACCCTTCAAAGCAGAAGTTCCATGCCACCGTTTCTTCCCAGAGCGATCTACATAACCGAGAGCTAGTTTGACCTTTGAACTGCGCCCCTTTGTAGCCAGCTTCCCACCATCCAATGCTCCGATGCGGGGGGTGCTACTTAAAATCATAGTGCGTTTTGATGTAGCAGCTCCATGGTGCTTCATCCAAAAGTGTTGACGGAACACCTAAGTAACAGGAGCCAGGGATACAACCCTATGACACTTGTTTCAGAAACCAAATCAAAGTAGCACCAATTTTTCGATGAATCCTCCATCATTTGCATTACATTATAATGGTTCACTATGGTTCAATGGTGAAACAAATCCTCAACAGCATAGATTGCCATGAAACTGGAATACGAAGCTGCCGGAAGACTTTGACCAACCATCGGAACCGAGGGTAATCTTCAATTGACGACCCAAATGGCTGTTCCAACAAGTACATGCCATCCATCACAATGATGAGAACCACCAGCAAAATGGTCCTCCCAAACAACCCCGCAGAACCCACTATTAGAGCACTACGCCATCAAAGTTAGAAACAAGCGGCAGTTTTGGCTATACCCTAGTCCTGGACATCATTTTGTTCCCACATGCCACTGATGGGTGAAAAAAATTCCCCCAGGCATTGAGAAGATCTCTCATTGCTGTCCCTCTGTTAGTGGCATAGAAGCTGCTGCAGACAGGGGCCAGTACCCCTGACAGGTCACCCCAAGCACCTTCCAGGATCATCCTGACTGCCAACCTGGGCCATCATGCGGAATGTACATAAAAGGGCGCATGGCAGAACATTTATGTGTTTCAAAATATTTAAACCCGTACATTTGAATGACAAGACAAGAGACATAAATCCTGCTGGAGAGTTCATGTCCATATGTGAGCGTCTCGGCAAACCATTGAAGTTTGACAGGCCTTTAGGATGATCGTATTTGATGTCAAAACTCCCAGTCTTGAATCCCTGACGAGCACAGTAGCGGCTAACCCGGGCTTGTCCTGCGTAAAATTCTAACACCTCAAAGCTCTCAAGCTGTGGTAGGTCGATCCAAGCACTGAGAAGTACAATGGTGATGAACTCCTGACGTACAAAAAAGGATTCTGGAACAAGAAAAGTTGTGTGAATTAATTTTAGAATACTTCAAAAATCACACAATTTTCGAACAGGCTCAAAACTCTCCTTAGGCACACTCAGCAACATAAGCCGTTGGACTACCACTAGCAAAGAAGCAGGTGTCATGGCTCCAAATCCCAAAGGCCCCAAAGCATTCAAGGAGCAAAAAGACGGCTTCGAAGTACTGCAGCATTTGACATGCTATTAAAAGCCAAGCCAGAGACAGTAAGTAAAAACTGATAATGCTCAATGCCAACTCAAAGAAATTGGTTAACTACCAGGGAAACAGGTCGGGTGTGCCGCCCGCTTGGCGTTCAACTTTCCGCCTCCGGATTTGATAGCTGGGCTAAGGGTATAGCTAAATGGAAATTCTTGGCATTGCCACGCCTTGGCATAGGTTCTTCTTTGCACCATCGGAGATATCAAAGCCTGTCCGAAGGAACGGAAGAGGACCGAATCTATGGGGAGCAGGTTGTCATATGGATTTGGGATGAAACTGATTGACAAGACAAGGGTTAAGGATTCAACATCTTGCCGCAATTCAAATCGCATTGGGAGCCAATGTCTTTTTGATCTGTGCGATCAAAGCCATAGCAGTTGATTTTTTGCTGGCATGGCCATTGGAAATGAAGGTTGTTTTGCTATCCCTCAAATCAGGCATGGCCCAGCTGCCACCCAAATAGTTTACGGGAACTCAGAATCGAAAGACCTTAGGTCTAAGGAAAACAGTCCCACCGAATGAGTACCCCACACACAGTGGTGCATTCCATCCCAAGGTCACCCCCTGCTCACATCCGCTCACTGCTCAGTCCAAGGAGAGAGTGGCTGCCACACGCTTCGCAGCTTCGACGAAGGCGTCAAAGCCGTCGCTGCTCATCAGGATTGGGGAAGCCATGCAGGCATTCCAGAAGTGAACCTAAGGGAAAGAATTACTCCATTTGTGGTGGGTGACCTTCGAACTCTTACTACATGATTTTTTTGTGGGGGTAAAAACCTGTAATGATGTATGATGGTGATAATGATGGCGGATGCAGGTCTCGTACTTTGAAAAATAGGCTGGGAATAATTCTACTTGTGATGGAATTTATGCATATCTTTAGTGTTTTCCCAAACCGTACCTGGACTTTGGAATGGTGGCTCACATGTGGCTTGATCTCCTGTTCGAAAACCGCTTTGATGGCAGCCCATCGGGCCTTTCCAGGCTCGGTCGAGGGCTGATAGCGCCTAGCAAAAGACTTTGGCGGCACTTTCTTCGAGTCCTCCTTGGTCTTCCCTTCTCCAACTTTCTTGTCGGCCTTCTTCTCATCTTTCTCAACCTCCTTGTCTGTCTGCGGCTCCTCCTTCTCTCCATTCTTCACCTCCTTTGGGCTTGGCGTCAACTCTCCTGTCTTTCCCTCCGTCTCTTCCTCCTCGTTCTTCTCGCCCTTCTCCTCTTCCTTTGGCTCATCCTTGTTGTCTTTCTTCTTGGCCCTCTTTCCTCCGGTCTTTGGCTTCTCATTCTCCTTCCCTTCATCCTCATTCTTCTCGCCCTTCTCCTCTTCCTTTGGCTCATCCTTCTTGTCTGTCTTCTTGGCCCTCTTTCCTCTGGTCTTTGGCTCCTGATCTGCCTCCTCGCCCTTCTCCTCTTCCTTTGGCTCATCCTTCTTGTCTGTCTTCTTGGCCCTCTTTCCTCTGGTCTTTGGCTTCTCATATTCCTTCGATTCATCCTCATTCTTCTCGCCCTTCTCCTCTTCCTGTGGCTCATCCTTCTTGTCTGTCTTCTTGGCCCTCTTTCCTCTGGCCTTTGGCTCCTGATCTTCCTCCTCGCCCTTCTCCTCTTCCTTTGGCTCATCCTTGTTGTCTGTCTTCTTGGCCCTCTTTCCTCTGGTCTTTGGCTTCTCATCTTCCTTCCCTTCATCCTCATTCTTCTCGACCTTCTCCTCTTCCTTTGGCTCATCCTTCTTGTCTGTCTTCTTGGCCTTCTTTCCTCTGGTCTTTGGCTTCTCATCTTCCTTCTCTTCATCCTCATTCTTCTCGCCCTTCTCCTCGTCCTTTGGCTCATCCTTGTTGTCTGTCTTCTTGGCCCTCTTTCCTCTGGTCTTTGGCTTCTTGTCTTCCTTGGCTTCCTCCTCATCTTTCTCGGCCTTTGGCTCATCCTTTGTGGCTGCCTTGGCCCTCTTTCTTCTTCTTCTCCTCATCTTTCTCAGCCTCCTCTTCCTTTGGTTCATCCTTCTTGTCTGTCTTCTTGGCCCTCTTTCCTCTGGTCTTTGGCTCCTGATCTTCCTTCTCGTCCTTCTCCTCTTCCTTTGGCTCATCCTTCTCGTCTGTCTTCTTGGCCTTCTTTCCTCTGGTCTTTGGCTCCTTCTTCTCTCCTGTGCTGCTAGGCTCTTCGTTCATGTTGCCAAACTGTTCGCGGCGACGAACAAGCTGAGGCTTTCCATTTAGCAAATCCGGCATCTCCAAGACCTTCTCTGCAGCATCTTCCTTTTTCTCCTCCTTTGCCTCTACCTCCGGTTCTTTCTTTACTTCTTGGCCTTTCTCCAAGACCTTCTCTTCAGCCTCAACCTTTTTCTCGTCCTCCTTTGCCACCACCTCCGGTTCTTTCTCATTTTTGTCTTCCGGGCATTCACCCTGAACATGCTTTCTTTGTTCCTTTGCTTGCTGATTTTTCTCGTCACCATGACCTTCGTCCTGAACCTTCTTTGTCTCTGCTTTCATCTCCGGTTCTGCCTTCTTCACCTGACCTTTCATCTCTGCATCCTGCTTTTCTTTGGTCTTCTCTTTCAAAACTTTCTTTTCTCCAGGTAGGACTTGGTCATCCACAGATGTGGCCTTCCCAACCACCTGGGGCTGAGAACAGAGGTACCTACGTATGCTAAAGACACCTCAGTAAGAATAAAAACATGTCTTGGTGACCCGTGGTATTTCATCATGATAATAGTTGAAATATGTTGAAATTGTTTGATAACATTTGACTACCACTGGCCTCATCATCAGGGGTCTTCCCAGGAAGCTCCAAGGTTGATGCAGACAGAAGTACCATATCAGCAAAACGTTTTGGGGTCCCTGGTGATGTTGGCTCCGGCTCCTTCAATGACATGTTGTCCATGGCAGACTCCAGGTCGTAGGGCAAAGTGTCAACCGCATCAGGGTTTGAAAGTCCTGTCGATTGGAAGTATTTGGGCTGGAAAATGATGGTGCCGGAAAAATACAGCGGGCGACTGCCATATAATTTAAGATCAAGATAAACTACAATGATGATACTACATTTATTACAGTGATACATGACAAAGGTCGCATACTGTTGTTTTTGAACATGGGGTGGTGGTTACCAGCCCCTTCAATTGATGGTACCCTGCTGCTCCTGATGGGGTGGTTTTGGCTGGCTCACACTTTTCACCACGGCGGCGAGCAATCTCTCGCCTTCAAGGGGCTTAAGAAAAAGGTTGGCTGGAACAGGATCCTTGAACTAACTTGGACAAACCTTGGTTCCAGAAAAAAATGAAAAGACCTGAGTTTCACCCTGGCCAGGCCTGATGAGCTCGGCACGGATTTGGTGTGCTCGCTGACGCACGTCTTCGTTGGGGCCTGAGATGCTGAGTTCCCTCAGACTCTGCCAAGTTTTTTTAACCTCTTTTGCTGGATCTTTGGACTCGCCTTCAGTGGCAAGCGCCTGACTCTCACTCGCCTGATCCTTCACCTGAACATCTTTGATAGCCAGAACCTCCCTTCCTTCATCATTCACCTGACCATCTTCGATAGCCACCTGACCATTTTCGATAGCCAGAACTTCACTTCCTTGATCATTCACCTGGCCATCTTGGAGAGCCAGGACCTGGCTGGCTGGATCCGAACCATCCGGTGGGATGTCACCATTTTGAAGGGGCAATGGGTCATCATCATCCTCCAAGGCTTGACCGCCCCAGTGCTGGTCAAGGACATCCCAGAGAGGCTGCAGGTCCGGGTCCTGAGAGATTCATGGTTGATGTGTTGGTAGTGGATGGGAGATGGAACCAAAAAAACGAGGAATAAAAAAAATAGACTAATTTGGAAATATATAAAACAATTTGAAGCAACCCCCTAGCTACACGCGGAGTATTGGCTGAGGACCATCTTCTAAAGGCATGCGATATCAATTTTTTCAAGCCCCAGCAATCTTGGTGCAGTTCGCGACCAGGAATCTTGATACACATTCTCGACCAGAAAGCTTTCGCCTGCAGGGATACAAATTACGGAAGTACATAGTTGATAGTTGGTAATTTAGGAACACAATCCAACCCATGTTGATAACTGTATAATTACCTGGGGTTTAAACAGCATAACTAAATGTAGACCCCTCACCTCGTTCCTCAGGACCTCCACTGGAACTGGTTTAGGACTGGTCTGATTGATAGCCCACCAATCCAACACCAGAATCAGTAGGCGTAGGTTACACCCAAGAGCTGGACACGAGGGGACACCATCAGTCTTGGGGCATGGCCATTGTGTCAATTGCTTCTCTCTCCGGGCAATATCTCTAATGGCAACATCATTCTCCAACAATTGGCCCAGCGAGCCCACCTCACCTATCTCTGCCATCGCCCTCTGAGGCTGATGGAGGTTGACACTGATGCGGGTTGGAGCTGAAAAAGTGGCTGGCGACAAGCTTGACTGATGAGAGATGTAAATTGATGTTAAGGAATTTGGCTCTAACAACAAAAATGCTGATAATTATAGCCGAATAAATGAAGAAGATTGAAGGATATTGAAGGCCCTGCCTCATCCAAGTGATCATGGAAGAGAGGCAGCATGAGAAACATCGGTACCTCTGCAATGAAGGACCCATAAGTTGGGGTATCTATTGAACACTTCACATTACCTGAATATTGTGAAACAAATCTTGGGCGCACTGGAGGAACAAGGTGGCCAAAGCCAGGGATGAATGAGCCAGGTGGCTGCAACCACCATGAAATTGGCATTTTTGCCGTTTCAGATTTTTTATGCCGTTTGGATCTGGGTCCCCTGAAAAGACATTTATTTGATAAGCATCAAAATTTTTTGTCGTTACGGTTTGTCCAGGTATATATATATATATATATATATGCAGATTATATCATATATATATATATGTATATATGTATAAATGCATACAAAATTTTATGTGGGGGTGTGGGTCAAAACCCTTGCACTGCTGCCCCTTACTAACTGTAGCCGTCCACAGACAACTTTAGTACTTCAATGTATTTCATAGGTTGTGACCTATTTCCCATATACGGTTTCCATCAATGGGTGGGTACCCCAAAGTGTTTTTTTCTTATGGAAAATCCTAATAAATTCCTATTAAAGTGAGTTAACATGGATGATTTGGAAGTCCCGGAAGTAGCCCCACGACTTAGGACACCTCCAACCATGGCGGTGACCCCTGCGTCTGGCTGCCAATGCTTTCAATGCTGCTTCAATGGCCTCCTGTGGCGAAATTTTGATCTTGTCGACACTGGGGGGTCATCATCTTTCCACCTAGGTTTCCGAAAAACATGAAACAATCAAAAAAAATGATGGAGAAACTATACGTATAGTTAACAAAACATACATATATACATACATTGCATCACTTCACGGCATGTCACTTCGCATGACAATGCATGTCATTGCATTACATCACATGCACTGACACATATATGATATAAATACATGGGTAGTTTTGTGTGCTTGGGTATGTGGGATGAAAATAGCAAGCCTGCCCAGCCTGCCATGTACGACTTGCTGAGTTTCGCGATGTCACTGGAGGGTTGCTACCACCCAGAGATGATTCGATCAGAAGCATGTCTTCAAATCATTGGGACTGGAATAATGTAAAATGTATGCCAAAATCTCTGCTGATACCAGCAAATGATAAACATTCACAAGCCAAAGGCTGGAATGTTTAACCTTTTTGGGGGATGAGCCCCTAAAAACTCTCCCTCTCTCAGCATTGTTGTTGCTGTCCTCAAATGGGCAAATCATCTGTGCATGTGAGATTTTTGGGTGCATTTTGCAGCCAATCCTCCACAAGAATACAGGCACTTTCTGCATTCGCCTACCCAAATCAACAGCAAAATGGCAAATCTAGACTCTTGGGGCCACCATATTGTGAAAACTCTCAAAAAGGAATCTCTATGTCCACGTTTCTTGCGAATATCTACGACAACTAATTGCTTCAATGACTCTACGTTTATTGAAGACCATCTTTTCCATCTGTTTGCCTGAAATCGGGTGCCAAAAAAACATGGTTCATCATTCGCCCGAGATTTTCCAAAATAATAACAATGCAAACTGTCAAATAGTACAATACAACATACATTAACACAATATACAACGCAATGTAATTTAGATGTGTACAAAATAGTAATATATATATAATAAGATAAACCAACAAATAGATACAAATAGTACAATGTATACAAACATACACATACATCATGTACATGCCTATCCCATGATGTCTCCATATTATGGTCAAACCCAACTGTGCAAGGTGGTGCCCAGCTAAAATTGTTTACAAACGCCGTTGAGCATGGTTAAAGTTACCATAACCTCTGGTAAAATAAGATAGTCATCTATAGTTACCTATAGTCATCTATAGTTATCTATAGTTATCTATAGTTATCTATAGTTATCTATAGTTATCTATAGTTATCTATAGTTATCTGGTTAATCATGGATTGTTCTGCCAAAAAAGGACTGATGATTTCATCTCCCTTTCTACGCCTACCCATCGCTCCCAACACATCCGAGTTCTAGGCTCAGCTCCCACATGCTCGGACCGTCCTCCCGTACATTGGCGAAGATGAGCATCGTGTTCATGACCTTGCTCCAGAAGTTGGGTCCCCAAACGGTAGCTAAGTTGGTGAATATATCTTGACTAACTGTTAGGTTTATAGGGAATATAGAGAATATAGAGTTAATGGTCTTTATAATTCTATAGCTATAAACCAACTTGAAACCAAATGAGTTCAGTTGTATCATGCCCGGCAATACAAGGATCGGCGTTTCGCAGCATGGGGTCATGTCACCTACCGCCAGAAATATCGGATCTGCTTGGAGAATATAGCATATATAGCACTTCGAAGGGGGGTTAAGTGATGAACAAAGTGATGAACAAACGGCTATAATCCCATCACAACTTCAGTCCCATTGGACCCCTTTCATGGGGTAGACATGTGTGCTTTCCCCTTGGAAACATGATGGAACCCTAGAAATTGCTGGGACAACTCCCTTTTTTGGTGGGGGTTAGAAGGTGCAACATGTGACCAATTGGTGGGTTTCCAGGTTTCCATGTAAAATTGCAGTGGTGGTAAATCGTGTGAACGCGTATGACTTGCCACAACCGCCTCAAGAATATCCAGGAAGGCTTTCTTGAGAAAAGAATATTAGCATCAAGCAATTGTGTAAAGGAACATTGATATGGAACGGTTTCCTGTTTGAAAAATGATCTACAAATGGTTGGTAACGGAGCAATCCATCCAATCCATCCCATGAAGCATACTTTGGATCCTCGTGTATCTGAGCTCGAAACATGCTGTGCCACGCATTTTTTGGGGCAGGAATGGGCAGGATAAACAACCCACAAAAGAATACAAAAAATATATACCGCTATGATAGGTGGTCCAAACATGTCATATCAGTTTCTCTGGGGGGACACCATCCATTGAAACCAAAAAATGTTGATGGAAAACGACTAGGCCCATTTGGGAAGGCCTAATCATCATATTATGGACATGGATCCACCAGTGGGTTCGCCATGTATAGTTGATAATCTTAATCCCAATGTCAATGGCAATCTTCGATTTTGCTGATTTCTCTTTTGATGCTTACTGTAAAACTTATTGTAAACATATGTTTCTTTGCTGGTTGAATCTCAATGCTAATGTCTAAAAAATACATCTGCATGTGGCTTTGTCTGAAAATGGGCTCTACCCCGGGTCTAACCCCCACATGAACCATTTTTATTTGGAAAATGATCGTAAACCATTGGAATTGGCGTAGCCCATTTTCCGACAAACCCCTGTGGGTTTCACATGGTTTCACTACCCTTAGATACCCTCCCTATCCTCCCATGGGATTTAGCAGCCGTCAAGGCACTCTTTTTCCCAGGAGCAACGAAGAGTTCACCTGCGGTGCTGGGCGCGGTGCTGGGCCGTCCAATTGGGGTTTGTCGGTTCATAAAACCAATTCGATTGGTTCATAAAACCCCCAGAAGATGCAGAAAATAAGTACCTCGGAGAATTGGAATTGATGACATCATCGAACGACCATCCTGGAATTATTATTCTATACCTGTCTATTTTTTGAGGGTTACTACAAATATATCTGTAAGGTAAACCCAATAGTAAACCCCAATTTGATGGTGAAAAGCCCATCGCTCTGGTAAAGTGTATTGGATCTTCAGTAGCCGCCATCTTTGGGATCAACGGAGGATTCCTTAAAACTTAAAGCCCATCATTTCTGGGCGTTGCTACGGTCCCGAATCTCAACATACTCCACTTAGCACTTTTCAATGCTCTAAAAATATGAATCCACTTTGCGAGGTAGCATGAAGTTTTTGACAGTTGACACCCTCATCATCTTTGGGTCGCCCAGGTAGGGCGCTTAAAAAAGTCCACAGCTGAGCTTCAAAAACAACGGCAGGTCCTTGGGAGTCCTTGGCGCTTGAATCCTTCTCGTTGGTCCCAATTTTGACTCAAATCTTCAGCTGTTCCTCTTATTGATTAAGTATCCATTCTTCTGACTGGTTTAAGTCTTAATTTAAGTGGTTTCCCATCTGAACGCTATGAAACTCATTGGAGATCATATCATTTCTACAAAAACACCGGTGAAACCACCAACCACACCAGTTATCTAAAAAATCATCCCCATGTCTAGATAGTTGCTAAAAAACATCCCATATTCTCCTGATATCCCATTATCCACCCATGATCTCCATCCATTTTTGGAGCTTTCTGAAGTCACGGGGGGATCCCCAGGTCGTCACCGAAACGCTTTCGTCGACCCACACGGTGCCGAGCCACTCGTTGCTCCTCGCTGAGTCCAGGGATCGCTCGGGCGATGCGCATCAGCATGCGACCTGGCGGAGGTGGATCCACCGAAGACCCCCAAAAGAAGGGGATCTAACCTGTTTATATAGACAGATATGTATATATATATGTATATATTTATATAATATAGGTTTATATGTATATATGTATATACATATATATAATTATATACATATATACATATATATATATGTGTACATATATATATATATATGTACAC
The DNA here is from genome assembly GCA_947184155.2 of Cladocopium goreaui. Classification (NCBI taxonomy): domain Eukaryota; class Dinophyceae; order Suessiales; family Symbiodiniaceae; genus Cladocopium; species Cladocopium goreaui. The sequence continues at coordinate 203,154 of CAMXCT020006644.1, read as the reverse complement.
ACACACATATATATATATATATACATGTGTGTGTGTGTGAGTCTGAGCTCCTGTCACAATCCTTTATAATACATCTCAGTAGTTCCTATTATCGGCTATCTGTTTTTTCTCCCCGGGGGGTGGCAATATCGCTTTCCAGTGTTTTGTGTCATTCTCGCTTTACAGTGTTGTGTGTTACTTTCGCTTTTGGGGGGTGCCATATCGCTTTACAGTGTTTTGTGCACATCTCTGACAAAAACTCCTGCAATACCAGTGGTCTTCAACCATTTGACTTATGCATATATATATATATATATCGATGTATGTTGAAGATAATCTAAGATACATAACTAAGTAACTCAGAACATAAACAATATGGGTCTGAAAATCTGGCATAGAGCACGCCCCTCAAGCATGGCATCTTGATGAGACAATGTTCAACCAGATCTACTGGTACCCTATGTTCAGACAAACCCATATGTGGCCAACAATTGGGACACCAACTCACACCAGAAGCTGGCCATTGCTGACCGCAACACACACTGCAAAAACTCAAAAAAACGCCAGGAAAATCCAAACTGCCGGGGTAAAAATACTGGTGGCTGCACTATGGTGTTACCCTGATTTTTTCCACGCCTTGTTCAGCTGGGCTGTCTCCTGCATCAAGAATTCTTTCACTCTTGGGGAACTCATACCGCCCAGTGATTTAAACATGTTTGAACTGATCTGACCAAAAATATTTTTGTCAAACGGGATCATCATTCAAAGTAGGGTGGAATATGATGGATGTACACATAGTGAGATTCATGGACTCATGGACTCTAATTCCAACACTAACTTAAATCGCCACAAATACACCTTGCCCTGAGTTGGCGGTTGATCTAGACAGTTCTTTCCTTGAACTATGGAAAATGACACATTTATATTTGAATTCTGACGATCCACCCATTGAAAAATGTAGTTTTCCACAGCTATGTTGCAAAAACCAAAGGGTAAACATAGATCCGATTCTCCTGTGCTCATAGCTTCCATCAGGACCTGAATTTTCATGAACGATAGGGGCCCGGTGGGCTCCTATCGGACTGAAGCTTGTTGGGGTTAACGGGTTTCAGCCACAAAAGTGGGTATGTCACCAACCAACATGGGGATTGATTTTGGATTTATGATCGTCAATTGATTTATATGTAAGTGAGAAATCACTCGGGTTGATATATGATATATGATATGTATATATATATATTTAACGGAAAAACATCTGCAGTTGAAGGGGTTTAGAGTTCAATCAACTTATAACCAAGGGGTCCTCTTTGGTTCAAAGATCTGGTGGATCCTGGTGGCCTGGAAAGCCCCGCACTCAATGGACATGCTCATGGGAAAAAAATCAAAGTAATTAGGGAATTGTCCATTGCCATGTTTGATTGTCACATGGTAATGTACTCAAAAACTTTCCCAAAAGACCTTTTTTTGGGGGGGTGTTTTGTTGTGGCAAAGACATGTTCCCCATCAACAAATATCTCTCTGGCAATCTGACATAGCGATGGAAAGTCAACACTTCGGAACCATTTGCACGGAATTGTGGAAGCATTCTTCCCAGTCAACTATATATTGGTTCTTGAGACAAATTCTGACTCAAAATAGGAATCAACATGGTCCAATCTGATCCCCCGTTGCCTTGACTTATCCCCCATAGTTGGTAGACATTCCCATTGTTTAAAGGAGAGCAAACGATTAAAAGTACTAATCCGCCTCAGACTTGCCCGGAATCCTGACCTCTGAGGAGCCTGGCGTTTGGCAGAATTGCCCTAAGTGCAGCCTGTGAGGCAACTTTGCTGGACCTGGGATGACAACTCTGCCATGTCGGTGACCAAAAAATATATCGTCTGGAAGTTAAACATGGCTAGCTTGAAAATCCACAAGCTAAATGGAAGTTTATAGGTGGGAAAATCATGGAACTAAATGATCTAGTGCTGGTGGCCTGTCCATTGCCACGTTTGAAATTCCACATGTAAGTAAGTGGCTTGTACTTCGGAACTGACACACAAACCATCTATCTACCATGGCCTGTCATGTAGCGGATGAAACCCATCCTTTGGGAATGGTTGAGATATGTTGAGATCCCACTTGGGGATGGCGCTCTGTGTTGGGTTTGCCACATGAACTTCATAGCATGATATGTGTTCCTATCTTTTGGGGGTTGCTATAGACTGAATTTTCCAAATTTTAGACATGTCACATCATGTCACTACCTTCAAAATACATAATAATTTACAGAAAAAATGGAAAAGTCAAATCCCATCCAAATAGTGATACATTATATGTCGATATGTTGTGATATCTTTTGCGGGCTGCTAGAAACTTACCTTCCGGTAATCAAACATAGCAATTGGCCATCCCCCATCCAGTTCAAGGATTTGCCAAACAAAAAAAAGCTCCGTTGACAGTGGACTTACCGTTTGATTGCCGGAGGGTAACCCACCAAATAGATCCAAATATGGGGATGAAACATGATGAAAGCAGGCCTGAAACCAGATTGAACTGGATAAAGTTGGGAGAAGGGTAGGGGTTCACAATCAAACAGAAAACGGGCTTTGCGAATTTCAATGCTGAGATATGCTGAGCGTTGGTGACACATTCACATGTAAATATTGATATATATATATATATGTATATATATACACGTTTCTATCCCTTTTGGGTCTGCGAGAAACTTAAACCTTCGCATTTCCCACGTTCGAAGCAGGTGACACACCAGCGGCGCTGGCCGCCCGCCAGGCTTTGAAGGCTAGGGGTTGGACACCCTGGCGTTGAGGGAAAACACAGGGAGAACCTATGGGATATAACCGTTTTTCACAGGTGAATCCACCATAAATAGAGGCTCAGTGGCAAGTGTTTCAATAGCTATTTTATTTTTTTCAGGGTAGATAAGGTAAACAAGAAATGGTGATTTAACCAATGAAGACTGTGATTTGACTAATAGCCTACAGTTAGTTTAACATGTTTAACTATATATTGGATAAATTAGGGTGTTCAACAAGAATAGGGGATGTGATTAACAAATTTTGGCTTCAACATGTTTGGTTCAACAAATAGCGCTTAAGTGAACCAAACGTGCGGACAATGTGGATATGATCAACAATGATCAACCCAAAGAGGGGTATGAGCAGTGAACAAAGAGGATAGATCATCAACCATCAAATCCTGAGGCCCAATTTCTCCCTCTCCGGTGATTTTGTTGAACAATAAAGCAGGCCCCAAAAAATGTCCTAGAATGCCACTTGCAAGTCGAATGTCAGGGGCAAATATGGTTCATTCTTAATTATAAACATCGTTTTTTCTTAACTTTCAGGCTTCACTCGAGACATAGTAACCCCCATTGTTCATGAACATCACCATTCAAGTTGGCCAACCTCGCTTTGTTTGATTGCAAATATCCTTCAAACTTGATCCACTTCGATCTACAGGCCTGCTTTCATCGTGTTTCATCCCCATATTTGGTCATTTTACCCTCCAGTAATTAATCGTGGAAATTGAACATTCCCATACATTCTCTATAAATCAATCTGGCAAATTATAATAACTCACTAACCTGAAATAAGGCCACTTGGGGATGATTTCCCTTATTAACTATGATTCCAGTAGGTCGCAGTGAGGTCCTTATACTTTACCCAGATAAATGAAGGTTTATAGCTGAGATTCTCCGTTGCCGCGTTCGTTTTTTGGGTCAAAAATCCGCACATCCTCCAGCGGTCACCTCGCCAGACGTAGCGAAGTGCCCCAGCTCAACGATGCGCTTCCTGAAGAGGGCGGTGAAGATCGGCGAAGGTCAACCCTGGATTCATCATGGTTTATTAATGACGGTGGCATTCCCCAAATATATATATATATATCTATATCTATGTGTGTGTGTTATAATTGATTATAATCTAATATTTAAATGGTACCTCTGAATGAAACCGCCTGGGGGTTTCTTAATCCAGTGTTGAAATTAAGGTTGCTTTGTTATCCAGAGGTTAAGAAGTGGAAATGGTGGTGTAAACAAGCACAATTGGGGGTCTATGTTGAATGGGCGAGTTGGTATACACACACACATATATATATACATTAATACACATTTATATGTGTGTTTGTACCCGCGTGTGTATTTATATGGCGTTTAAGCCTCTGCAGCGAATATCTAGAGCTGCAACGCAGCGGGGTTTATAAACCAACTTGTACAGGGAGGGCACCTTGTATAGATCACAATTGGGTGATGTCAATCCCAGAGAAAAAATAAAACAAAACATAAAAAGCATCATCGGTTGTGGGAGCCTCCCACCCCCGCCCCCTTCCAAAAAAAAACTTGATACATGGTCTTTGGGGCTATTGAAATAAGCCCACGGCTATGCAACCCAGAAGTTTGTTACTTCGGGGCTTCGCTTGGCACAACCCATCTTATCAAGCTTTGGGGAGCCCGTTTGATCCATGGGCTGCTGTCAGTTTTCTCAATCCCAAGATTTAGCTTATGTTCCGCATGTCAGTTGACATTTGAGGTCGGTATTGAACCTTATCCATAATATAGGGGAGCGAATGCATGGAGTAGCGTCCAAAACATCAGTGTTTTGGTAGATTGGGTCATTTTGAGTGCGTAAACCATCCCAGTTTTTAATACCAAAATTTGACCCCACAGAACTGTACTCATAAACCATCAAGCTTCGAGAAACCATGTTCTAGCGATCCATCTATACATGAACCGACAGCAAGAAAAACATGTCTAACTTTGAAGGTCATTAAGTCTATTAAGTCATCTTGAATCATTCTAGATCAGACCCTGTGGATATTCCATCCTTGAAACAACAGCTTTTCAAAAAGCAAAACGGACCATCCAACATGCTGGGTCAACTGCCAGCCCAACTGAAACAGATGGTTCACACAGGCGCTAAAGCCGCTAAAGCTTGGGCTGGAAAAACACGGGCTTTCGAACTTCTTTTCACATGAGATGTGTGAAAACATCCAAGAGGATGCCATAGGCGATCTGGATAGATGATTCACTGGCCTGAAAAGTTCAGCTATTTCGGGATAATTAGTTACCCCATGTTACCGAACCATCTCACGACGTGAAGACGGGTATAATTTACCCAGCTCTATGTCCCACATCTATAGATGATATCCAGTTGTTCCATGTTTTTCGCCAGATATTTTGCCATGTTTTTCCCAATGCAACTTTCATTTATGGATGATCTTCCCCATGGCTCCCATGGCTGTGGCCCCGCGCGCGGCTTCTTCAGCGCCGATTCTCCCTTGACCTTTCACCGCTGCTCCGACCTGCGGCGGGTTGAAAAGAAGCGGCAAACAGGTCGATAAGCCCAAGGAAAAGTGTCAGTTTAGGTGGTCATCATTGTTTGCCAACTTTTAGCATCACTATCCAAGGAAAAAAGATAGACTTTATCCAACAAGGTTTCCAATTTAAGCAAGTATATAGTTCACCATCATTTTAGTTGGATACTTTTCTGGTCAAAGGTGAGGGCATCTGAGGGCTATATTAGGGGAAATGAGCTGAAAAAAAGGTGAAGGTGGCATGTTTTACTACGATCTGTTTGCTAATGCTTTCCCGGAAAAATGCTGCAGCAGTGCCATGTGAAAGTGTGGACGCCTGGGTGCCTGGCAGGTATTCTCAGGACCCTTTGGTCCGGGCGTTGGACAGAGCTACCACAAAAGCAGCAGAGCCTCATGAACCTTTTAGTAAACTTCCAAGTCTTTGCTCATTTATCCAACCAGGCACTCAAATCTTCAAACTTCCAGTCATCGATCTGGGCATGAACCCGCTTGGACTCAACCTTGCATGGTGCCTCCCTAGTCTTACCCTCGCGCATCACATGAACCGTCTTCAGTGGCTAAACAATCATCCAGCAACATTTTATAGCTCAAGACTGTCACCTCATCTTGGGTGTCTACAGATGGTTTGCTGCTCAGAACGGTTGTTTAATCTTTGGCCCCTTTGGAATCTAGAGGTTGTCTCATCCCTGCTGCTCATCCTTCAGCAATCTTGCGAAACCACCTTAATGTCAAAGAGATTGGAAAATCATCTTTAGATCTGGGATTTACCAGCAATCCGGGTTAAATTACCGAAGGGTATAAAGAGCTTGCTAGTATTTCATATTTCTGCTGAAACCACAATTTCTTCATATCAAACATATATCCCCCCATAGAGTAAATTAACCTAGACCCCGAAAATAGCCAATGTTAAGAATAGTGACAATAGTGGAAACTAATTAATCTCCTATCGGCCCTAGCAGCCCTAGCCATCGCCCGCGCCTCCTCAGTGGAGTTGCCAGCTGCCTTGATGGCGGCTACCGCTGCTTTCCTTGCCGCACAGGTGGGGCCAAGGGGCACTCCCCTGAAAGCTACTCGGAAAGCCAATGTGGAACTCCCAGGAATGGATGTAAATATAAATATATAAATGTTAATATATAATATGTATAAATATATAATATGAATAATATGTATATATATATAGACGTTAAAATACACCATATAGTTATAATATAATATATAGTTTAAAATACCATATTCATATAATATCAGTATCTCCGCAGCAACGGTTTTTTGGACGGTTCCACTCTTACGTGTCAATCGGAAATGATGATGAACATCATGGGAATGCAAAGCAATCAAAAGTGGGAAGAGCAAGGTGAAGATCCCGCCTTGCTCGTTGTTCGGCTTCCCAATTGGCTGGCAGCACGCAGTCTATCTGGGCTTCCACCTCAATTTTCTGTGTCCAGGCTGCTCACCACTAGCTTTCACTAGCAGTCACTAGCCAATGGTACCCTCTGGTAATTTAATATAGCTATGGAAAATCACAATTTTTAATGGGAAAATCAACTATAAATGGTCATTTTCAATAGCTATGTTAGTTTACCGGAGGGTAAGCATTGCATAGCATTTCCATCCTGATGGCTCCTATGTTCTCCAGGATATGTCCGGCAGATTCCCCTCGACTATCAAGTTCGGGGCCCCACACTGCTTACCAACCAGCATTTGCCATCCTCATCCTCCTCCTCCTCATCATCATCACCATCATCATCATCGTTACGAGTAATTATTGATCTCATCATGACCACCCTGCTGTTGTTTAAAAAGCATATCATCACTAGCTCCGGGGTCCGGTCTAATTGATATATATATATATGTATGAGTGGTGATCAATATTACCACTTCACCAACACACAACTGGTTGGTGGTATACCTACCCCTCTTAAAAAAATAATGGAGTTCGTCAGTTGGGATGATGACATTCCATTATTCCCAAGATATGGAAAGTCATTAAAAGACAAAACATTGTTCCAGTCACCACCAACCAGATTGTTATTAACCATAATTAACACTTATTAGCCATGGCTAACCATAATTTAACATCATTAACCATCATTAACTATCATTGGCCATTATTAACCATCAGTGAAAATACCGCAAGATGACGACCATCACCGTCCCGTCGTCCCGGAAAGCACAACGCGCCCGGTGATGTTTCGCACCGCTCACTCGCGCCAGCGATCCAAGGTCACCACCCTGCCGAGGGTTGCACGGGTCGCATCATCTTGTTGCGATGTGGCCAGCTACCCTCTGGTAAACATACAAAAAGCTATTGAAGCCATGGCCATAGAAATAGTGGATTTACCGATTTACCCATTAAAAAAGGTGACTTTCCATAGTTATGTAAACGTTTGGAAAAGACATCTGGAAAAGAATGCGAAAAGCATAGTCGTGAAAGGAGAATCTATGAAGATCTTTCATCAATGACCTCCGCAATGTTAACCTGTTCTTGTGTTAAGCAGATTCTGACCTGGCCTGTGTCCCACATCAAGTGGAGTGGCTTGATAGCCATGACCTCAAATGATTTCCGGGCCATGTGTGGCCACCAATCAGACTACCAATGGCTGATGATTTTCAGCCTTCAACCATTCGATACTGTCCAACACTTTGGAATTGGGAATCTCCCCTGTGAAATCGGCACCACAAAGTTCAAACATATCTGAACATATCTGCTCGTGTGAGGGCAGAAAGAAAAGAATCCAAGACCAGGTCACAAACAGCAGCTATCAGCGGCCTACTGTGCAGGTATGTCCATGAATCACGTATACCACCAACACATGTCCATGATTGGTGGTTTAACCCACCAACAAGAAATGAGGTGTCTCCCTTTCAAACAGTTGGTTGTATATCGGTATATCCCACTGTGACAACCTGTGACATATTATCATTATTATTATCTAAAATATTATCTCCCCAAAAAAATGGTGGATTAAATCACCAGTTACCCTCTGGTAAATAAACATAGACCCTGAAAATAACCAATGTTTAATGGAAACTAATCTTCCAACCCCTATCTGGCAGGGTCTATGTTAATTTACCAGAGGGTACTGTTGGAAATCTCGGGTATCTTCAAGTCACTCTTGAAGAGCACTGAGAAGATACTCTGATCCGCTTGGTGCTTCTGGAAGGTTGGGACGTCCTTGCATCGGAAAGGCATCCAATTGATAGATGGCTGCAAGGAAAAGCATGATGCCCTTAGTTTCTATACACAGGTCGATGACTTCAACCTCCCCAAAAACATGTTACTCCTTTTGGTTCCTGGATCATTGTTCCACATAATAGAGCAAAATCACATGAAACCACCAAGCCTAGTGCTCCAAATACCATCTGAAACGCTGGGTTTGTCTGAAAATAGAGTCCCCCAATCTCACGGGATTATCAATATCATCCCGACTTCAAGGGCCATAACCCATTTTCAGACACGCCCAGGTGTATAATGGTGTTTAGGTTCCAAAAAAAAACAAATCCAACCTACAGTGGCCCAGGCGCTTCTTCCTCATTTGGCTCGCCACCTGCAGAGCAAATTCAAGGTGACTTCCTTCGACCCTGCAATATCCTGCAACAACTGTGGCATTTCTCAGTGGGAAGGCCCAAAATGATGGCAAGAGAACAGCCATCTTATCCCTATAACTACTACCATGGATGGCCATCTGGTTGCTGTTTTGAAAGCCTAACTGTTTTATACGATTTTCATAACCCAAAGTAGTTGGTGAATCCCTAAAGTCTTAGAACACTGTGCGTACATTTCCCAGCTCATGGATTGTGATAATCCCCAGCTATCTTGGACAGCAATACCCGAAACAAAGTTATCAATCAACCATGATTTCTGAATTCTTTTCCTATTCCCCATAGTTGCCATAGTTAAAACATACATTAAAACAACATAAAACAACCATTTCACCCCCATGTCATCGTCAGCCCGGTTGTTGCACAGCCTGCAGAAGGCTGCAATCCCAGCAGCATCTCAGGATCCTACGCGGATCAGCATGGCATGCACAGGATGTGGGTCTGACAATAGGGGAGGCCCCCCCAGGTTATGGCATTCTCGCCATTTGCGGAATGGAACATATTGATAAACCATTGGAAAATTATTGCCATAGCTATAGCCTATTTTCAGACTAAGCCATCTAACAAACAAATTGGGAGGCGAAGCATGCAATGTGGTAAACCCAATAACAATGTCCTACCAGTCCTACCATTTGCGGATGATTTTTTCATCTCAGGGATGATGCGGAAAGTAGTTACGTACCCTCTGATAATTTAACATAGCTATGTGACATGACCCATTTTTCAGCTGATTCACCTATTAACAATGGTGGTTTTCCCAATAGCTATGTTAGCTTACCAGACGGCAAAATCAACAGCAATATCAGCAATTTGAAAGCATCAACCAGTACCTGGTTGGTGGTTTCAACGCCTCTGAAAAATATTAGTCAATGGGAAGGATGACATCCCATATATTATGGAAATAAAAAATGTTCCAAACCACCAACCAGTACAGTTGAGTGATAAGAGGCAGTGCTGGGATGCTCCCATTGGCCCATTGGGCTGGACCCCTAAAACCCTGCGAAACTCGCCATGCGTATCGCCCCAGTCCTCCGAGAACCGCAGCCATTCCTCAACGAAATCAAGGACTGCCTCCGCAGTCGCTGAATCGTCATCACTGCTTTAGAGCAGCCAGCCGACCCTACAAATCCTACAATTTTCGCACATTGGACTAAATATAACTAAATCCAACATCCAACCCCCTTGATGATGATCACCCCTGTAATGATACCGGACATTACAGAATAGATCCAGACCCTTTTAGGCTTCACCCAGGTTTCTCATGGTTTCCGGATATCATTCGATGCCTTTGACCCTCTCCAGTGCCTTTGTTTTCCGGAAAGCCAGGAAGTAGGCACCCAACTGGGGCCGGTCTAGGATGGCATACCTGCGCAAAGCCCCAAAAAATGAGAAGCATTTTTGCGTCTCAAGGTTGTCGGCTGTGTGTTCCTTTCAGGATCTAAGATATATGTACGGTTATAGATGGTCACAGGGTTAAGATGAATATCTGATGACGTCTGGGCCTGAGCCTGTACAAATCATTGTCATGTTCCACACTACCAGAAGAATACCCCGCACCTTGAGGTCATGTTCCTCAGGGATCAGTGAAAGAAGGTGACGATTCATATAGCAAAAGTGGTCCACATGGACGAGATTCCGAACGGACCAACTCATCGTGTCACAGCCAGTGCGAATGGCCCGGCCAGGTCACTCATTACACACACCTGTGTATCTCATGATAGTCATGATAAAAAATATTTTGCAGGGATTCATATTATATAATTAAATCCAATTCTTCAAAGAGGATGGGAATGACATGAAGCAAACCACCAAGAATTCCTCTTGAAACTGTCTCTCGCATCCCAGATCCCAGATCCGCCAAGACACATCTTTTGCACGGTGAGTTTGCTGGTCCAGTCCGACTCAAGGCATTGCTTTAACCTCAACGCCATGATGTCCGACACCTGCGGGATCTTGCCCTTTGGTCGGGTAAACCATCAAGGCTCTGGATGATGATCTGCTTCCCAAAAAAAAAGGTGGAAAATTGCTAGTAGAGGCACCATTTCGGGTTAATGATATACACCTGTATATGCGTCTCCATATAATTATATAATCTATATAATAATCTATTATATACAATCTATTTGATTCTATTTGGATATTCTTAGGCCTCACACTCACACACGTCACAACCCAAATCGTTTTGCCCTTTGCGGGATGATTTCCCCTTACCCATGATTTACAGGGCTCGACCCCGTTGCACCTCCAGTGCTTCGTGCAAGATAGGTCTGGGGTCGGCATGCCTGGCTAGAAAAAATGGAGCAATGCGTGCGGAATGGCACGCGATTTTCAGACAAACCTTCACTGTCTTGCCAAGTTGTATCATGTTTGATCTAATTTTGGTGCTGCCAGCGGGCAAGTAGTTGCCAGCGTCCACCCACAAGACCACGCCAGTGTCCCAGGGAAGGGTTGGGTCCTGTCAGAATGGATCGACATTGCAGCCTGCCTGCCTTCAGTGATTCTGGAATCTTGAAACTGAAAAATGTACTGTCCCCCCGACTGCACCCATACGCCCGTACTTGAATGTTGATGATTTTACCATTTTTACCTGGAAATGGCATCAATGGAGTGTTTTCCCTAGCCTTCCCAACTCCGAAATCTCTCGATTTTTTTTCAAGCGCCAACTGCGTACTACCATCTACCGTCCTTCAAGGTCTGCAGAATCACATAGGGCTTCCATAACCACCAACCTGTCAGGGGCTGACTTCATCCCATCCCCATGGATGCCCCACCTTCCCCGGCATCCGGCAGCCTCCCCCTCTCTTCTGCGAAAGCACTTTGGAGTTAGCAGCTTGCCAGTCTGGGCCCAAATGCTCCTTGCCATAGGACCGGGCTTCATCCACACCTGCCTGCAAGGCGTGATCACGATTTCGTTTCAAGGACTTGGTGCAGCAACCATGGGCATAGCTGATGGCAATGACATACAGCTTCTGATTGCGCCCTGTGAGCAATGCTGGCACGGTGGGAGCCGACACCGGCTGGCGCCGGTACTTGAGGATGGTGCTCATGGCATGCTGACTGAGGCTTGATCGAGCACCGCGCTTGGGATAGAAGATCTCAAACATCTCCTTCTGGCTCTCCCTGGCTCCCCAGAAATGGAAGAAAATCAGATCCGACCCTTCAGGGTCCCCCTGCCAACCATCTCCACTCCCAAAGCCCTTGCTGAAGAAGCTCCACTTGGTTCCTTCTGGTGCCAGGCCCCTTGAGGCCAGAAAGGTGTGCCCTGGTCCATCTGGATCCTGATTGGTGGTGTTGCGACCCTTGTAGTCGAAGAGCCCAGCATAGTCCCCATGGTTGTTGCTCAAATATTGGTCCCAGCCCTGGTGATCCAACAGGTAGGGATTCTCCCGCAGCCAGCCCGCATATCCCATCAAAATGGATGCTGTCATGGCGGTGCCACGGGCCACAATTACCTAGGATTTGCTGAAGTGATCCCTGATAGATTCAATTGGTCCATGTTCATCCATTTTCCCATTGCCATCATTGCGAACATGATCAATTTATATACATACAATCGCTTGCGATGGATACCGTTGCTTATTTACAAAATTGGTGTGACATGGTGTGACTATGTGATGTTGTTTGCAACGATTTCAAGGTTATCTGGCTGGTGGTTTGAACCCCTCTGAAAAATATGAAAGTCAATGGGAAGGATGACATGCCATATATGAAATGGAAAATAAAATTCATGTTCCAAACCACCAACCCGTTTTAGTCTATACCCCACCTATTCACCCGTTTCGCCACGTTACTGCGGGGCTCACGGATTGACTCAACAAATGCCGCACGAAGATCAGGTGCGCCTCGCCCCGCGCCAGTTCCGCAGTGAGCGGCGGCGCGGGGTCCGACAGCACCAAGATGTCGAGGTCCAGCCAGACGGCGTGCAGCGAAAGCTTCACCAAAGCCGCAAGAACCTGGTCCAAGATGGGGGGTTGCTGACTGGAGTTTCTATTGGTAAAAGTGTGGTTGACTTTAACACATATCGTTTTTTTAACCCCATCAAATATAGGGTTTAAGGGAACCCTTAGAGGAAAACTCAAAACTATATTTGAGGCTAAACACTGTGGTTTCCGCTTAAGACTTTCCCTTAATTTATCCCATGAAAGTTGGGACCGTTAGGAAAAAGGATATCTCGGACTACAACGAAACAATACTGGATTTCATCGGAACTAATTTCAAAATAAGTGGAACTTGCAAAAGCATGTCATCGTTTCAAGCGAGGGATGGAAAGTATGAAATGCCATGAAATATCTGAAACACCCGCCAGGTTCTGTTAACATGATATTCATATTCATATGACATCTGTTAGCATGATATTCATATTCATATGACACCCATGTCATGTGCTCTATTATAGTGCCTTTGGCTATTTTGGCTATTTCCAAGCTTGTCCCCATTGTCCCCCAAACACAAATATCATGAGGGAGCAGCTTGTGATAGGTATAGTTCTGCTTGCTGCCCTCAACCACCCTCTACAAATCATAAGCATGCTTTTTCCTGGCCAAAAAATATCACACAGCCACTACATAGCCACTACTAGGTGAGTTTTAAGTCGGGCAACTAGAACTAGTCCACTTATTTCACTGGGGTGAACTAACTAACTTGAACTTATCCTGGTGTGAACCACCAAGTAACAATACCGTGATTGATTCTCAATCATTAATACTTTACATAATCAATATGGTTTTGAAATCGGTTCTAGTCATACCCAAAAAGATCAACAAGTAAAATGCTATTGGCAAGTTTTACTAATCTATCATTTTCGGAGGCTTGCTATGTAAATAATACCCTCCGGCAAACTAACATAGCTATGGAAAATCATCGGGTTTTTACATAGGTAAGTCAACTGTGACTGTAAATAGGTCATTTTCCATAGCTATGTCAGTTTAGGGTAAACTTGGTACATGATTTCACCCATCTGGTACCCTTTCACCAACCCATCTTTTTGGAGGCCCTTTGGAGGCCCAGGTGCCAGGTATTTGGCAACGATTGCTTCGATGCCTAAGCGCCTTGGTGCCTTGAGACACCGCAAGGGTCCGCCCTGGAGATCCGCCGTGGCGTCGCAGGCGTCAGCCGCGAGGCGGTCGCGACAAAGGACCAAGAGAGGTGTCTTGGACACCACTCGCCAGCGCCTTAAAACCTGGGGCTGGTAAGTAGGTTATAAGCCTAGTGATAGGTGGATCAACCCTACTTTTCCCACTTCTAATAAACAGGGATATAACTTCCTTCGGATTCGTGTGATGAGCCACCAAGTATCCATTACCCATAGGATCCATGGTGCTGCTATATATGGTGCTCCATGGATCCCATCAATATATCCCCTTTATCTTAGCATATATAGCAGCACCATGGATCCTATGGGTCATGGAATCCTGGAAGAGCCCTTAACAAAAACAAGGAAGACATGAAAACAATATAAAAAGATATAAAAATATATAAAAGGGATCTACACAGCCATGTAAGATATAGTCGATATAGTTAAACTATATTGATTGATATTGATGATTGAGACATATTGGAAGTTTTGGGCATTTTTTTGGGAAGGACACACCCCAACAAAAATCAGAAAGACATCAAAAAGACGTCGAGAATGTAAGATAGGTCAACTATGCTAAACTATTGGTAGACACATCTTCTCAAGTGGTTATTCCGATGTGTCCCGAATTACTTCAGCGGAAAAGGACAACAAGAACCGCATCGCAGCAAAGTAGCCCCCCGCAACTCTTCAGACATCCAACCCCAAGCGGATGTCACAAAAATCAAGGGGGAAGTTCCAGCAGCACCTTTGGCTGCAGACTTGACAGCTTTCCCCACGTCAGCCACCAAGGTCATTGCAGCATCTTTCGATGCCGTCAGTTCCTTGGAGTAGCTGAAGGGGGCGATAAAGAAAATTAAACAGTAAACACTCAGCCCGACATAGATTCCCCAAATGGTAAATAAACAAATGGCTATGAGTCAAAACCTATGTCTCCTAGAATGTGGATTCAGAATAGGTGTTGACCCATCCCAAAGATTTGAGAAAAATCCACTCAGCAAATCCAGGTGTCATTATCATGCGCGCTCTCCCAAACATCTACGGGATGAGTTCGCTGGAGCAAGCTGGCCCAATGCATGAGCCGAAAAACAGCCCAATCCGTCTTCGCAGCCTGCTGGACGGGGCCATAAACGTTCACCAGGTTGGCCACAATGGACACGAGTTTCTGCAAGCGTCCTTCAATATCACGCAAGTGAACCACGAGAATCTGAAGGATGTAGCTCGAGATCACACCTGGTGGTATCAACTCATCAAACAAAAAAAATGAGATTTTTGGACTGAACATGGAAAGCCCCCGGCCCCAAACGCATCCCAAACGTCAACATTGAACCTTAAAATAGCCCTCGTCGGGTTCCATGTTTAGTTGTGGATGGTGTAACATGGTGTAACACATTTCACAGATCTCGGCCAAGACACCCAAGTGGCAACCGGCTTTGTAGTGGCTTTTTCGGTAGGCATCAAAGACGTCGTGGGAGATATAGACTAACTCCTGCAAGGCGAGGTTTTGGTGGCCCCATCAGCAGGATTGCCGAGTTTCTCAAGCAGGACCTTGGCGTTTTAGACCTGGCCGAAATATCCGCAAATCATCCAAGTATAAGGCTAAGTAGCATGACATATAGGCAGCAGGTGTGAGACAGCTGGTAGCAAGCATAGATCATGACAAAGATCTGCATGATTCTGCATATCTAAAAATCATTAAGCCATTCAGAGCTGTTTTTCAACCAGCCTTTAACGATTTCAAGATCAACGGCTACCCTTCGGCTCGGGTCCTTCATGTCAGGAATTGAATGGATTCGCTGCCATCTGGCGATGTATTGCCGCGACAGAGGCCCATCCTCCTGCCTGCGCTGCCAGGCTTGGCATCTACGCTTTACATATGCATAGCATCTCTCTAGAATTCTGGTGACTTGTTCATAGATATGTT
Organism: Cladocopium goreaui; assembly: GCA_947184155.2. Taxonomy (NCBI): domain Eukaryota; class Dinophyceae; order Suessiales; family Symbiodiniaceae; genus Cladocopium; species Cladocopium goreaui. Next base: position 187,261 of record CAMXCT020006644.1, on the reverse strand, counting down.
TTCTGAAAAGTAGACACGTTGATATATATATATATATATAAATATAATATTAAGTACATTTATTTATATGTACACATATACAAGAGAGAGGGAGAGAGAGAGGTAGAGAGAGTGAGATATACATATATTTGTATATTTATAATACACACACATAATATATATATATATATATATTATGGTTCTTGATTTCTCTTGACACATTGACATCAAGTGTATGTCTGTTTCATATAGGTGTCGTGTTGTGTTGCATGATCATGCCACTCGGGAAATGCACCAGCTATCATTGGGGGGATCAAAAAAAGTCACCTTTTGGGGGTGGTTCCTGGCCTGAGCTGAAAAACGGATTCGTCTGACACCAGCTGAGTGGCCTTGGCTCAGAGAGACATCAGTGAGAATGAAAGTCATTTGGGATCATCATCTCATTTCTATGGCTAAACATTGAAGATCATTAAAGTACAGAGTAGCACAGTATATTTGAAACCGCCGACCAGGAAATGAGACCTATGTATGCCTCTTTGATCGAATATGTGCCTTCCTTTTGATATGGTCATTGCGTCCTCTCGACACCTCCCTTACCAAAGAGAGAGCGCTTGAGTTCCAGACTGCATCTGCCAACATGGACTTGAATTGCGGCCAGTCAAAGACATCGGGATCGCCTCAAGTTAGCGCATTGGACAGTGGGCTTCAGCACAAATTCCGGTGACTGCATGACCACACGAGCCCCATTGACACAGGGTCCATCTATGTACCTCTTGTTCCAAGAACTCTAATACTTGAGAGTTGCCACGAGTTGCCACACCCCTGGATGCAACACACCACGGTGTAGTGGGGTTCTGGCGACGCCAGCATCTTTGAGTCGAAATGCCGTAGCTTGTCATCAAGTGGGCACATACTTCTTTGATCAGCAAATGTGCGGCATCTTTCACCATTCACCATGAAGGTTTCAGGATGATGTGTGACCCATGCGGAAATGTCGGCCACCATTCACCTAAGGCATTCCGGGTAACTGTTCCACATCGTGTTCTTCTTGCAGGCGCCCAAACCTTGCCACAGGAACAGGAGCCCCCCTGAGGTACCCAACAGAAAGGTCCATATACCTTGCATGTAGGATATTTCGGTACCTGAATGAACCCCTGTTTTTCGGACCCACTGCTTCGTTGCTGGAGCAATGGTATTGGCCACTGCCATTGACCATTGTATGTGAACTAACTACTCATGTATCCAGCCTACCTGGCTGGGTGTAGCCTCAGCAAATCCCGAACAATGGCACCATCATCTCCTCTGGCAATCTATACCTTAAAAAAAAAGGGGAACACAAAAAAGCATTTCGGATTGCCGGTATCACCAGATTTCATCCAAAGAAATGCTTGCCCGCGGGAGCGGGGGTATGCCTATGCTACTTGTCGGATGTGCCCGGAAAACTGACATAGAACCCTAGAAGTTCCCCAAACATTTTCCGCAGGACCCTAATGCAACTGAGGTTCGGGTGCTGGTGTTCCTTAGATTGTTTGGAGAAGTGATCCAAATGGTGGCAAGCCCAAGCTCTCCCAACGGCTAAATCTTGGTTAAATGCATGGATTCTCGATGGTTGACCATGTTTGATGGTCAAATTCCTATCATAAAAAGAAAAACTCTGCAGTGTTAGTATGTTATCGGTGAATACTAATAACTAATAATATAAAATATTACTCTATAAATATATATATATATGATATACATTTTTTAGTATATTATCCTATAATTACTAATATAGTTACTATATACATCATGCGGTTGGGAAACTCCATTCGTAGCTCCAACCGGGGCTCTGCGGAATCAGCCGCGCCAGCAGGTCCAACATGCGAAAGGCCGGCCAGGGGCTCCGGAGCACCAGATGGAGTCGGGTTTCATGTTTCAGGCTCAGAACCTGGATGAAAAAGTCTGGTTGATGGATGAAAAAGTCTGGTTGATATTTACATGTTCGGTTTATATTTACCCCCCTTTGTTTAATGTGACCACAACTGGACAGCACAAACGGAGCACCACAAAAATGCTCCAAATTGATTTTATCTCTAACATGGGGATGCAACAACGATTGTGATGTTTTATGAGCCAAAATTGGGAGTTATAATAAGATGATTTAACATGATTTAAGCGTCAAAACGTGTGGGATTTAACAATCAAGAATAGATTCTAAACAAAAAGTGTGAATCAGTTGGAATACATCAACAAACATCACCCGTTAAACGTTGCTGTACAATCTACACCATGCTAACGCGAGCATGCGCAATGTGCCTGGGAATGGCCATAGAGTTGATAAGGAGGTTCTTGGGGGCTTGCACTTCTGTTTTCTCCTGGTCATTGCAGTTTTACCATGTTCTGACCTTGAATCCTAAGATATCCTAAGATACTTGGTGGATCTGAGTGGCAGTCAATCGAAGCGGTGCACAAGTCGAACCAAGCAACGGTCATCTGGCTCAGCATATCCTCATCCAGAGACCCTGCACACTCCAAGGCTTGCTCCTCATTTGCGCCCCGGAACAGCCTCAGAGAAGCAGCTTGGCTCAGCAACAATGATGTTTCACCAGCCAAAATGGATCGATTCATGCACAATGGGTCTCTCCAGGGATACCAATGACGACATGAAAGGGGAAAATAATGATGAACTGTGCGATTTGGGGCGCTGCATGTTTGAACAAACGCACATGTGACAAGTGACGATGGGATGTCAAAAGCACCAGAACTACCAGCAACACGATAACACTCCAATCAATACTCAGATGTACGAAAAAGGATCTGGTATCTGCAAAAAGAATCAAAAAGAAGCATCTACCCTCTGGCAACTGACAGTTTATTATGGAAAATGACCCATTTATAGATGATTTACATTGACTTACCTATTAAAACAGGTGAATAGTTATGTTAGTTTATTGGATGATGTATTATATGAGTACAGGCCCTACCCCCAAAAAAAAATCTGCCCAGGGCAAGGCGGCAAAAGCTCTTGGATACTGCCAACCGGTGGGTCAGCTGGGGAAAAAAAAGGTCGGGATTTTACCCTCTGGTAATTTAACATAACTATGAAAAATCACCATTTTTCATGGGAAAATTCACTATAAATGGTGATTTTCAATAGCTATGTTAAATTACCAGAGGGTAGCATGAAACATCATGCTTTTTTAAAAAAAATTGGGCAAGTTACTAAGAGTCACACACTTAAAAAAATGCCTAAAATTAGGGGACTATCCACGCAAATCCTAAGCATCATCTTTGGAGCGACCCTGAGGTCTCGACATCATTTACCCAGCTTTGCTGCGCTCAAATCCCGCATACGTTTTCCATTTGGTTGCTCAACCTCCATGTGTTCATGGTATGAATGTCCCAACTCAACTTGTTTCGCTGACCAAAACCGCAGGTTTTGATAGATTCTGATCATCCAATCATTTCCATTTTTTCTTGTTGAACATGACTTACCATGACTTACCCGAAAATAAATATGACATCTCAGCGACAGCAAACAGGTGGTCGACAACCACGCCAACTTTCCAGGCTCGCAGTATGGCCTGCGCGGTGCGCAGAAGGGAGCCCGGGGAAGATCCAAAGAGAAGAAAACATGGGAGAAAACTGATACATATTTATTAAATCTATTATTTATTGTTAGGTAAAAGGTGAAAACCCTAAAATCTGGATGTTCCTTTACTTATTCATATCCCATAGAATCCATGGTGCTGCTATATTAGTGGTGCTCCATGGATCCCATCAATATATCCCCAATCAATGTTAGCATATACCAGCACCATGGATCCGTCATGGGTATACTGGCTGCGCTTATGTGGGTTTTTCATGAGGTGTTTACCCAACTTTAATAAACCTCGGGGATGATGGGAACCAACCTGGTTATGACTAACAGTTCGCCAGGCCCATAGAAATAGATGGTTTACCTATTAAAAATGGTGATTTTCAATGGCTATGTTAGTTATAATGAGATGGTAAAACATAGCCAAAACCATTGAACCCATCCCACTTCTGCGGTGGATTTCACACCATAAAAAAAATCCATGGTATGCAGTGGCGGGCTCGACGGCTTCCATGGCGTAACGACCATTGGCTCAGCGCTGCGCTTGGCTTTGGAAGTGCTTCACCAAATCCCTACGCATTGATTTTAGTGTCTTCACCATACTCCAGCTACAACTAGATACAACTGCACTATCCATGGCATGTTTCAAAATCATATCATAGTTTTCTGATTCTTGTCAATCTCACTCCTAATTCCACGTTGATTCTGCAAGTTGTAACAACTCCCAGTCACGAACATGTGAAGTTTTGGATAATGCCTCATCTGCAAACCGTCATCTGTGGGGCTTGCTTGCGACGAGGTAATAGAATCAAAACCTCTAACATCATCTAACTATACGTTTTGCTGAGTTCCCCCTGATATTTGGAGGCTCCGTAAACTGACAGTACCCCATAGCATCATCCATCTCATCGGATTTTCCATGAAATAAACATAAATAAACATCCATAAACCAACCAGCTGACTTGGGGTATCCTCTGGTAAACTGACATAACTATGGAATATCACCATTTTCAATGGGAAAATCCACTATTCCTATGGTCATTTTCAATAGCTATTTTGACATCACCAGAGGGTACCATGACTTAGAAAACCCACCAGATCCCATTGGAACAGCCTCGCCAAGACGGCCGGCGCCAATCCGTGCATGGCATCCACGCGCCCTGCCGCGGACCAATGGTCAAAGAGCTCCCAGGCCGTGTCCTGCGGAAGCTGAACGCCCAGGAGATCCGCCATCAACGGGGCTTCTTTAAACACACTTTAAAGCAACGGATAAAGGTTAATCTCCAACTTGGATATTAATGTTGGTTGCACTATCCCACCTTAATCCTAAACCAACATGGAGATCATGTTGGTGATTTGTTGGATAAAGGAGAATTTAAGCCAACAAAAACGAAGATATGAGGCATTAGGTGATAATTCAGCGATAAAGGCTATTTTTTTTAAGCATTGGATAGCTGGCAAGTTGTTTTTCAGATGGTGCGTTCAATGCTCCGGAGGGGAAATTAAGTGGGTTTCACCAGCAGGCAGGGTCTACCACGCTTTTGCACCATCCTGAATGATAGAGCCATGACCAATAATCTGAAACACCACCATAACCCATAGGATCCATGTATGGTATATATGCTAACATTGGGGGTATATTGATGGTAAATGTTACCATATATACCATACATGGATCCTATGGGTAATAATGTTGACAAAACTTAGACTATAAAGCCAATATTAATTTGACCAGGATTTCTCGGGGTGGATGGGGTGGAAAATATACCAACATATACCAAAATCAGTCCAGGATTTGCAGATGTCCAACCCAAATGATCGACGGGGATAGACGGTTGGATAACGCGGATTGTTGACCTTTTGAAAAATGTGGATACATGTGGGGAATTGTGGGGATATCTCAGTGACAACGAGAGTGACTTCTTTACCGCTCAGAACATGTGGAATTAAACGAGGGAACTTGGGGGTACGTCAGCACCAAACACATGGAAACAACTGGAAGAATGACTGGTAATGAATTCTGGCGATCAAACCTGGTAATGGTAAGACAAATGCAATCAACGCTTCTGATTTGGTGCTGAGGAATATGGAAAGTTCACACGGGACCGGTGTGTTTTGAATTGGCCTTATCATATGTTGTCATTGGTCGGCGCTAACTCTTAAATATTTGATATTTGAGATTGTGTGGGGTTTGAGATTGGCATTGTGCGAAGTCGCAGGTTTCAGATGGAATAACCAGGAAATTTAATAGGTGGGATTGCATGATGGAATGCTGATGCAGACCCTACAGTGTCGGCTGCGCGTACCTTTTCCAAGCCTACTTCTGGACCAGCTTTGGGTCACACGCAACCTTTCTTTGAGGATTGCGCGTCTCATCGCATCTCAATGGCCTCAATATGTGGGTTTCCTGCAGTTCCATTTGACCAATGCTCGTGTTATGGTTCCGGAACAGCCAGTAGGCACTCGTGCTTGATGATCGCACATCTTGGGCCGTTGTCCTTCTGCCCTTGGAGTAGCTGTCAACATCAGTGGAGGTAGTGGACTTTTACCTCTTGCAACCATTGGAAGACACGGGTTGCCAGCACCTTCTCATCCTGGTTGCATGCACCCAATGCATGCGGATGTCACTGGATGCCAGCATGCCCAACCACTACACTTGGTAGGAAGACGAAGCATGAGGAGCTTTTATGCACATCTATATAATTGGGAATGCATCCCAAATAGAAACTGACCTAGAACATACATTGTTACATACAACCATACACAACTGGGGTACAAAATGTTGATTACACACTTATTAACCGTATGCAACACCTGTAACCAAAACATGCCAGGACCTGCTCAATTCCAGTGCCAAATGGCAACGATGCAGGACGAGTCGCATCATGACGTTTGTCAGGGTGCCACTCTCGAAACCTTGAAACCGAGAAACTGTGCGAGTCAAGTCAGGTCATATGATGGAAAGAAGGAAAGAAGGGGTGATACATGCAAGTTTCAACTCTTTAGAGTATCATTCCACATCTCTCTACTATTTATAAATGGAATTGCCGTATACATGTGCAAAATGGGGATAAGTACGCCCTATTACTGTACGCCATCTCATTTTTTGGGGGCAAGGATCTGGGCACATTGACCCAATTTTCATGTTCGTTTTCTTGGTAGCCTCATATTATCTTAAATACTCTTATGCAGCCAAATAAAAGTAACAAACTAACAAATTAATCAAACCAATTTTACATGTGATTCAGAAAGACCTGCATCTATATTGTTATCAAATGGCATCCCATGGAAATGTAAATCGATAAAGATCTGACTTCCACCTCAAAAGAACAAGCAAGAACATGATTTGCAATATGTATCTCATTAGTCATTTTTCAAGCTCTTATGAAATGTCAAAAAATCCATGATGGAAAAAGTATGAAAAAGTGGAAGTCTTATAAATTGCCAATTGGCCTTCTTGGAGGATTAAACCCGTTATAAGGAAACATCCTTTTTGCATCATTTTTTGTGATAATGACCCCAGGTTATTCGACCCCAGGTTTATAGACATCACCTCATTTAAAAAACAACATCAGAATCATCAACACACACGATTCACACTAACAACCTCAATATGAACATCCACACTAATGTGTAGTTGTGATTATGGACCCCCCGGGGATTATATAATCAACCTCCACACAGGAAACATGCGTTGGCAATACTAAAATGTGTTGGTCCCCCTTGATTAATCAACCGGGGGGAATCCGGCGATTAATCAACCCCCACCGAGAAAATTATTTTTTTTGTTCTAAGTTTTCTTCTAGTTTTAAATGGAAAATCAATTGAACATAGGTTGATATCAGTTGAGATCCTTCCTAATCTTGAGATTTCCCTTTGTTGTAAAAGGAAAATAAATCGGACGTAGGTTGAGATGGATTCGAAGTTGATCTCTTAGGACTTCAACTTGGGAGGGCGTCGGCGGAAGAACCGTGGTTCTTAAGCTTCTCCCTAGGTACCGGATCCTTCCAGGGGGAGGTTATTAATCACAACTTGACATTATTCACACTATTCACATTCCATTCATAATCCATTCGCAACAGGTGGTATAACACCTTCCCAAGTTTGGGTGGTTTATGACATTGTTTTACCCACATGGAATGCACATTCCATTAGTAATATCAGCATTCCATTCAACATCCATTCATAATTCATTCATTTTAACGATAATCAAAGTTGGGGTACTGGAATATCAACATTCAACATCCAATGTGAGTAGTATCAACCTTCATAATCCATTCATGTTCACATCCCATAACCATTACCCTCTGGTAAACATACAAAAAGCTATTGAACATGGTCATAGAAATAATTAGTTGATTTACCCATTGAAAATGCTGGATATAGTGGATCTTTCCATAGTTTTTTGTACGTTTACCAGGCCGGGTAGCTTAACAAAACCCAGGTCACCCGGCCGCCAGCTTTTTTCCAGTGACAGGTGCCGCATGAGCTGCTGCATTTGGCCACGCTCCGTCTCATCCAGGCGATGGCGAAGTGCCTGGACCTGGGGGAATGCGAGTTGTTCTTGTTTTTTTTTGTCTAGCTTTTGGATAGTGCTACATTACTGCTGTTGTTTCTGTTGAGTTTCCATGTTGATTTCTGCATACGCAAATCGACGCAAATGACTCGAAATTGCCCATCCGTAGATACCCAACACTGACATTCTATCTAGCAGGCGTTGTTACCCACCGTGGATGTGGATGGTTGCGAAATCCTGCACCAGTTGATGGCTTATCCCATTATAATCCGGTTATTTTCAGTGCTTCATAGCTACCTTTCATACCAACGAGAGCAGCAGGAATTCGCCAGTTAACCCACAGTCAAAACATCACCAGTTTCCCACGATTTTCCCCCTTTCCTCCCGCCAGCCACGACGCCACTTCTGCTACATCTGCTACCAGGCCTGGCCACGGTGGAAAAATGTTGGGTTAACATCGCTAACATCGGCAAACATCATCTCTTTTTGGGAATGACTCAGGATCCGATTCATTGGACGTACCTACCATATATATAAGGCCTATTTTCAGGGAATATCCCCACAAAATATGGCCAGAAATATGGTACTAACGTACCTCCATCAATTGGTTCCTGAAATGACCATTGATCATCTCGTAAAATCGTCACAATTCTCCCCTGTCGCAGGTAGCAACCCTGTTAAAGATGCAAATATACACAGGCCGGGGCACAAAAGATGCGGTGAAACATCAGGGATAAAGAGGTAACTGGTTGCAGGTGTAAAACACCGAAACACAACTTGAAAGTCCATTGGTATCACCAATGACGGGGAATATTTGAAAGCGCCAAATCACAGGTAAACTTTCTATAGATGGGGGACCTTTTCATGGCCAAGAGACTGCCTTTCTGAACCTTTGTGTTGGTGTTTGGTCACTACAATCTTCTTGTTGCTAAATCCGGCAACTACCTTTATTTATTACAAGAACATCCGGCCCCCAAGCAACAAAACAGTATTTCCTGATATGGCCCCTGTTTATGTGGTAAACAAGTCATTTCCTTTCAAATCGTGAGAAAAAATCACCGTTTGGGCAGGGCGGCAAACCTGTGTGTTCAACCCAAACAGCATCAAAACAGTTGGCAGTAGTGCAAGTCCACTTGCAAAGGGGCCCTAGAAAGGATATGCTGGGTGCGCAGTGGCAAAGAAGATTGAACACTTGGAGGCCCCAGGCATGCTCGGGTCACTGAGAATGCTGAAGGATCTGAGGATGAGCATGTCAAAACCTATTTGTTGGTGCCATCCTCCGGTACAAGGCATCTTCCCTAGCCTTCAGAAGCTTGTACTTTCTCTCGTGCCTTTGGCTTCTTTGTCTCATAGCCTGGAAAGCGTAGGTTTCAACTTTCAATGGGTTGGTTTAAGGGATGAATTACAGGAAAGCCCCATATTTCAATGGGAAAATCGATGGTTTCCTGTACTAGTAGATTTTCCCTTAAGCCAATGACACACACACACACACACATATATATATATATATGTATGATTATATATGCATGTATATTCTCTCGAGTGCTACGCGGATGGAAAAAATGTTGGATTCTTTGTGCCATCTCTTTCCAGGCCTGACTGCGACTGGTGCACATCAGCGTTCCCATCGCGTGCTGGCGGCAACGTCGCCCATCGCCATTTCACCAGAGTTTCCGGTATTTTCCCTGCAGAGTTGAAAGGACACGGTTTGGGAGCTATCATTGCTTACTGGTGCTCAGTAGGGAATGGATGGGAATGGGGGAATGGGATGATTATTACTAGTGATTATGGATCATTCCCTCATTCCCTGCTAAGCACCAGTAAGAATTGCAAAGGAAAAGAAATGCTAACAAATCAATAAAACGATCGACAGCCTCATGAGGATGTTCAATATATGATACTCATGGGTGTTTGAAGACATGTCACCTGGTTTTCGACATTTGGGTTGCTGGGAAACCCCACGGCCCGCCACACCGCTCAGAAATGATCCAGAATCAATTGAATCGACTGGTCCGTTGACAGCGTTGCTGTAACCTCCTCACCCCCAAAAAATGATCAGAAAGCTTCTTGTCCTCACCAACCTCATTATGTTCCAATATGTTCCATGATGTTCCCTTGTGTTCCATTTATTGCTTGCCAAATCACATCAAATCACCGCTTAAAAATGGGGGGACCCCAACACACCCAACTGTCTGGATGGTGCAGGTTAAACGACCCCAAGCCATTACCCCAACGCCTTGCTGCTGTGCGTGGATATTGATGACTGCCTTTTCAGGCAAAAAAAAAGCACCGGATAGATCTTGCACACACCCATACACACCTCTAAGATCAAGCGCAACAACGAATCATCAAATGGGTCTGTCTGAAAATGTGGCATCCCCCAAAAATTGCAATGTTAGGAAAGGAACCTGATGACAAATTCTTGGGTTGTACCCTATTTTCGGACAAACCCAAATCCGCGAATCGAAACGCATAGGGATGACATGGTATAACAAGGTTGTCCGCCCAAAGTTCTTGCTTTACAGCATTTTACAGCAATGGGGCGCTGGGACAGTTACTGCAGCTATCCAAACAACATGGGCAATCGCTGGATCCAACATGATCCAACCACCTGGCGTAAAGGACAATCGCCGGCGGCCAAGGGGCCAATTTTCCCCACTGATTCATTTCCCAAAGGATCCGCTGCTCGGGCAGATCTTCAACTTGCAAAAGGGTGGACGCCAATGGAGTTCCTTGGCTTCGTGTAGCGGCTACGCCAGAGAACATAGATTTCACTGCCAGATCTGCCAGCAAAACATAAGGAAAGCCTGCCTAAGGATCAGGCCGGAACAAGCTGTTGGCCAGAATCTCTATACCAAATCACGTCCCTCACTCGACCTAGCCCTAGGATCTACATGATTTCAAGCATCAATCAAGGACTCTGCTTGTGCAATTTCCGCAGGCTCATGAACTCGTACAAACGTGCTGAATGTACATCTACATCTACGTAGTGATGCTGAATTCGCACATCTTGAGATTCTTTCCACAGCTACACACCTCCCAACAACATCCGCAGTGCTATCTCTGACAGAATCTGCTGAATATTCCCCTCCCTTGTCAACAAACACCCCTTCTCCCTGGTTTGATCATCAGTACTTCGTATTACTGGTTTTGACGTAGCATAGGTTTGTTATTATATATCATTTATTGTCTGAACGTGGGATTATGGATCTTTCTTTTCCCTTCTAAATCTGGTGATTCTGTATAAACCTATTAGCCCAGACCCCCCCAGTTATACCATGTTACACCTCAAAAAACATGATCAAAAAATCAAAACTATGTGCAAGTCCTAAGATTTCAATGGCCATTTCAGGATCCTAGATTGGAGGTACCTACCATATATAAGGCCTATTTTTGAGGCCACGTCTAAAGACGGAGCCTTCCTGAACGCCCCAACGCCCCACCGCGCCTGCAAGGTGCAGCTGCGTCAGGCGCTGTAATCTCCGGAAGCTCCGGGGCAGCTCCACCAGATCGCTACGGCCGAGGCCTGTGCTGCGGGCATTACGAAACTTCATGAAACTCCAATACGTTACCTGGTTATTTAACAGTTTGCCATGGAAAGATCCACCATTTTTAAGAACGGTAAACCATCTAGAAATCAATACATTACTGGTTGGTGGTATATATACCTACCCCTCTGAAAAAGTTGGGGCTACTATTCCCAATATATGGAAAAATAAAAACATTATTTCCAAACCAGTGCTAATATATTATAGCTCGTTGGAATACATTATATTAAATTATAATCTTTTTTTATTGCATTTTGAATAGTTGACAATTGGAATACCATTAAGTTTACATAATTTTACTAAAACATCACTGATAACCATTTATGCACACTTCGTTTTATGATGTTTTATGGCATTTGGAAGTATGATACACCACTTATCATTGGAATACATTGGAAATATGGAAATTATATGGAACTGTATGGAACTATATGAAACTATGCGGTTGGAATTACGTATAGTAATTGCATTTGGTACCATATTATCATAGAAACCAATACCAATATCACTATAACATCTATAACTCTGTTTTATTGCGGTTGGAACTATCATACAACACTGATATCATGGCATTGAACACGAATTGGAACACGAATTGGAACTATATACGATATATGGAACTGTTTGACATCTGTAACTGATACCATTTAATGAATACTGATTGGAACTATAGAAGGAGACCTCAGAGAAACAACTTTTCATGTATTGGTCATGTTTCTATATGTTTCTTATGAAGAGGATATACAGCAATGATTCTTTTTTATCGTACCACAACGAAAAGAAACACCGACTGCAAAACTACCAAGAAGTCAGTCAGTTCAAGTTGAACATTGCTCAGCCACTTTCCTGATAACTTGCAATTGAGATACCCAGCCATTCAAGTTGCAAGAGCTTTCCTTGGTGTCAGGATATTGAACAAATCTTCGCCTAGCTGCCTAGCTCTGTCTCTTTTCCGGTGAACAAGTGAACAACCAAAATGCTCCATCATGTCATATCTCCTATTTGGAAACTGGTCATTCACCGACCTGCAACAAGAAAAAGAACAGGAGATTTCGCTTCCGACGAGTCGCCAATGTTCCGTGGAAGTGTCACCAACCGATTCTGGGTCAAATCTGCTCGTCGAAGCCGAGCCAAGGAGCAGAAACTGTCCTTAGAGCGCCCAGAAACGGAGGGAAGCTGGGTCCTAGACCCTCCAAATATCTTTTAAAAAACATGTTTCACCCCAAAATCCTAGTATATACCTTTTTGCATTTTTTTGCCAGGTTATTTGGAGGGCCTAGGTTCAACACAGGTGGAAAATGGCATCCTGCCCAGTAATAGATGGTTAAGATTCGCCCGCAAAATGGTGGCTGTGGTTGATAAGCCCCTCATTAATCAACCCCAATTAATGCCAATTATTGACTGAATGCAATGGCAAATTCAGCTTCAGCATCTGGCAGCTTCAGCAAACGATTCTGAGCCAGCTGTATGTTCACCAGGTTCTCACCCAAAGGTGTCAGATCTTCAGGAAGCTGTTGCAGTTGATTGTTCGAAGCATCAATCCTTACAGCATCCCAAGTGCCGGCACAAGCACAAGGGGGACCCACTAAGCCATGCAGAACTTGCCCTCGACCTTGCCATGCAGCCGTCTTAAGCAATCACTGAAATTGAAACCAATTACTTTGGGGTAGGGATCAGTCCAATCAACTGCCTGCTTCGATCTCGGATGGAACATCCGCAGCACCGATGCAGCCATGCTTCTGTTGGAGCTGCGTTAGGTCACTGAAGCTGCTTGGCAACTCTCTCAGCCTGGGCAGGTTCTCCAGGCCAGTTTCGGTTGGAAATGGTGCGGCCAGCGAAAAAAAGCCCCAACCAATGACATATGGTCAACCGGCAGAATAAACCTGTAATGGGTGAACTACAGATCTTGAGACGTCAAAGTATGGCCACATCATTTCATCATCTGAAATTTGTCAGCAAACATTCATGTGAGAACCAACCAGACTGCAGAAAAAATGACGATCCCTTCTTCCAACTGCAAATCGACCCACTATTTGCATGCCGACAATCACCATATGACAAGCTCCAGTCCAACTTCTGAGTGCAAAAATATGTGTGACTGTAGGAAACACGTCCAGGAACCACAGTACCTTGCCCACCAACTGTCCATTCAAAGTTGGAGTTTTCATCCAAATTGTCCCCCAAAAACTAAACTTGTTCAACCAAAATGTCCATGTAAGTGTTCAATTCAAAGTCGGGTTTTCCATGGTTTTCCTCGAAATTTTACCTGCACACCAAAATTTGGCCTTCAAATTCACTGGGCTTTTCCTCCAAATGTCCAGCCCGAGGGGCTGATTGTTCGCCACGCAAAGCTCTCGCAACGGCAGCTTTCCCAAGGCTGCAGGGAGTTCGGTCAGACGGTTGCTGCTGACGTCCAGTTGCTGCACTAAATTGACCAAGCAGATGGACCGTGGCAACGAACCTCCGGGTGGGCATCGTGCGAGCTGCACTAGGGGTAGGGTATGGTAGGGTCAGGAATCAGATGTTCAGCCACTATGATGGGATTTTGAGACACTATAGATAAATATGAGATATAAGTTACATCCAGTTCATATGTGGCTTAGTTGTATATTGCCTCACATTTTGACGTTTTTTATTTCTGTATTCTTCCAGCTATGTGAATTCCTAAGTTTGTCCTATCTTTGACAAGGTAAATGGCACGCATGGATCCACGTGGATCCACGTTCTTAGTCATGTTCTGGACCCTGCCAGCTTCATCAGTGCTGCTGGGATCCTGACGCAATCCTTGTCCTTGAAGGCACAAGCGTCCACCATCTACCATGGCTGGCAGCTCCTCTGAGGCTCGACTCAAGTCTGATGGGGACGAGGTTACTTTGGCGGGAGAGATGATAATATATATATAAAGTTAAGTTTAACTCTACACACACACATATATATACATAATATGAATATATATATATATAATTCTATATCTGTGAAATGCTTTGAACATGTCAAATTTGTCAAAGGTAGCCTCCACTGAAGGAAGCTCACCATAGCCCACCCTTCAAACATGCCCATTGCCAGTGGCGCCCCATTCTCCTTGAGAGATTCATCATCGACCAAATGACATTCTCGCAAGGAGCCCACGGACTGCAGGAGGTACAGGCCCAGCCATGCTGGGTGCTGCTTGCTGAGCTGCCTAGTGATCCAATGCGTCAAGGCAGTCTCCGCGCAAATGTGGAAAATCATGAAGATCTGCAATGGTTACCCTCTGGTAAACTAACATAACTATGGAAAATCACCATTTTTAATGGGAAAATCCACTATAAATGGCCATTTTCAATACGTTTCAATAGCTATGTTAAATTACCAGAGGGTATCCAAAACTGCACTGATCCATTACCATGGCGTCTTATGTCTGACCTCAGCGCAAACCGCAAACCGAGCAACATCTTCGCGACGACTGGGTTGCCCACAAGCTCCAGAGTCCGCAGGGCCAGGAATTCATCAAAGTCATCGGGCAAACGCTCGATCCTCGGGAAGGAACACATTGCCCCTCAGAGCCTGTCCCAAAATGAGGGATACCCTCCGGATCCCTCCGGTGTCATCAAATGTGGCTGGAAACACCAGGTTTATGGCTGGGAAAATCATCTATAAATGGGGGGTCCATAGGGATAGGAAATGATGTCCAAGCCAATGGGATTTCAGGCTGCAAGACCTGTGGTGCGCAGATCCTTTAGGAAACATTGTGACCGCGGCGCAGTTCAAGTTCAATTAATGTTGGCAAGCCATACACCTGACACAAATAAGATGATATCAACGACAAGAACCCTCAATGCCCAGCTCCATCATGTGCTCTTAAAAGTTGACAGTTCCAACATATTTCACCCCCTGATAAACATAGTTGTCAACTAAGCAGGATGGAAAAAACTAAACTATGTCAATCCACCAGCCATCCACCATCCCATCGTCTCCAAGGAGCGCATTGTCAGATGCTGCCAACTTCCGTAAGTCCGGGAGAACGCCCAAAGGTTCCAGGCCACAAATGCGGTTGCTTGTCAAATCCAGCGAGCACAGCTGCTTCCTGTGGCTGGGTGAAGGATGATCTCCAGAAAGGGAATCCCAACAAAAATTGCCAGGCGGCCCAGCCCCAGTTATTAGTCACTTTATAACGCCCATGAACTGTAGATACATCCCCTACAGAACAATCTACAAACATAATAAACATCTATAAACCCTAGTGAAGACCAACAGTAGTGTCGTGGGCGCCTGGCCTCTTCTCACCTCCGGCCATCTTATGTCTCCATGTCTGGGTACATGGATGCCCTCAGATTGATTAAAAAAAGAGACATGCTTTGGCCACTAGGATATGCCTCTATCTTTGTATTTTTCCCTTATGTGTTCATCTTTAATTAAAGTACAGGTATTGAATGGATTTGGATCTATGTGTATCTTGTTGTCTACAATATATACCTATATATATACACACTATACTATACATCACTATACATGCTGAAACAACAAACATGTCCAGCCCACCATGGCCCGATGGCCACCCTTCAGCCCCAGCTTCAATTGCTCAAAGATCTCCTTGGGAAGCGTCATGAGGCAATTCTCCGACAGATCCAGATGCTGCAGCTGGCGCAGAGTGCCCAAACTCTTCGGCAGCACCTCTGGCTTCGTCCTTTTTTGCAACCCCCCAAATAGATAGTTACAAGGTGGGACCCCGAAAAAAAGAGCTACGAGCAAGTTGGCTTATAAAAATATATCATGTAGAATTTAATGGATGCATATATGGTATCAATTATAAAACTAGTTTCGAACAAACCTGTCTATCAGCGGCTGCCATGAAGATCTTTGGGGGGGAAGGTCTAAGCAGGTGCCAAAAAAATCAAATGGCTGCAAGATAGAACGACAATATCTACAAGATTCTACAAGTGATTCAAGTGCTTTTCGGGATGCTTCATGGATCAAATACCTCCTGAAGGGTCTCATGTTGGAGGTCAAGCACCATTAGACCACCATCATCTAAAATGACGTTCACCATGGGTTCCCCCATGTTAAAAAAACTTGGAGGATAGCTGGGGGTTCCCCATGTCATAAGACACCCTCCAGATGTAACTCCCCAAGTTCAACATTGTTCTAACATGCCAACTCCAGATGTAAGTATCCAAGTTCCAACATGCTAATACAAATCAAAATTACCAATTGTATACAAGTGTGCTGTGCCCATCCATGTTTCCCACATGTCTACAGCCGAATCTGCCACCTGCAGCATGTTCTGTGCCAACTGCAGACCCACCAGGGAGCGACAATTGACCGTCTCAGGGAGCTCTGGAATCTGCAGGGATGCCATGGGGCCCTTGGGGAAAAATGGTGCCTTTTTTTCATTTTGGGATTTTGGGGCATGGATTGGCCATATTTAAACCAAGGGTCTAATGTCACTTGTAGGATGGTTTGCTTTGCCACCATCACTTGTTTCTTGAAACATGTTGAAATCAGTTCTACGACTACAACATGTTTTTGGTGGCATGGGTTCAAGCTCATCTCCCTTTGCGCGCCTGGTTCCCTCCCAGCCACAGGGTGCGGAGCTGGCTACGGGGGCCCAGATCAGGAAAGGTGTCCAAGCGATTCTGAGAGGCATCGACTTCCAGAAGGCTATCACCTGGGTAGCTCACATATACCCAGTGGCCAAGTGAGGGGTTGCTTAGATTCATGGGTCGTCTTAATTAAATACCTTGTTGTTGCAATTCTACGTGAGTTGCTAATACATATGCATATCATATACATATATACACACATATGCGGTGTATATATATATATAATTACTATTATATAATTATATAACTGAGATGTATCCCCGGCTCCCCAAAATTGTTAGGATTCCAGCGAAAAAACAAAACACTCCCAGCTGCTAATATGTGAAATGATGATCATCAATCACCACCTCTGCATCAATTAGATGGCTGCCTGTCACTTCCAGGAATCCATGAAAGAACGGCTGAAATGCCATCCAAACGACCCAAGCTGGGCAGGCGGCTTAGCAGGTTCTTTCTCACGTTCAGCCTACGCAAAGACAGGCTGGAAGCAAACTTGGGAACTGTGGCTGAATGCCAGTCATTTTCATCCAACCCCACTTGACAACCTGGTTGCTCTGGTTTGCTTTGGCTGCAGTAAGTAGTGGTTGGGACAAATGAGTCTGATCAAAAGCATTTTTTGTGCATTGCATTAGGGCAGAACTGTCGTTAAGTAACATTGCATAGCTAAGCACCCAGCGTACCTATAGCATGCGAGACTGTATGGTTAGGCTCTTCAACTCACACGAGAGGGAGAGGGTCCCTTAAATGTCCCACGATTTTCCGACGGACCACCCAAATTCTGCCCACACCGGAAAAGACTTTGAATCCCTAAGATCTCTTAAGCTGGGATGTATCCTCTGGTAAACTAACATAAGTATTGAAAATGGCCATTTAGTTGACTTACCTGTTAAAACTGGTGATTTTCTATACTTATGTAAAAGTTTACCAGAGGATTTATATCAAGCCTCCACCCCTCCCAAGCAACTGTTGCAAATTCTCGAGTCGCTTCATGTCGTCCGGGAGTTGCAGCAACCTGGGGGTTGACCCCCGATGGCGTCCAAGAAGGCTTCAGGCAACACACAGAAGATAGCCATACTCTATGGACAAATATTATTAGATATTATTACCCTAAGGATCCATGTATGGAATATTTACCTACATTGGGATTATTTTAAATTACTTTAGGGGTCAATGTAGGTAAATATTCCATACATGGATCCTCTGGGTTAGAACATTGTTGGCAAACAAAAATATGGACAAACATTAGATGTCATAGGGGTCCGATAACCCAAGACACATCATATATGATAATCAAACATGCCAAAATATACCACCTTTATATATATATAATATACGTTTGCTCCAAAAAAACAGGTGAATAATTGTTCACGGTGTCACGGACATATCAATGATTGATTTTCCGTTGCCCTGTTTGATTGCCAAGCCCCCCCCCAAAAAAAAAACTGCCATACCTAGTCTACTTTCCAGCCACGTGATGTGAGGCAAAGGGCCAAGTTAAGGAAGAACACCAAAACTTGCAATGAGACAGCAGCAGAACAATTGAAAACAAGGGAGATGAAACCAGGAGCAGCGAATGAAAACACACGCAAAGTGCCACAAGGACGGGCACCATAGGCAAAGTGCCACAATGACCAAGAACCGTGGGCAAGACCACCAGAACGGGAAAAACAATGGCCAGCGGCAAGCGCGAAGGCAAGCTGAAATAGCAAGAGGGGGGAAAAAAACAAGGAGGATGGCGCAATGAAACAGAAGGCAACAACCAAGGAGCAAAATACCAAAAAAAACAAGACAACCAAAACAACAGGACACACGCAAAAAAACATGCAAAATCGAAACACCAAAAAAAACACGAAACAATAGCAATTGCTCGCACATCCTCTGTGGCTCAGAAAATCTCATAAGCCACGTCCCGCCACAGCAGGCCCCGGCCCTGCCTGTTGTCTGCTAGGTCCAGTTCTTCAAGGGACTCCAGCATCACCAGCTGCTCTGGCAAACCTTCCAAGCGATTCTCCTCGGCCGGTGATTTTCTGTGTTCAAACAGTTTGGATTTTGACCTCTGATTTTGGGGCAGACTGTGGGCATGACGTTTTCAGCATTTCTTTTTTTGGGGTGGATAGTCCCAAAGTTTGGCATGGGACTTGTTGTTTTAGCATGAGAGGCCAATGAAAGACTGCGTTTACAATAGGATTTTGCTCCTCTTGGATGTGGCACATTTCAGGAGCCTCCAGTGGTTCGTAACACAGCTAAGAAAACTAGCCCATTTTTTGATGATTTACCTCTTCAACATATCTACAAATCAATGTGATTTGAATAGCTATGTTACTTTACCAGATGGCAATTCTTGCATATCACTGTTTGGCGCTATAGGAATTAAGACCAAGTCCAGCATCAACTCGAACCCTAACCAGCCCAAGTGTCCGCCAGGTTCAAGTGCCTCAAATTGCACATCCGACCTTGGCTCAAAAAAAATGCGGATGACCAATGGAGTTCTTGTATCCAGTTGTTGTTTGGGGTTACCAACCCTGTGAATTGGCCACGTCTCTGGATGAGCTTCGGGATGAGATCACAAAAGACATCCCTTGGAGAGGTGAAAATGCCCAAACAAGTACCAACAAAATAATGAACGATGCCTAGGCACCCAAGGAGGATGGAAGCTGCTGCAAATCACAGCGTTTCACCTGAAGCCTCCGAAGTTTTTGGAGTTTCAGGCAGGGAAGTCCGGTGAGCTTGGCTCCGCACAGCCTGCGATGCGACGACTTGAAGTGCCACATTGGAAAAAATGCTCCGCCAAAGAAAACATGGATGGTTGCGCTCCCCAAAATCTAAAATCGAAACGACAAAAATTAGGTTTGAAAGGTGATTTGGATATGGCATTTTGTTGTTCCGTGTCAACATGCGTTCCCTGTGATGTCCGCCCTGTCTGTCTGCGAGGCACTCAATGGTTTCACGATCATGAAGGTCCTGCCCCATGCGGAGTCTCAATTCCTCTGGGCCTCATGTCTTTGTTGATAAATCTAAGGTAGAAAGTCCAAAAACTTCAGATGTAAAATCTAGAGACACCTTTGCTTGAAGATATAGTTGTGAGATCTTGTGAGTTATGATTCGGTGGTAGAATCATGTAGAATCCCTTCATGTTCCTAATTATGTCCGACCTTCCCACTGTGTTTTCCTCACCATACGACATCGGAGCGCAGCAGGTCCTTCACATCTTTTACCCCAACAGCCTGCAGAAAGGCCGTTTCCAGTTCAGAGTCAGCCTGGGAGCCCCGGAATGGCCGGTTTTGTAACGACAGAGCAGGTTCCCATGTTGATGTCAACCGATGTCAACCTAAGAGAGCAAGTTCAGATTTGCATTCTGCTGCACCTAACATCAATGAACTACTTGGACTACTTGGTTCTCGCTAGTTGATCAAGTTCATTGTTCCAAAGAGCTGTTTGAATCATGAAAGTTCCTCAGGAGCAAGGGGTCGTCGCCAGAAAAATGATCCCAAGCCATCAATAAATTGACCCATAGATGCCATAGATGCCATGGCCACATACCTAGATCGCCATGTCAGCCCTAACCAGTTGGTACATGATATCCCTGTCTTTAAGTCAACCATCCATATATAGGTGAATGGAGCTGTTGCCACAATCTGTACATTGCATTGACATTTCAGGTCTTGCTTGGTCCAGCTGGAGTCCAACGCTAGCCAGGAACGTCCTCCAGTTGCTCCTCCGCCTCTTCCAAGGCATCAAAATCCATGGCGATCAACGGAGCCAAACCGTCTGCGGTGCATACGGTTCTTCTGCACTATTGAAATTCTGAGCAGAATAGCTAAGCACAGCTATAGCATCTGAGCATAGCATAGCATAGCCTGAAAAAGAACCCCAATTTTCAAAAAAAAAGCTGTCCATGAAAGATACGTTAAGCTCGCATGGTTGTGATGACACCTGTTGGTCTTCAGTAACCCCACTGGTAGAGCCGAAAGGCCGCAGCCAACGAAGAATCTCCATGTTCTGTTTGTGAAACACGGTTTCATGATGCTTCATGCACTTCAAATTGACACAAAAAGACATGAATCATCACAAATCTCATAAACAGAAATAAATAACATATTTGCACATATATTAATATATATATATATACATACGATTATGATATACGTAATGTGTGGCCGGGCTGTCGGGCTCCTTGTTCACGCCAGCTTCGATCTGCAAGAGAACTTGTTCCAAAACTCCGCCCAGCTCGTGCATCAAATGCCTCGGTCATTGGTCGTCATCCATCGGTATCCCCTGGGCTTGTCTCCAAGGCTTGGATGATTTGCGGGCCCGGGGGCCCTGTATAAAAAAATACCAGACATATTCCCCAAAAAGATTCCCTATAGATGGTAGATGGGACCCCATGAAAAGAAATGAAAACAAACAATCACCTTACACAAATCCAGGAACATTGAAAGTGCCTGATGGATTGATAAAATCTGAGAAATAGTAAGGCAAATAGTGTGAACGCTGATGTTTAATCCTCCAAGTTGGCAAGTCATCATCTCCCACAAGTACAACTGGAACAAAAAAAACACCATGAACCCTTCTCCCAAAACTTGACTTAGGAGGCTCTCTGCGAAGTTTTGCATGGCATGAACTGATCTACGCCCCAAAAAGGCACTGCAAATCCCAAATCTTTTCCCAGTTCAACTGCAGTGACCTGAGCTCATGGTGGTTCTTCTTCCTAACTTTCTGGGGTTTCGAAACTCAACAGTCCACATGCCTTAAACGGGCTACCACCCAAACAGCTTGAGTTTCAATGGGCTATATTGATGTTTCAATCCCGGCCTGAGGCCTGAAGAATATATAGGGATCACGATCCACATCGCGGGTAGGCCAGGCCACAAGAGGAGGTCCGATTCCTGCGACTCAATGCAGTCGTCATCCTCAAAATCGTCCAGTGGGAGGTCCGGCACCGGCGCCGCGTCCAAACTGATCACAGCACCTGAAAACGCTCTGCGGTTGAGGCGATAGGGTCATGACATGTGGATCAGAGCATATCTGAGAATATTTAGATAACACGTTAATGATGTTTTTTTTGTGGTGGGTTTTGTTGGCTTCAGATGGTATATTTGTGTTTCAAAACTTTAAGGGATGCCCTGGGCCCTCAATTTTTTTAAACCTTTGGTTGCACCATGTTTCACCACATTTTCACCATGATCAATTTGTTCCTTTCTGAGCCCAGCACCTTAAAACAAGTTAGATCTGCGGAAAAGCTTCCAAGGCAATAACTATAGGTCTATAATACACCCCAAATACAACCCCAAAATTGGAAAAGTATGGAAAAGTATGGGCAAAGTTATAAGGTTGTGGGGTAAAGCACATGTTTTTGTTGGTAGAGTGTGTAGGTAGTTCTATATCATACACATTCATAAACTAAATATCTGACAGGGTCTGATGTTCGATACTCGCAGATCCATGGCAATAGTTCACTGCCGCCAAGCAGCCAACCAGCACCCACCAGCAACAGCCAAACCTGGCCAGTTCTGCGAAAAGAATCATGAAATTTTCCAGCTGGCCATTGGCCGCAAATCCAGAACCAAATCAAAAACGGGTATCATCACGTATTAATCAAGTATCTTAATGATAATCGTACTAAGTAGGGAAACAATAATAACAACTATGCAACAACAAAAACGATATAAAACATTCTAGGAACAATAACAACAACAAATAAAATCATGGTTCAATTTATTCCGTGACCAGGGCCGCGGCCCAGGGTCCCAAGAAATCAATAACCCAGCTCTCGCGGTCCGTAGGCACCTCACTCCCACCATCAGAGTTGGTGGGGGACATCATGACGCAGCATGAGACGCAGCGTTGCAGCCATTCTCGGTCTTTTTGTGAGTTTTTTACCCATGAATACCCCAATTTATGGCTGTTTGAATGTGGAAATTTGTTCTTTTTGGTGAGATTTCCTTTGGATTTGATGCTTTTGATCCAATGGATTTTCCGACAAACGCAAAATACCCTCAAGAAGGCTTACTTTCAGCCAGGCATTCGAACAGCCAAACCATGGTTGCTTAGGCACCTCACCATGTTTAGGCACTTCACGATGTCAACACCTTCCCGGGCTTGACTACCTATAGATATGCAGCCCAACATTGATTAATGAGTGCTGTATAAAGAACGGCCACCATTGGACAATTTTCTTGGGTGTCTTTTTACTCTGCGTGGCACGGCGTACAATGCTTTTTTCAGCTTGAACCAGATATTGCGGTATGATATGGAAGGGCCGCGGCAAGCGTCGGTTGACCACGCCAAATCTGGGCCTACTACTTTACCAAAGCCGCCAGTTGTCCTCAATGATAATGGAAATAAACATCATGTTCGTATTCCTCAACTAAAAATGAAACAGTTTTTAAAAAGGGCTAAACATTGCCTAAGAATAATGCTTAAAATCATTGGCTTGAAGCCATTTCAGACTCCAGAAAATAGACACCTACAGTACAGCCTATAGTTGACTACAAAAGTTTGTTCAGCAAGCTCCCAGCACAAACCCCATAAGTCATGTACCCCGTCGTCAAAGAAAACCTGAGGATCAAGACATCTACCCAGGCTCCAACATGCTCCAGAGGCACACGGCCCTTGCTGCCAATCAAGGCATAACCTCAGGGATCAGAGAGGTGACCCCCAATGATAGCTGCTCCGCCCTTCATTGGGGGTCACCTTTTGAGGGGTGGTTGAGTCCCATGCAGCCAGATTTCCAGTGAACAGGCTGATGACTTTTGATTTAAGCGCGGGTCCCTGATTGGTTTATGATCTCAATTCGCCTTATAAGAGCTGACACTAACCCCTCAAGAAGTCGCAAAAGGTCCTACCCCTGGCTGTTGAAAAAAACATGCCACCATTCACAGAAACCTTTATAAGCTCCCCCTAAAGGTGCCCCTTCAAACAAACAAGGCCAATTCTTTAAAATGAAATCAAGATGATGTTCTTTAGCCTATCCACCTTATCATGTTTCTTTTCAGCAATTTATTGGGTTTCCATGAAACATGTTCTTAAGTCGTCGCGCGCCTTGTTCGGGAGAGATCGCCGGGAAGAGAGTCGCTTGGATCTTGCTCAAGGGTTCCAGGTAAGCCTGGTAGGCCCACTAGGCCCATCAACGCCGTGGATAGTGAAGGTTTTGGGGGGGTGTCATCCCCATAGGATCCATGGTGCTGCTTATATGTTGTGCCATGGATCCCATCAATATACCCCTTGTATGTTAGCACATATACCAGCACCATGGATCCTATGGGATCTTTGAAGGGCCCCGATCACAACATCCTCACCCGCGTTGCGCAGGGCCGGTCCTGGTGTGACATCCCCAGCAAAGCCACCAGAATCACCTCGGTGCTGCGCGTCGCTTTGGCGCGTTCTTTGGCACCGGGGGGTGCAGATACAAACATTGAGCTGGGCACGGTGTGCGGGGGCAAATCATCCAGGTCCTACAGTACTTTTTTTGGGGAAAGTCGGTGCGTTGTTTCTCCAATGGATTGCTGGAAGGTAATTCTGCTGAGGTTCTTTCCAGCTATCTCTGAGGGAAAAAAATCGTGCAAAAACTTGGGCTGGATCTGTCGCGAATGACTTGGGAGCACTCCTCAATTCCCTTTTCAAGCCCTTAAAACCTGCCAAGAAATAACGAATTCTTGGAGACGTTGGATTTTTCTTGGCCACTCCCCTTTCTTTGGGATATGGAAAACTACAGCAAAATTTACGTTCAACAAATGGCCCATCTTAGATGGCCTGGAGCTGTCTGGCCGGATGGCAATACATATCCCTACTTGTGGCAACATATGATATATATATATATGTGTGTGTGTGTGTTTATTTATATACATATTTATGATATGAAATGTATGCATATGTGAATATATGTGTTATGTATATATATATATAAATATAGCACCTTAAGGGTGTTTTCGCAACCTGAACAAAGAGCTATATACAAATATCAATACATATGATGTACATGTGTATTAAACTAGAAACACGGCCCTTGGACCACGCTCCAACACCAACATGGCTTTCCCCAGGGTCCTTCTCGAGGTCTTTTGCTGAAGCCTCTTGTGGGCCATAAGTTCGATTCAGCAAAACCTGCGGCGCGGATTAGGTGCCCCATCTCGAAGGAACTATCCCTGGGCCTTCTGAAGTTCGCATATGTTCTTTAAATGTTTAGCTTATACCCAGACCACAAACATACACAAATGCCTGATGCGTTGTATATATATATGTATGTATATTATGTATATGTACATGCATGTTACATATTAATTGCATCACATTCCCATAGGATCCATGTATGGAATATTTACCAACATTTACCCCATAAATGACCCAAATGCAGGTAAATATACCATACATGGATCCTATGGGATTTGTAAATGTATATATAATATATATATATATATAAGAGTAAACCTTAATTAAACATGTGTGCATGGCATAGCTTTATTTCACGTTCAAACTCTGTCATGGCCGTCGCACCTCAGTGCCATCTTTGGGGCCCAACGCCACGACATTCACCTGATGCCACGGCACCCCAAAAAGGTACCCTGCGGATCTGGCCGACCCACGAAGGAAGAAACAAACATGTTACCCTCTGGTAAACGTACAAAAAACTATGGAAAATGGCCATTTCTAGTGAGTTTTTCCAATAAAAATGGTGACTTTCCATAGTTATGTTAGTTTACCAGAGGGTAACTGGGTAACAATGTTGGTTTCTTTATTCTTTGGACCCATAGATTTTCACAGCTTGTGGTCTACCTACCCCTCTGAAAAATGTGAAAGTCAGTTGGGATTATTCTTCCCAATCTATGGAGAAAAAAACATGTTCCAAACCGCCAACCAGTTAATGTGGACATATAGGAAATTAGTAACAAAGAGTGAATTAGATATTCACATCCAGTTCAGTGTCAAACAGCTAGCTCCACAGGCATCAAAATAATCCTAGGCACCTACTCTGAACCTAAATGAACCTTAAAATCTGTGTGTCTTACACTGTGTCTTATGAATTCTACAAAGTCTTGGTGTGGTTCTGATCGGTTAGTTGAAGCGGACCATTTACAGTAGAAACATTTCTTTTACAAGCACAACCAGAAGTGGGATGAGAAGAAACTGGCCTATTACTGGCCTTTCCGGGATCCATCTGCCTCATTCTACCGACGAAAAACATCATCTATGATGATGTCGGCCACTGAGGGCGTACGGAGAGAAGGTATTACCTAAATTGGTCTGAAAATGGGGCGGCTCCCAATTCCAAGAAATTTCTAAATTGCACTAAAAAGCATCATTCTCCATGACAAGTGTCACGAATTCGGGGTAGATGTCAGGTAAATCCGACTAAAACGCCAGCTCTCTTCCCGCTGGTCTGGGCTCCCAAACTCCCCGGCGCGGCACGAAGCCTCATGGGAGAATCAAAAAATGGCCTTCTTACATCTTCTTAGAGTCACTTGACTAGAGACATCTGGGTGCATTTGAGGAAGCATTGCATACCCAAAGTCTCCCAAAGTGATGGAGGAATTCAGTGTGGAAACTGGGCTTCTGCAAAACACGTCATCCCTGCAACACGTGGATAGAAATCGAGATTGAAAGAGCAGATTCCGATGTGCTCTGGCGTGGTTCACACAGGTCCGGAAAAAATCTATAAGGGTCAATATGCTACCTGCTTGTTTTTTCTACTAAAGATTCATTCAGCATAATGCTCATAATAAATTTGCACTCATGTTATTTTAGATAGCATTCTATCTGCTAGCAAGTCATTCGAACAACAAAATCTGGCTGATCGATTGATCGATGAAATCCAGCACCATGTGATCGATGGAATGTTTTTGAATGAATTACCCTCTGGTTATTTAACATAGCCATCGAAAATGGCCCATTTATAGATGGTTTACCTATGAAAAATGGTGATTTTTCATGGCTATGTTAAATAACCAGATGGTATATACAACTGGTTGGTAGTTTCAGCCCCTCTGAAAAATATGAAAGTCAGTTGGGATGAGAGTTCCCAATATGTGGGGAAAAAAAAATCCAAACCACCAACCAAACAAGGTACGGAGAGGTTCCAACTACACTAATTAATTAATTATATGACCGGGCAAAGCGTGACGATAAACCGCAAAGGTCAGCGGCCTGAAGGCACAATGATTCACAATGGAGCAAACATTGGCCCATGGCCCATGCCAGTGCAATATGGGACTCCCAAAAACAACGAGTTTTCCAAATTGAAACAAACAAAACATTCAAACAGATGGTCTATGAAGTGACCATGGTTGACATTTGTGGGCCCCCAATCTTTCCAACACACCTAGTTTCATCATGCTCCATCCTTCAATCTGATCCGGTAAGCATTGGTAAGCGCCATAAATCCCAAGTTCATCACCCATTTTAACTGCTCCCCGAGGTGCGAAAAATGGGCAAGTTGTCGGTGAGGATTCGAACTTGCCCTGCATCCTCGGTGGCGATAAGGGTCCAATGGTTTGGTCTCAGGAAAATGTTCCAAGGAAACTAGGGAAACCCCCATGAAACCCCTAGATTTCATATAGGAAAAACCAAGAAAAACCCATGGTTTCCGGTGAAGATCCGCCGTTCGAACTGGAAGGGCCATATGACCGCCAGGAGGGTCGCCTTTCCAGTGTGTCACTAAATAACTAGAGCTTTCATCCCATACACCAACCAGCTACGGATAGTTGACACCACCAACCAGCCAAAAGTTGGTCTCCCTCTCCATCGGCATTCTTTGGCTGAACCCCCCCAAGTCTATCAATTGTTTGATTGCCAAATCCACCAAAAACATCCAGGTTAAAGCTGTCCATTTGTCTGATCAACTTAATGTGCCAAACTCAAAAGTTCGGCCGTTCGGGGTTAGGTATCCCAATCCAAATCCATGAATATCCCCAATATCCCAATTTATAACTCTTCATTACACTTAATTCCCTGGGAAAATATCTGAGATTGATAATAATTGGTACCCTCCAGACAAGGATCAGAAAAGTACCTGGGCAAACCGTCATAATTCACTTATCTGAAATCAGGCCTTTTTTAACTTCTGCGATGATTCCCCTTACCCTCTGGTAATTTAACAGTTTGCTATTGAACATGGCTCATTATAGTTGATTTAATTTACCGGCATTAAAAAATGGTGGATCTTTCCACAGTTTTTTGTACGTTTACCCTCTGGTAATTTAACATAGCTATGGAAAATCACCATTTCTAATGGGAAAATCCACTAGAAATGGCCATTTTCAATAGTTTTTTGTATGTTTACCAAAGGGTATTAAAACGATGATTCCACTAGGGTTGATTTCGTGAAGTCTTAACCAAGGCGCCCATGGATCCGCCGTGCCAACGCTGATGACCCTGGCAGTCATGCAGGCCTTAGGCGAACGTAGCGAAGTTCATAGCAACTCAGGATTTCCATGGGAAAACCATTGAGAAGTGGAGTCTGAATGGAGGTTTATAGCTGGGAAAATCCACTATAAATTGATTTTTTTTTCACGAGAACTTCGTCGAACTTTTCCATGGAGGATGTTCCCTCGGCTATCTTTGATCACCATAGAATCAGTTGTTTTTCCTGCGGCGAATTCTATGGTGTATGAGAGGCATATGTTCTAAAACTATACCGTTACTAGCGATGCATAACTTATTACCAGTTTATAACTGCGGGGCAAACTTGTGGTGGTCAATTGTTGAGATCATCCTAAAAAGAAAGTGGGCAATCACCAACTTTTTTGAAAAAAACAAATCTAAAGTTACATGGGCTAGATGTGGCTAACCATTTACTAACTGGGATGCACCGGTGAAACCAATCTGGTTAAATAAAGATGCAACATTTCCAGAACTCCGGTGATGCGCTGGGAATTGTGCCTCAAAAAGAGGTCGAATTCAATAGCTTGGGGTTCTGAAAGAGCCATCGGAATGGGCGTTGGAACGTTACCCAAGTTTTGGGTCAGAGTTACAGGGGTGCTAAAAGGCATTTGTACATATATGCATATATATATATAAATTAATATACATATTATGTTTTAATATATATATATCTCTCTCTCTCTCTCCCCCTCTATCTATCTTTCTGTCTGTCTATCTATCTATTTATCTATCTCTCTCTCTCTCTATAATTAAATTATGCTACATATGTAATTAATTACATATATTTCCTTTTTTGGCTATTTTCAGGATGTAATATAGGTTAGTCACTCCTAGTTTCCGGACTTCCATTTTTTCTACCTATCTGGGGCTTGCAATGATGTAAAAGCAGATGGTTCATCATAATTTTCCCTATATACTAAGCCGCTGCCCATTGTGGCTATCCCCGTCTTCAGACACACCCAAAAATCATCATTGTTGCTGACTAATATCCCATGAAATACTTCCATTATAATCCCATTGTATCCTCATGATATCCCCATTCCATCATTATATTCAGGATATTCAATTTGTACATATATATATAATTATATATATACATGAATTATAGTCCCATTATATCATGTTCAATCCCCATTTGATCCCTTTATGTACCCACTCTCTTCCGCCTGCGCTTCATCTCCGGCGCAAGGTGACCCGAACAGCAGTGGAAGAACCTCTGGTCGAAAGTGGGGGATGGTCGTTGTTACCATTGAGGTTGGTCTTGGGCAACCCGCAACCCCCAAGAAATCTAAGAAGTGAGTTTGTTCAGGAAACAGCATATTGGAACTTTTTTTTTACAAAAGGTGCTGGGAAAAAGTCGGTGTCTTGTCTTTTTGTTGGAAAATTTAACTGCAGTGCAGTGCCTATGGAACAATCAGTCCAACTACCCACACAAGGTCTGCCAATGGGGTGATTGGGGGCCCCACATGGGTCACAATGTCGACAACAGACAATGCTACTCATGATCCATGAAGAACTACCAATGAAAAATGAAAAAAGGATAATGAACAAAAAGATGAGCTGTTGATGTTTTCCTTTGTTTTTTTTGATTTTATAGTGCCTCGGGTCCCTTAGGCCTGTGTTTCACATCCGGCCCCGAGCCAAGTAGCCAACAGCCATCTCCGCATCGGCACGGCTCAGTCTTGGCGCACAAGCCGTCGGCAAATCATGGCGAAACTTGGATAGGAAGCACAGAATAGGTTTCATTTTTAGCTGGCTAGCAGCGTCTGTACATACATATTTGCATATTGCGTGAATATATGTCGATATGTCCCATTCATTTTTTGCCAATCACTTTGATCGTTAAACTGCATAACCAGATTACCCAAAGATATTGCGTGATATATTATGATATATTGACATATTACGAATATATAACACACCTCCCTAACATGCAATATAATATATTTATTATTTATATATAATGTATAATAGTATATATGCAATCTTTTGGATAGGGGCACCATGTAAGCTCGGATGCGGGAGCCATGTCCAAGAAACATGGCTATTACATGGCTTCTAATGAATGTGAGGACGACAACAACTTCAAACAACTTGAGCTGAAAATAAGCCACACATGCAAAGCAAACGTCGAAGCTGCACAAAGATGCAGAAATAATAGAAATGCTGCTTGGGAAGCCAGCTGCAATCAATACAAAATGGCTGACTTCTGCGTATCCTTTTGGCTGCTGTTGCTTCAAAGTCTGCCAGCCTAGAGAAAGTCATCCCCCTAAAACCGGCCCAAAACCGATGAGGGCACCCCAACAAAACAACTTCCGTAAAAAAAAAAGAACAAGCTTTCTTGGAGGTGTTTATCACCAAAGCAGGGGGAACGGGAAGGGATTGGGCTTCGGGTCCGCGCTCCGCCCTAAAATTCTGCGCCACGGGCCACCTTGGGCCCAGCCACTTAACCAATTTCGATGATCTGTCGATTTTTGTTCTGCTGCCTGCGGAGCCACTTCCTAGGCCCACATTTGGTGCAACGGCCGATGCCGGTTGTGATTTTTTGGTCAAGATCGCGCGTGACAAGGCATGAACGATCAAAATCTGGCTATATCATGCACTAGAAAGACAACGTAACATACAACATCATACGACATCCTATAACAATAAACCATATGAAATATAGTTCACCAAAGGATCTTAAAACACAAAAAACACAAAAAACATCACCAATTTGCTCGCCAAGTCCAACAGCATAGCATAGTCTGCTGAGGCCAAGCATCTGGTACCATTCCTCTTGTTTGTAGTCCTTAGGAGGTTTCACAATCAGGACCTGTAAGTTTGCATACAGCAAGTCCAACTCATATGGAAGTTTCCTAAAGGAGGGATACCCCCCAAAATATGCATATTAGGATCTTCCATGATAAACCATTCATTTTGGGGTACCCCCGTGTACTCCCCATATTAGGAAACCTCAGCTTGCTGGCTGCATATTCTGCATTGCGTACAAGAAAACTGTGAGCTTCTGGCTTCCTTCGAAGTTTCAGCCACCTTCTCGCCGCCCGGAAGGATCATGGCGTCTCTCCAGTAGCCTTTCAAATCCTCCTCCGAGTACTCGCCTTAGGAAACTACGCTGTAGTGCTTGAGTTTTGGCATCATTTTCGCATATACTTTGGAACCCTCCCTTAATTGTTTCTGCAATGTCACCTCACATGTTTGGTGATTTCAAAACCTTGGGTGCATATGAAAAACCATCCGGATCATCACACCAGGAACTGCTGGCGAATCTGCAGTTCTATCGCCAGCATTTCGTTAACTTACAAAAAGTTGGTAAACAAAACAATCTTTTTTTGGGTTGAGTTTGCTCGCCATTTTTTGGTATAAAATGGAGGCCCCCTGCGCACGCGACCCAACCAAAAAACAAATTCAAAGTTAAAGTCATCTACTGAATTCGTTAAACAATCTCCCGTCTATATCATTTATGCTTGGCAACCTGCCAATTTTTGACACCAAGCAGTCACAATAGCCAAGGCTCCTTTGTACGCCTCTTGGAGTTCCGAAAAGGTATACGTCTTGCCATCATCCGGACACACCCTCTGCTCCTCAACACATGGGACACCCCAACAAACATATGAAATTCAAAGAGGACAATTGGCACCTCCCCCAATGGCTAATCTTGGATGACATTCCCGGCATATTTTTTTCAAAAAAGAAACCTAATCATAATTAATCCGGATTTGTAGATGCTTTGCCTATCTTTCCATAGTTAAGTTAATTCTTATCAAAGGGCACCTCCCCACCAGCATAAAATGTCCAAGCCTCGGATGGATCAATGGTCTCGGCCGCCTGCCAACGCAGCCAAGCCGGGTAGCTATTCATCCGGCAATTTACCATGGTAGACTCTAGCATAGCAAAGCTGACAACAAACAGTTCGTGATTTTTTCGAGAAACCGTGATGTTTAGATGGCTAGTTGGTGCTTCACCCCAGTTAGTCAGTGGGTTATAACCTCCGTTCTAAAACCGAGTTGAGCAATTCATCCAACATCATCGGGTGCCCCATGAATCCAATGGTTCATCATCCTTTCCGTGGAAAAACTGCGCAATGCCCGTCTTCAGATACCCATGGGTTGACAAATTAATAGCCCCCACGGTCCGTCGAACCGCAGCGCAGCCCGGCCTCTGCCGCCGACGCTGAGGACGCCGACGCCGCGTCGGGCCGCAAAGGCGCCGCAGACGGTGGAGCGGAAGAAGCGGCTGCCGGCGGGGCACCTGTGGCCATTTTGTGTGGGAAAAAATGATGGGAAGTACCAACTAACCCTCGAAATACACGGAAGAAATGGGAAAAGTACCAATAGGGTAAAACAGCATTATTTTACTGTGTGTTTGAGAGACACTCAGGCTGCGTAATGCTAGGTGTTACCCCTATAGCTGCCAACGACAACGACAACAACAACAACAACAACAACAACAACGACAACGGGTGTTTCCGATGTACAGGTGGTACACCAAAATGGCTGAGGAACATTATCATTATTTTAGAGGTACTTAGAGGGTCTATATAGGTAGATTAACTTAGAATGCTATTGTGTTGAAAGAAACCCTAAAGGGGTTGTTTCTTATTGTTTCTTGGGCTATCTATCTATCTATCTATCTATATCTATCTATAGATAGGGTGCTGTTTTATTGTTTGCACAAGTCATCAGTTATGCAATGGATATGCCAACCACGATGGAATTCCGGATGACTTGAGGTGGAACTGCCCACTGCACATGGTTTCATTTCTGGGATTGTTCAAATTCAAACAGCCTAACATCAATTGGTGTAAACATATCCAACCAAGCAAAAATCACGGTGTCTATGCACGTCTATGCACAAAAACTGTAACTGTCATCGGCGTCTTAGGACCTTGAGCAAGACCCAGCACAAGCTTCATGGGGCCGACCCCAACTAACAGTAACTGAAAGACCTGCGAGGCTATCCGTGGATCATGTCAACATTTTCCAGCGCCTATCTCCACTGTATGGCTGGGCTGATTGCGCTGTCGCCGCAGCCACTTCTGGTACCACTCTTCATTCTCATGGGCGTGCAATGGTTGATCCTGACAGCGGGAATATCTCAAAAAGAAGCTGTGACGGACTGGTGTTCCTGTATCCACTGCATATTTGGTGCACACATACCATCAAAATCATCATCTCTGTCGTTTTGAAGATCTTGGAGGATATTTTATTTCAGATCGCAATTGAGAAAGATCTGGCCCGTGCAGATCGAACATCAGTACCACCAAAGATTTGTTCTTGCGAAGTGAAGACCATAAAAAGGTCCAGGAATACATTTACCACTATTCAACCACTATTTTAGACATGGATTTTGTACTTGTCTGCATCTTTTTGGGGGGCGCCTTTACATAATATACCACGTGGCGCCCCCCAATTACCATCAACAGGAACACAGTGGAACATAGTGTAACCATGGGGCACCACCTTGTACAAGCATCTTTTAGTCAAGTAGCTAAGTCTTACCACCGGTAGGGAACTACCATCTGGTTATTTAACATAGCGAACTGGAAAATCCCAACCATAAATGGAGGTTTAGTTTGCTGGGAACATCATCTATTTCTATGGGCCATCTATACCATGGCCATGTTAAATGTTCCAAACCACCAACGAGATATGCCAACCAGGTATGACTCAGATCTGTTTAGAGTCTTTTAGTCAAGTAGCTATATAAGTCTTACCACCTGTAGGGAACTAAACCAACTGTAACTGTCCAGGGTGGCGCTGACGCCTCAACTGGAGCTGCGCTGGGGCTCGCCTCCTGCAGCTTGGGTCTGGGGTCTGGTGACCCTCTCAGAAAGGCCTCACTTGCAATAGTTTCACTGGGATGCCATCGATAAATCATAGATAAATCATATAGGTAAATCATAGATAAATCATAGATAAATCATATAGGTAAATCATAGATAAATCATAGATAAATCATATAGGTAAATCATAGATAAATCATAGATAAATCATAGGTAAACCATAGGTAAATCATAGGTAAATCATGGTAAATTCATCCAAACCATCCAACCCTAAGAAGAAACACATCGGTGAAAAACTGTGTAGATTTTCCATGGGATAGATTCGGAATATGCGTCAATTCCATGGGACCTAATGGGATTTTTCTGGGATTTTTCATCACCATCATGGAAATCTCAGCTTCCTAACTCCCAATGTGCCTGTTGAAGCCCGTCTTCCCAGAGCGGGGCGGGTGGGTTATTTTCCCAGTCATTATGGTCATGTCATAGGCAACTGGACCCATCCCCACCAAAACCCATCCAAAAAAAACCAGACTTTCCCACCTCCAGGGTGGGTTGCTCAGGAATACTTGGCA
Source organism: Cladocopium goreaui (assembly GCA_947184155.2). Lineage (NCBI taxonomy): Eukaryota > Dinophyceae > Suessiales > Symbiodiniaceae > Cladocopium > Cladocopium goreaui. The sequence continues at coordinate 152,326 of CAMXCT020006644.1, read as the reverse complement.
GTCGGATGTTGCCACCTGACTCGCCTAAGAAGGGCTCAGGCGGCCCCGGAAGCGGCTCCTGCAAGGCAAAATCAACCGAAAATGCTGCTGTTATACCACGTGTCTGCTGGCATCTATGGGGGGTTCCTGCGAAGTGTCCCTTCAATCATCATGATCAAGAATATTGGGACATATTATGGATGGATATGGAGGGATTGCGTATTATGGATGGATGAGACTGGCCACTTACGTTGGGAAGATCATGGCAACAAGGGCTTGCCTCGTGCTCCCGCTGCTCTGCAGTCATTTCAGCAGCAAATGCGCGGACGCCCTGGAGGTGATTTGGATCAACTGGTCTTACTCCCCAATTGATCACTCAGATTTGTGGGACCAACAGTTTTGCCTCTTACCAGTAGGCAGGTTGATTCAAAACTTTGGCAATCTGGTGTCAAAACCCGAAAGAACTGTGTGAAAAGCCTGGTTCTGCTCCGTGGTACTTTCCAGCTCGTCTTCCACAGCCGGGGCCTCCGGCTCCCATCTTTCTCGTTCTTCGCGCCCCGCTTCCGGAACTTCAGAGTTGTGTGACCACCAGCCCTGCCCCTCTCGTTGGTTCCACCATTGCCCTTGTGCATCCCTCTCTTGCCACCAGTTCCATCGCCCCGGTTCCGGTTCCTTCCAGCCACGGTCACGGTCCCAGCTCCAGCCATCATTACGCCGCCAGGAGTCACCAGACCAGCCCCCCCAGCCCCAGTTACCCCACCCCCAGCCACGGTCCCAGCCGCCCCATCCACCCCAGCCCCAAGCGCTTTTCCAGCTCCAAGGTCTCCAACGATCCCAACCATCCCAGCTCCAACCCCAACTTGGCCGGGACCATCCTTGGTTCCCCCAGTCTCTGGTCTCGGCATCTGCATTGGAGGCATCATCCTTGTGGCTCGGGCTTCGAACATTGCTTGGGATGTCCTCCTCTGGTGGGCTTTCCCAGGCTTCCTCTTGTGGCCGGGTCCATTGGCCTGCCGGTCTGCTGGCATCAGATCTTGTGTTCAAAAAGAACCATCAAGATGCAGTTGGAAAAACAGCAAGCCGAGCCTTTCCAATAGGCCTCGCATCAAGTTGAACAAACCGGTGATATGGGTGTCTCTGAAATGGGGTGCCCCCCACATTTGATGCTTAATCATGCTTTATCATCATCTTTCTCATCAAATAGCGATACTTCTAGGCCAAATGCCCCATTGTCAGACAAACCCATATTATGGGGATAAAAGAGAATCAAAAGCAGTTGCACCCCGCCGCCTGTCCCCACCAATCTGGAGTTGAAGTCCATTGAGCGTCTGGCGGACTAGGAGACCCGGAAGAGAGTAGACCGCAGTTGGATAAATCAATAGGAACTGTAAGGGTGGGGCCAGTTTTTCTCCACGTCTTGGAAACTTCAATTTTCCAAAGGGTTTGGAGGAACCTGGCAAATCTGGCAATAGTTTTTGCAGGAAGAGTCAGCAACAACTAGACTTACATCCTGCATCATCCTGCATACCGTGGGGAAGGGCATGGTTTCTCCTGTTTTCCTTTGGCAAAAGCTGGAAAAAAAACTCTACTTGGATGTGCGGCCTATTTAGCAAGTGGTTGATCAAATCCACATATTAACAATATATTAACCATATGTAACCCATATAATAACCATGTAATAACCCTGATATAACCCATATAATCCCAAAAATAAGTGGGCATATTCCATATACTTGGGGGGATACAGGGACTATGGCTGCATTTACTCAGTGGGATGGGCCGTGTCCCACGTGTGGGCCATCCGATGGCCACGCACCGCGCTGTTCCTCCAGTGATGTTTGCTGTTTGTTGGTGTATGACATCCATTGGTCGTAGAGATATATCAATGATATAGCTATGAAGTAGAAATAGATCAACAATATAGCTATAGCAGCTATGAAGTAGAGATTAATATCAATGATATAGCTATGAAGTAGAGATTAATATCTGATATATCATATCAATGATATAGCCACCATGGTTTCGATAGTTAACTTCGGGATAAACCCAATTTTTCTCATCCCCATGGGATCACCTTCCGGTGATTTTCTCACCACCGATGGCCGGATATGGCCAGATGGCCTTCCGAAGCCATTGAACTGGTGAAAAGCTAAGTGTCACCAGCTGAGACTCTATGATCCCATTAGCCAATGAGTAGACACACATCTGAAAAGTTTAATCTATACAAGTCTAAAAAGAGATATGCAGTATAGATTGATATGATATCATAGAGATGTAGCATCTAGACATGTTATGATATTTTGATATGAAGCCGATCTGATGTCATCTTATATCACTGTCGGGTAGACGTCTTTATTTGAAAGAAACGATGACAAGTTGCCATCTCATGGACGATGCAACGTATGTGTTGGCTGCTAGCAGAAATTGTTCATGTCTAGATCTTTAGTTGACCAAAACATATATTGGCCTCAATGGTGTGATCCTTCTTACCACGATTCATTTTTGTATGAGTTGTATGTGTACTTTCAGGGTCAAGGTAGATGTGCATGGTCGTTGAATGCTGCGCACTAGGCGGGCACTTGACAGATCAAATGGCATCCACGGTGAACCTTGCAGGGCAATGATCCAAGCAGGTGGGGGATCCTCGGCATAATCTCAATGTGAGTGAATCAAAATAGGCTTAATCATTATATAATCAATGTCACCAATTTGTGGACTGATGCACAAACAAGCTCGAAATAGCCAAGTTTTGAGTTCCATGTTCTCCCCAAATGTCTTGAATCAAAAGTGATGAAGGGGGTCTTCACAGTCGTATTGTGTTGTATTCACATCAAATACATGTTTTTTAACTGGTTGGTGGTATACCTACCCATTTGAAAAATATGAGCTCGTCAGTTGGGATTATGACATTCCCAATATATGGAAAGTCATAAGGTTCCATGGTTCCAAACCACCAACCAGTTAAGAAACATGTGCACCGATGTCGCACCGCATATTTTCATCTCGGCCTCAACCCCAGCATCCTGGCACACTTTCTGGCAGAGAAATCCTCCTGATGATGGGAAAATATGGCATGTGTCTGGGCAAAGTATAACGACAATTCACCAACCTGAAATAAGGTATTGGGATAATTTGGGATAAGGCTGGATTGGGATAATTCATGATAATTCCCCCTTCTAACTGGAATTATAACAATCCCTCACTGGAAATAAGGCCTCACATGGGGATAATTCCCCCTTCTAACCATGATTCCAGTGAGGTCACAGTGAAGTCGACTATGACTTAACCCAGATTTGTCATAAATTAACGGCATGTCAAAAAAAATGAGTTGCACAATTGCAAACTCCTGAAGAAAAACAACGCCTATACACTTGACAATGGGGCCTTTTGCCAAATTATACAACACATTGGGCAAATTTGATGCAACAGGCCAAACAGGAACGAACGGAACGGTGGTCAATGGTGGTCATATCATGCATAGAAACCCAAAGAACACCCCTGAAAAACCATCCCGAAGTGAAACTCCGGGTCACCCTTCAAGACAGTTGGAGGGGACCACCATGGATCCCAAACCGTCCAAGACGCCGTCCTGAGAGCCATCTGTCCGCAAAACCCAGAAGCAACGACTGGGTTTGTGATGGTTGGGCGGGGCCCAGTCAACCTGGCACCGCATGCCATCCACATCCACAGTCACTCCGAGGTGCATCCCAGTGGGTCAGTGGGGAACAACATGGAACAACCTCATGTCCTATCAAACAGATATAGGTCTTCCATGTCTGACTACATTTTAATTGGTGATAAATTCAACAGCAAACTAACAAGGATGCCAAAAAAAGGAACACACGCCTTTGAATGTGACACTTGGAACTGCTGGCAAAATATGCATTGTTTTGGGGCACTGTGCTTCCCAGGAGTTTACTGCAAATCTGTATGAAAAATCGAAGGCAGCCATGTAGTGCGCAAACTCCGCGTGTCACTTCCCATGGCATGTGCATACAGTAAACCGCAGATGAACTCATATCTTTCTCCACAAGGATAATTGTCAATAATATACATTTAGCTTCTTATATATATATATAGATAGATATGTATATATATATATATTATTAATATATAAATATAATACATTAAAATACCATCTCATGGAAGCAAAATATACTGTATATATATATATAGATATATCTATATGTGTGTGTTATAAGTTGTTATGTACTATAAGCATCTATAAGCACGAACAAATCTGCACACTGAAAACATGAAAAACACACACGTTTATCTACAGTATACACAAACGTACGTACAACATCTTACAAAACGTGGTGCACTACGTACACAGTCTACAATCTAAGCATGAAACATTTACTGTACCATCATTCAACAATAAAAATACAGTAACACGCGGTAAACCCAAGGCCGCAAAAACACGTAGAGTCATGCGGAGTCATGTCAAGTTGATGGGTGTGGGGCACCTTGATGCCTTGAAGCCCAGGACCAATTTTTTCCTTCGCTGCAGGGTGATACTGCAAGAGCTCCTGACAGAGAAGGCTGGATCAGGGACAGCGGAAGGTGGCATCATGTGGCATCAGTCTACCCTCTGGTTATGTCAAAATAGCTATTGAAAATGGCCATAGAAATAGTGGATTTTCCCATTAAAAATGGTGATTTTCCATAGCTATGTTAGTTTACCAGAGGGTATCCCAAAATTGCAATTTCAACTGTCAACATTTGCGCAATCACCACAAATCACCACAGCATCAGAGCATCACAACGTTACAGCATTGCAGCATTCTGACATTGCATGACATTGCATGACATTACAAGTTTTCAGCGACATATCATGACAATGCAATCGCACACAGTAAAAATAATGGCAAAACCGCAAGCGCAGCCACAGCGACAACCACAACTATAACCAGAAATCTATAGTGTCAGTGGTGTCGCCAAGCAAGCACTTAAGGGAATCTTCACTGCCACAGTGGAACCACGTATATACACCCTGGAAAAGTACCATAGACCCACGAACAACAACTGACTGACACATGTTTGATTTTTGTTGAAAAAGGGTTTGACTTGAAACCACGGGAATTTGGAGGGGATTCCATGTTGGCCTTCCTTGCATGTTTGCTTGTAGTTTGGGCAATGGGTTTTCGAATCACTGGCGACTTTAGCCGGCCGTCGCCTTAATCACTTCGAGGTTGTCCCCTTGAAGCTCCTGGCTGGTATGTTGAACTCGTTGGGCTTGGCCCAACGAATTTAAACCTCTAAAAATCTTTAAGGCAGCGACACCGTTTCATGATTTACGGTGTGTGTGTGTGTGTGTGTCTGTCTGTCTGTGTGCGTGTGTGAAACCATCACGCACCTTGGCTTGAAACGACGGCGCTCATCCTTAATTCAATGTTTATAAGTCAAAAAGTAATATTCATGAGAATCATGATGGAAATGTGGATGGGATGACGCATCAATCAAAGTAGGGGAACACCCAGGTAGTCACATGGAAGCACCTGGAGGCGCAAACAAATCATGACCTGCGCCTGCGCCCGTGCGTCAAAAAAAAAACACATTTTAGGAGTACTGGATGCATACGATCATACTGGCATTCTGTGTGCAAAAGGCATGCCGTTCACCATTTTTCCCACCCCGCCAAATCTACAGTTCTTATTTCATTTGTTCATGTCACGAAGAGTGGAAACGTGACTTGTGGCCACCAAAAATTGCCAAAATTTTGAGCTATATTTCATTATATTTCCACACTGGGATAATTACTCATTTCAAAAAAACAACCACTGCTATGCTGCATTCGAACCCATCAAATTACGTGTGTGAGCCTTACTGTCCGAACATTCACCCATCACCAAGCCAAAGGACGCCTCTCCAAGTGGGGCCTTCAGTGAAAGAGCAGGGCTGTGAGGACCCGCTCCGCAACTCACCACAACCCATGGGTTTCATGGAACCAATTTCTGCGAATTCTACGCGCTATTCAAAGCAGTTGCGGTTTGCTGAGTGGGTGGCAGAGTGCAGCACGTCACGCCATTGGTTCAAAAGTTCAGCTCTTGGAGAATCAACGACACCTTTCGGGATGCATCAGTTCGTTCCAGGTGGCGAATAGATACTTCTGCGAAACGCGATGTTCGTGGACTAAGATCACTATAGGGTGTTTTACGGTTGACCTACTGGCAATGCCTCCCCCCGAAAATAAACAAATCATGTTGTTAAATAGACATTCCTCTGGCATGGTCGAAAACCAACGTGGGATGGCAGATTTAAATGGGACGCCATTGCATGCGAGTTCTTTAACTTCTCCCTGCTTCCATCTAGGTGCCCTGCCTTTGCCACCAGGTGCTCCAGTGAAAGTTTGCCTGATTAGTTGCAAATTCCACGCCACGAATGATGTAACGAACTGACAGTGACATGGGGCATATTTTTCAAGATTCTCCCCACTGGCCGGTTATAACAGTTTGTTTTATTTTTTTCCATGCTAAGTACTTTAACCGAAATATGAAACACATGCCAATACAAAAATCAATGACGCTTTGTATGCCAAACAAACACGCCAACACATGGGTCAGTTTCCGTGTCAAACAAATGTCAAAACAAACATATGCTAGGAATAGCTGTAATCCCTTCCTCCTAATACTAAACGTCCCCCTAATACTAAAAACAGGCATCCATCTCCAATTTCCGAAAATTTCAGTTTGGCCAATTTGACTTTTAATTGATCCCCTTTAAAAAACAATTTAAAAATCAACCTACCATTTGTGGGTTCTCCCCCCTAATACTAAAAACTAGTTCACCCCGGGGTCTTTAGTATTAGGGGGGCCTAGTCCCAATCCCTCACTCCAAGCTGCCTGGCTACTCTAGCAATTAGGGGTAAGCTTCGAACTGCCATTTTTGGCAATATTTTAATTGCGTTATATAAGGAAATTTAATTGATTTTGAGATCGGAAAAAATAGTTTTTAGTATTAAGGGTTTTAATTTAGTATTAGGCTTCGAACTGCCATTTTTGGCAATATTTCAATTGCGTTATATAAGGAAATTTAATTGATTTTGAGATCGGAAAAAATAGTTTTTAGTATTAAGGGTTTTAATTTAGTATTAGGCTTCGAACTGCTATTTTCGGCAATATTTTAATTGCGCTATATAAGGCGAAATTTAATTGATTTTGAGATCGGAAAAAATAGTTTTTAGTATTAAGGGTTTTAATTTAGTATTAGGGGTAAGCTTCGAACTGCCATTTTTGGCAATATTTTAATTGCGTTATATAAGGAAATTTAATTAATTAATTAACATGACTTCGATTTGGTTCCCTAATAATAAATAACCCCCTAATACTAAAAACTACCTGCCGTGTTTTGTATTAGGGGGGGGGGTTAGTATTAGGAGGAAGGGATTACTGTGTATGTTGGTCAATAGGTCATACATTTGCAAACGCATACGCGCACTGCACGTGTCAACGCGCAGTACACTCTTTCAATGGCAAACGCTTAGTCAATCTATATATTTCATTTCACTACACCTACCTGCTGTCGGCATGCCGATGTCTATTGTCACTGGACATGCAAGTTTCAATATTTAATTTGTTTAAAATAATTCTTTGCGAGTGGGGATCCCTGGAAGTGGCCCTTTGGGGAAAGAAAACTCTTTCAACTGTCGAAATGTCATCAACGAGTCAGCCAAGACCCGACTGGGAACTAATATAATTCAGTCTTAATTCCTGGAACCAAAAAAAACGTTTCTAGCACAGAGCATGCATGCTTTGACCCAACTCAGCTCCAGACCGGTGGTACTTGACCGTCTCTTCATGCGCGATTGCCTGGATGTCAACTGGTGCTGGCAGGCAGTTCCACCCAATCACATTTTGTCAGCCCAGTGGGGCAAGTCGGAATGTCAAAAATTCAGCCATCCTGGAATGAAAAAACCACGCGCTCACTGTGACACACACATACTGACACTATCTGCCTCCGAAGCAACTGCTCCGCGCAACACCGGCATTTCCCATTGCGTTTTGCCGCTGGGATGATGCCAGAAGTAGTGCTTGCCGTGGGCCTGGCAGTGGTGCCGGTACACCTGGATCCTCCAAGTGCCCCAAAATAATGTGTAGATTTCAATACATGTCGAACAATTTCAACATGTTTGAACAGTTTTTATCAGTACTTGGAAGGTCTATACGTGTCTATACATGTCTACACTCCTTGAAATGCCATGCCGCTGTACTCACATCCGCCTACATCATCTCCTGAAAAAATGGGTTCAAATTGTTGCAAGGGAACCGGATTCATCCCAGCAGAATTGTTCATGGTAAGCCAAGATGGGCCCCCTAATAATAAGCAAGTTTATATAATAACCCTATTCACTACAGTTATATCCTCTTGAACCTTTAAACCCCAGTTAATCAAATTAAGAACCAATTTAGCATAATTTAGCTATCTAAAAACGCGAACGATGTGCACACAATCACTGCTTGCAACAGCCAGCACCAGATGCTGGACCTCCGAAAACACTGCTTGCCAATCTGAAGAGAGGACGGTTTCCGCCTGGGGGAGCCCCGGAGTTCGACCGTGTTGCAATGACGCCCTGAACACTGCAAAATACAAGGTGGCGCCCACGTTCGAAAACTACAGTAAGGTAGTTTATAATTCTAATTAATTAAGGTACTTGTGGATATATCGAACTAGTTGAAGGGGGCATAAACCAACTTATAATTCGGGATTATCAATTCACATTTGAAAAAATTAGGCCGAGGAACATTCGCATCTGGACATTCCCATCGCGATTCTCCAGTGTGAGGATTCCAGAAGTAAGTTTTCCCGTACCTGGATTCGATCAAAAACGCCATCACATGTTCTGCTGGACACGCGTGGTTGCTAAAAATTGTTCGTGCAAATAAATCGTGTTTGTTTTTCGTAATGACGTGCGCAAACACTTTCATATGATATGTTTTATCACATACTGTCTGTCCAACGTGTTTTCTTGTCCTCTGAGGTATCATGCAAAGGCGGTTGGCACACAATGTGGGCGGAACATTCCGTGCAAAATCGTTGTCAATGCGGTAATGTCGCGCACGTTACTGCCTAACATATCCTGGTACATTGTGTAACTAAACACATGGGAAAAAAATACTTTACTTCGTGTGATCCCCACCATGACATTTACACGTTTTGTTACGGGCAAATCTTCTGACATTCTATCTGGCATATCTTCTGGCATTCTATTTCGCATTCTATCTAGGATATCTTCTGGCATATCTTCTGGCATTCTATCTGGCAAATCTTCTGGCATATTTTCTGGCATTCTATCTGCCATATCTTTTGGCATTCTATCTTCTATCTGGCATATCTTCTGACATTCTATATGGCATATCTTCTGGCATATTTTCTGGCATTCGATCTGGCATATTTTCTGGCATTCTATTTGGCATTCTATCTAGGATATCTTCTGGCATATCTTCTGTCATCCTATCTGGCATTCTATCTGGCAAATTTTCTGGCATATCTTCTGGCATTCTATCTGGCATATTTTTTTGCATTCTATCTTCTATCCGGCATATCTTCTGGCATTCTAGCTGGCATCCTATCTGGCATTCTATCTGGCATATCTTCTGGCATTCTATCTGGCAAATCTTCTGGCGTTCTATCTGGCAAACATTCTGGCACTTTATCTGCCACTCTATCTGGCATATCTTCTTGCATTCTATCTGGCATATCTTTTAGCATTCTATCTTCTATCTGGCATATCTTCTGGCATTTTATCTGCGATACCTTCTGGCATTCTAGTTGACGTCCTATCTGGCATTCTATCTGAAATATTTTCTCGCGTATTTTCTGACATTTTATCCGGCATTCGATCTGGCATATCTTCTGGCATTCTATCTAGCATATTTTCTGGCATTCTATCTGGTATATTTTTTGGCATTCTATTTGGCATTCTATCTAGGATATCTTCTGGCATATCTTCTTGCATATCATCTGCCAAATCTTATGGCATTTATCTGGCATATTTTCTGACCTTCTATCTGGCATATCTTCTGGCAATCTATCTGGCTTTAGAGGTCCAGCGGTGCGCACTGAGCTGGGAAGGCCCCAGGTTGAGGTCCAGCGGTGCGCACTGAGTTCGGCAGGTCCCAGGTTGAGGTCCAGCGGTGCGCACTGAGCTGGGAAGGCCCCAGGTTGAGGTCCAGCAGTGCGCACTGAGCTCGGAAGTTGGCGAAGAGCTTGGCGAAGAGTTGGCAAGGCGGAAGTGGAGGGGGAAGTTGATGCAGACATGGTCGAGGAGAAACTGGAGGAGGAGGCGGAGGAGGAGGAGAAGGAGGAGGAGGAGGTGGAGGACAACAGCTCTGATAAAATCTAACAACCCTCACCTGGCAGGTGGGGAAAAAAGTAATCATTTGCTTCAATGACAATTAATGATTGGGACAGTTCACTGCTTTGCATTTTTTCACGGCTTACTGACACTACATATTATTTAAAACATATTTTGTTTAAATCATATCTATATATATAATCCCCATCTGGTGCACTCCGGAGAGTCCTGTCCTAGGAAAATATCGTGATTAATTTTTGGGGTCCTGACATTTTTAAGATTAAAATCCTGGTGCTTGACCTTAATTGCCGGAATTTATAGTCTCAGACGAATAAAACTTGCAGGCAATAATTTCCTGATGCTTAAGGTTTCCAGAAAGGCATTTCTCCCCCTCGAATATCAATTAAATTCCTGAGTGCCAACCCTTATATAATGCTCAACAAACAACTCCTCAACACATGCTGTTAACCGACTTATTTCCTGGGACCCAAGGTTTACATATGAATGTTTCGAAGCCCATGACAGATTCGAATGGGGGCTATCTGAAGACGAACCCAAAACTCAATTGTTTATCGAATGAATTACCACATTCCCAATTACTTGGGAGTATGTAAAATTAAGAATCAGATGCTTTGGGGCTTACCGCAATTTCACAACCACCCAAATTAAATCACGTGTTAACAATTTCCTGGGCTGCACGGACCACAACTTTAGCAAATAACCCGCGCCTGGAACATATTAAATCGTGGATCCGAACGTTTCCAGTTCATTTTATGTGTTGGCGAAGCTGAACATATGTCATATGTGTTTGCACCCTTTCGCATGGACAAATTTATTTTCAGCAAAAAAAACATGCGTTTTGCATTTTGAGCGCGCATTGACACAAAATTCTTGAATTTGTCCTATCCTTTATTATCTATGGATGGTTGACCTGGTGATGCGACATTTTTCCTGTGGGGCCATGTGTTCAGCCAAAAAAGGTCTAGCCCCTTTGGAATTTATTTTTGACACCTGCGCCTCGGCCTCTTCAAGTCACCTTTTTTGGTTGGTGAAGCTGAACATATGTGGTTGCAGCCTTTTGCTAGGACAAATGTATTTTCAGCAAAAAATATGTTTTGCAAATTTGGGCGCGCGTTCAGGACAAATGTACCCCTTTGCAAGGACAAATGTATCTTTGGAATTTGTTCCTGATGTCTAACCTACGCACATTCAGCATTATAATCATTATAGCACCATTTCCACAGATTTAAATCCTGGTTCCCAACCTTTTAGAGCCATGTAAAGAACCATACCCCCTCAAATAATCATGGGGCATTTTTTTCCTGGGGTTTGACGTACATATATGTTCCAGTGAACTCCCCCCCATGAACATTACTTTCCTGTGGCTGGACGTTTGCAAAATAATCTTGAAATATTTTTGACATATTTTGAACCAAAATTGTTTTCCTGGGTTCGAAGGGACGCAGGGTTTTGTATGTGCAAATCGGATCAAATCGGTGATTTCAACATTATTTTTGGGTACTGGACTCCCAGGAAAATAATCTGCATCACCAGATGGTGGTTATATATATATATATCTCTCTCTCTCTATCTCTATCTCTATCTCGATCTCTATCTCTATCTCGATCTCTATCTCGATCTCGATCTCGGTCTCGATCTCTATCCCTATTTCTATCTCTATCTCTATCTCTATCTCTATCTATCTATCTATCCATCTATCTATCTATCTATCTCTATCCATTTCCATCTCCATCTCCATCTCTATTTCCATCTCCGTCTCTATCTCGATCTCCATCTCGATCTCCATCTCTATCTCTATCTATCTATCTAACTAGTCTATCTATCTATCTATCTATCTAATCTACACACACTTTTTCGGCGTGAGGTCCAATGAGTCCCCCTTACTGTGTTTTTGGGTCGGCTGACTGTTTTTATATCTAATCTATCTACTCTATCATTCTATCGATCTATCGATCTATCGATCTATCAATCAATCAATCAATCTATCTATCGTCTATCTAGCTATATCTATCGATGTTTTTTTGGCTACACCGCGCATACATCTTGCATCTCGATCTGTCATCATTGCTGAGCAGGTACCGTTCGCTGCGGCATACCTGCGCCAGTGTCACAACAAACATGCGGGATATTTTTTTTTGGCGCTGTGCATCAGCAGTGTTCCCGCCATCCGAAACCATTCGCCGCACAAGGAACATATTTGCGACCATCACAGTTGTTACACACCGAATGGAAGTGGGAAGTGCCAATCACGCTGGGTTCTGAACTTCAAAACTGGTCGCGCCTGCCAACCAACGGGCGGCAAATTTCCCGGCGCAGCTGCCAGGAAACGCGGAAATTTTCCGCACTGGGCCCTTACGGATTGGAAAGGGTTGCGGCGTGAACACAGCCGCTTGGATATTGCACCCAAAACAACCAACATAGTTTGTACTTCGGTGTGTTTCGGACTTACCACTTCAATTATATGGACCATGCTGACCTGGGGATACACATGTGGGTTTTTCATTGTCATTAACCAGTTACCAACGGGCATGCAGCCATCAGCGGAAAAAAACTGTGTGTCCTTGTGATCGTAAAACCGCCGCCTGCCTGAAAGCCGTTGTTGAAGCAACATGTTTCAGGAAACATGGCGGCATAGTGGAACCACGTCACGAAAATTTTTATCCATGCATTGAAGGCATTTTCTGCAAGCGCAAAGAGAGCAGATGTTGCCTGCTATGAAAACAATGCGTTGCATGGAAAACACGTGTCCAAATTAGGATTCTTTAGTCAAAATAAATTGCCGGACGTGTCTACATCATTCTACATCTTTGTTGTTTTTTGATTATATAAATCTCTTGCGATAGTAATTAAAGCTGGGGCGCGGCGTGCCACACTAAAATATATTTGAGGTGGAGATGCGGCAACAAACGGAACAGGGCACCATATGCAAACACCGTTACATATACAGTATCATAACGCCAAGTTAGGATTAGTAACCCCCTCGTCCCGCCCAAAAATCAAAGGTAACCAATGAATTTGGAGTAATAATAAAATTACATGAAAGTGAAACAAAAGTGTTTCCCCCCCTACATGGTGCAACGCCCAACTAATTCTCCGACTCCTTCCGACCACTACATTTTGGGCGGTGTTTTTTTTTTTTGTGATTGTCCTTTTTTACTTTAAAATCGAGGTTGCATCTTTCAAGGCTATTGACTGAACCTTCTCATTATGTTATCACTTCTTTGGTTTTCATTCTGGTGCATTTTTCTCATGATGACTCAACCCGCTGATGCGCTACAAAATTTCTTGGTTGCACATCTCGCGTTTGCTGTCTCATGTTTTTTTTGGGGAGGGGGCCATGGGCAGCTGACGAACCCTATCTGCTCTGATACTTTTCGTCGTCAAAAATATTTTGTTTGCTGATTCCAGGTTTTTATTACCCAAAGAACGGGTTGACCCTGTTGAGAATGTGAAGGGGAACCCCCTGAAAAAAAAAGGCCACCGTTCTGAAAAAAACAAAATTGAAAAGGCATCGGATTATTTGAGAAACCTTGCATTTTCAGGATTTGCAACGCATATAGTTTTCAAACGTAAAAAGGCCAGTTTTACTAATACAAAAATAGATAATATGTTTCGCCTTTTCCACACCCAATAATTTCTGTGCATAAAAGGGTGCCATCCAAACAATGACATTGTTTGACTTGGGTCACCCATGCAATACCCCCCTGTTTTTTTTTGTTTGGCAATTGTTTGGACATAAGGGGTTACTAAGGCATCGAATTATTTTGGAAACCTTACGTTTTAGGGATTTACAATGCATATGGTTTCCTGCAGCTAAACAAACCAGTTTTACCATTATTCAAGATCTGGGTCACTCATGGCGTACCCTCTTGTTTTTTCGTTTACAAATGTTTAATAAGACATCTTGTTATTTGGAAAACCTTGTGTTTTCAAGGCTTTAAAACATGGATATTGTTTGGGTGTAGGGTAGTTTTTTGATTTTTTCTGGCATCAGGTTTTGGTTTTTTTTTGGGTTTCCTTTCCCGGTACCATTTGCGTTGTATTTGCAACAGTTTGGAACTAGAACCTGTCATTTTGCATGGTATTTGCTACATTTTGGCATGGGCACTTTGCATTTTGCGTGGTATTTGTTACATTTGGCAACGTTTGTGTTCCATTTTGCATGGTATTTGTCATATTTTGGAATTTCAACCTCTCATTTGCATGGTATTTATTACATTTTAGTGCTTCAAACGTTCATGTGGGTCTCTTGAGGGTTCTTTAGGCTTTCATTGAAGGGTTTCATTTAAGGTTTTATTTAAGGCTTCATTTGGGGTTTCATTTCGGGTTTCATTTCGGATTTCTCTTTAAGGTTTCATTAAGGTGTCTTTAAGGCTCGGGTTTCCTTAGAATTCCATTTATCGTTTTTTCCGGTTTCATGGAGGGTCTCTGATCAGGGTTTCAGGAGTTCCAAACATTCAAATAGGTTTCTTTAGGGGCTCTTTAAGGTTTCATTTAGGGTTTCGCTTAGGGTCTCATTTAGGGTTTCATTTAGGGTTTCAGTTTGAGTTTCATTACATTTAGGGTCTCATTTAAGGTTACTTTAGAGTTTCAATTTAGGGTTTCAATTGAGGGTTTCATTCAGGAGTTCATTTAAGTTTTCTTCAGGGTTTTATTCCAGGGTTTCCTATCAGATTGTTTTTTCACGATTTCTAAACGTTCAAGTGGGTTCCTTTAGGTTTCCTTTAGCGTTTCATTTACGGTGTCATCTAGGGTGTCTTTAAGTTTTTTTTTAAAAAAAACAGACCTTTTTCTGCAGCGTGTCTCACTGCAAGGCAGGTTCCGCGGCCACTCACAAAGAAATCCAAAAACCAGTTCTGTGTTTGGACGCCAGGTTACAACATTGTCATCAACGTTGTTCTGTGTTTGGACGCCATGTTACAACATTGTCATCAACGTTGTTCTGTGTTTGGACGCCAGGTTACAACATTGTCATCAACGTTGTTCTGTGTTTGGACGCCATGTTACAACATTGTCATCAACGTTGTTCTGTGTTTGGACGCCATGTTACATGTTACAACATTGTCATCAACGTTGTTCTGTGTTTGGACGCCATGTTACAACATTGTCATCAACGTTGTTCTGTGTTTGGACGCCATGTTACAACATTGTCATCAACGTTGTTCTGTGTTTGGACGCCAGGTTACAACATTGTCATCAACGTTGTTCTGTGTTTGGACGCCATGTTACAACATTGTCATCAACGTTGTTCTGTGTTTGGACGCCATGTTACAACATTGTCATCAACGTTGTTCTGTGTTTGGACGCCATGTTACAACATTGTCATCAACGTTGTTCTGTGTTTGGACGCCAGGTTACAACATTGTCATCAACGTTGTTCTGTGTTTGGACGCCATGTTACAACATTGTCATCAACGTTGTTCTGTGTTTGGACGCCAGGTTACAACATTGTCATCAACGTTGTTCTGTGTTTGGACGCCATGTTACAACATTGTCATCAACGTTGTTCTGTGTTTGGACGCCAGGTTACAACATTGTCACCAATGTTGTTCTGTGTTTGGACGCCATGTTACAACATTGTCATCAACGTTGTTCTGTGTTTGGACGCCATGTTACAACATTGTCATCAACGTTGTTCTGTGTTTGGACGCCATGTTACAACATTGTCATCAACGTTGTTCTGTGTTTGAACGACGGGTTGCAACATTGTCATCAACGTTGTTCTGTGTTTGAACGACGGGTTGCAACATTGTCATCAACGTTGTTCTGTGTTTGGAGCCAGCTTATAGTCTCGAAATATGCTTCAAAGGACAGAACATCGTGATGGAAGTAGCGCGGGGTCGTGGTTTGGGAACGCCGCACGTTTGTTGGTTTTCGACTCTTTGGGGAGGCCACATCACCCCACTCCACACATTATTTGATCTACCCCGGTCTCAATGCGCTTCCGGACGTCGATGTCTTTCGCACCATTGTGTTGTTTCAAAGATGCGGACCCAGTGTGTACTCAAGCTCCGGTTGAGCGGCTGAGCGGTTGATGCAGCTTTCCACGTCGTCACCGAGAATGGCGGAGTTGTAAAGAAGAAGACGAAGAAGACGGATACGGAAAAGTAAAAGAAGTAAACGTATACTAACAAGAGGTTTGGCAAAACGAATCCAAATGAAACTAGTTCCAACTTTGCAGAGTTCCCTTAATTCCTCCAGTATGACTCTGCATTTGTGGATCAATGCCATGAAGTCTAGATTTCTTGGGGGGATATGATCACGTAAATTATTTGGGATCTCGAAATTTAGAAACTTCTTTGACATTCTCTGAAGGTATGCCCTTGAACAGAAATGATAAGGCAATCAACAATGGGGAGGTCGGTCGTAGTGTAAACCAGAGTGACTCAGCTAAAACATGTTCGTATGCAAGAATTCAATTGGAGGCACATAGCCGCAGTATGAGTGGTTCCTATGACCTATTTCTTTTAGTTACACTAACTACATCACCTTCACATGCAACCATTTGTTTACCAGCTTGCTAGTTTCCCGCTTGATCTGGTTTCTCAGTTCTTCACGTTTGACGAGTGGCTGGGTGGGCGCATAAATTTGTTGTCGCTTCTTGCAGGTTTCGTGCACCAGCGGATCTAAGGCTGGAGATGTCTCGACGCATGTGAGCTGACTCCGTTTGAACGGATCATTCAACGGCCAGACATGATCAACAGGGACGTTCTGAATAATCGATTGAAATAAAACATACAACCCATAGGATCCATGGTGCTGGTATATACTAACATTGGGGGTATATTGATGGGATCCATGGCACACCATATATAGCAGCACCATGGATCCGTCATGGGTAAGGATGGCACACCGCCATGCCATGATTGACACGGTGCTGTTATGTTGATCGCAGATTGGCGAAGTGACCACCCTTTAAGTGGAGTGCAGGATTTGATTATGATCTAAAGCTAACTAGAATTACTCTTCGGTATCATAGCTATGGAAAAATGGCTCATTCATAGATGATTTACCTAGATTTTTAATAGCTATGTTGGTAGGCTGGTAGGGGGCAAAAAGGTTTGTTGATCTTCCATGTCCCTTGGGCACATCCCAAGGATATTAAATAGACTGGATTGGTGCGCTGTCTTCTCAAGTCACGCATGAACCTCTGGCAATTTCTTACATAGCCATGGAGTTTTCCACCGTTGGCAATGGCTATATCAGGCTGTAGATCATCGATCTAAATGTGCTGTGTCATGGCTTCCATAGCTATACGTTAAATTACCAGCGCAGCATTGAAGAGCTACGAGTATCTTAGAAGTCGACGTTGTCATGTATGGCATACCGCAGGGCGCTTGTGCTGTCGTCATTTTCGCAGCAAGAACAGCTGATATTCTACGATGTGGCAATGTGTCATCACCTATAGTGAAAACGTGTGCAGAGCTGTTTGAGCATCCACGGGTCTCTACAATTTTATTGGCGGCACCTGCGAATTGGTTCTCGTATGTTATGGACAAAGGGTATTGTGTTGTCCAATGCCAAAGTTGTGTGTCGCAGGATGATACGCCACGTGAGATCCAAAGAAGGGCGATCCAATCAAGATGCAACTTGACGTCGATCCAAAAAGCGTCAGAGCTATCCTAAAATGCTTATAACATTTATAACCATTCACTTCCAATTTCTCAATAGATTCATATCACCAACAGCTTTACAACCATGTTTTTTCGGAACATCTTTACCAATGCATTTCACCACTGTTCCCCGAAACCCATGCACTTCCCATCTGTGCACCGCTTTTCAGCGGGTCGTACTCTGGGTCCTTTGTGTTTGGCACATCCTTTGAGGATGACCCAGGAAATTCTGAGGACGAACCTGACCTCAAGTTGTGGCCAGCTGTGATAAAAATAAATTGAAACATCCATAGATATGAAAGATGATGTGGAATATTGATGAATATTGTGGAATGATTTCAAATGTCAGTTTGAATGAAATGATTGAAATGTTCCATCTGCGATCGAAATCAAGACCTCTTCAATTCCATATATTTTCCTGATGAACGTGTTTTTTCGATGCTAAATGACCTAAAGACGCGGCTTTCGCGTGTCAACACGACGCACATTATGTGGGCAGAGTGGAGAATGTGGCGGCCTGATTGAAGGGCAGGTCGCGGCAGGATCAATCAATAATCATGGCAGATTGGATGATCATATTTAACAAGTGCGATAATAACTATCAATCTGGGTAAATTATAATATTTCACTAATCATAATAGTCATTTTGGGATCATTACTAATCAAATATCATGATATCTGGGTAAATTATAATATTTCACTAACCTGAATTAAGGCCATCTGAGGATGATTCCTCTTATTAACCATGATTTCCAGTAAGGGAGAGCAGTGAGGTCGTTATAATTTACCCAGATCAATGTTAATACCAGCCATTATCAGTGGGAATTGTGTGACCTATCAGGGAATAATCCTCAGTACATGTCCATTTTCATACCAGCCATTGTATAATACCATCATAACAGTGATAATAACTATCAATAATTAATGGGGAGGTAATGATCATGGGAATCCCTAGAACCTCCAAATACCAGCAACAAATAAGACAAGTACTAAGATTATGGGGATAACACACAATTTTTTGTAGCTACAAGCAGAGGGTCTAGGTCAATCAATAATCATCATATCAACCCAACAATAATAATAGTAATAATAATAATCAAACACAAACATGTTTTTTTTTCTAGAATGGTTTCAAATTATCAGAGTGAATAGTGATTATACAGTAATTATCAATCTCCGTTAATCATCCATGTTGGATGGTTGAAAAACCATAGATGTTTGAAACCCCAAACCAGTCATGGTTGTTCTCCTATGGTAATACTTGGTTTTGCTTAAGGACCTTCCCTTTTTTCATTCCCCAACTAGTGGATTGCCCAGTGGGAAAATAACATATAAATTACCTTAAACATGGTGAGGTTTCACTGGCAGATTGAAATATGTATGATATTGTATGATCATAACAACTCTTAATGGTGATAATAATTAACAATAATCATAATAACTATCAATAATGGATAGGTGAATCATTGTTGGGAAATCGTTGGCATCAAACATCATAAAATTCAGAACTGGCAGATAGGTGTTAGTTTGGGGTAATTGAATTTTGTTGGGATGTCTATGATGACAACCACTACGGTAGGTACTACGCAGTATGAAAACACATGATTATACTGAAGACATATTTTACCAACTTCAAAACCAGATGACAGCTATGTTGTTTCATATGTATTCTAGACAAGTGATCGGGGCCAAGAGCCAGCCATGAGTTCACAATAAACAAATCTCTAGACTAAAGGCATCATATTTGGGTTTAAGCAAGGTTCAACAAAACCATGTGAATCCTGCTAAAACCATCTATTCATGTAAAAGGGTAAATGGCAAATGTCAGATGTGTAACTCCCAGTTGCTTCTTGGCATTTTTTTTTTTCACTGAGGCTTGCTTTGTTGAGCAATTAATTCATCATGACGCACAAAAAGTCAAGTGAACTCAGTGCGATTTAATCAATTAAATCCCAAGAAATCCCAAGAATGTCCTTGGAAACGTCAGTTTGAAGCAAATCAAAAGGCTATACCCAAAGGATCAAAAATCACTTGAAAACCTGTTGCTTTTCCCAGGAAACGATCAAAGAAAAGGGGTGAATGTTCCATACTCTCTGAATGAACTATAGTATAAATGAAATCAAGTGGATAGCAGATCTTTATAATTTAGAATGGACAGTGGAAATAAATGGATAGTAAATAGTATGGATCTTTAATTTATAATTATGATCCTATTCATTTTTCCAGTCTATTTTTTCCATACCATATATTCAGAAATTCACCAACCTGGAATATTGTCATTTTGGGATCATTACCCTTACTAATCAAATATCATGATATCTACCCTCCAGTAAACTAACATTTCAATTTCGAAAATCACGTCTAGATAACTTTCAGGAAATACCCATGGATTTCCATGAGGGGACAAGGTGCAACCCCGTAGTTATAAACTGATTTATCGCCCCCATGAACAAGTTCGTTATCTCCCCTAAAAACTCTAGTAAAAAAAAAACATGTTCACCTTACCTGCCTGAGCTCTCAAAAATCAGCTATAAATCCCATCAATTTCCCTTTTTTGCTGGTCAAGTCTCAATTGTTCCTTGTCTAAATCCCCATAAATGTCATTTTCCTAGAGTTAAATCTCCCTTTTCCCATGGTTTCCTATAGTTAACTCCCCATTGGTACATCATGGTCCATCCACAGGTCGTCTTCACCTTCAGCAACTTCTCTCCAGGCGCGAGGGGTTTGATCCGCTTGAAGACTTGACTGTACCTGGACGCATAGGAATTTTGGGGAACATTGAGGATAGACGAACTTGTCACTGGATTGATGTTTGATTTTAGGTGGGAAATTGGTTTCATGGAAATTTGTGAATTTACGGATTTGATGATCCAAAAAAAAATGTTCCCCTGTGCAAGTCTTTGAGCAGAAAATATGGGTCGTGGAATTCCAGAGATGCACTGCCCCCTACAGCATGATAAATTCCTTTCTCACCACCATGTTGAGCTAGGAGATCCGGCAAAACACAAACACTTAGGAAACAGGGCGGCTGTGATGTTCAATGAAAATGTCCAAAATGAATCAAAATGATCAGAATAGATTAGGATAGGTGAAATAGATGATGATGCAAAATTTCAACTACCCTTTGTCTTTGGATGTCTTTGGATTGTGTTTGGTTGCTTTCACCGTCACACGTTGGATTTGTCCAATGAAACATGTTGACAGGTGACATGGACTCCCCCATACTAGTAGCAAGAAACATCGACATTGGTTGATTTTTCACATGGGTTTGTTTTAACATCAGTGTCGACTCAGATGTTTATTTTTTTGAATGGCAACATTGGGGACCCATCCTCTATTGTTGGACAAGCTGCAGTACAGGAACCCATATCGTAGCTAATCTGAGATATATCTGAGATTCAACAAAGGAAGAATTTCTGTTAAAATCTGATAAACACTATCTCAGAATTGGTTGAAAGGAAAGTTTACAGCAACACCGTATATGTTGCGGCCAACCAATGGTTTCGTGTAAATGTTCCTTTCAGCCAATCCATTGACGTTTGGAAATCGCTGATCAACATCAACAACTGCAAAGCGCAGCTGCTAGGCAAGACTTTTCCTCTCGCCCTTGAGCCATTTATGCATGTGTTTTTTCCGCAGCAAGCTGCAGGGGGCAGTGCGATTCAATGAGCACTTCACCAGCTGCTGTGGAATTTTAAAGCAAAGAAGTTGAGATGTTGTGGCATGCACCAACCATAGCATGGCCACTGCGCAAGGATGACACAACGCCATTGCCATCGATCGGCCACTAAAAAGCCTGGTCCACATCGCGTCCCTCCAGGTAAAACGCTTTGCTGATACGTTCACCTGTGAGGAACTTGGCATCCACTGGTGCACTTCTTTGCAAAGGGTGGAATCTCTGCTTCCTTGCAGAGCGGTGGATTCGCACCAGATAGACATTTTGGCCACACTTGGTGACCGAACATCCATCCTTTTTTCCAGTGGTGCTGGGACCTCCATAGCGGTCATCCAACCATGGTCCATGTCGGGGCGTTTCACCCAACATAGTTCCACCAGCTTTCTTCTGGGCTTTCTCAGATTCTTTGCGAGCTAGCGGAAACTTCGGCAGAGTGCCGATGTATGGGTCGTGTTGCGCTTGTGACCCATCAGAGCCAGAAGAAGCGGTATTCCCTTGCATTGCAGCGGCACACGTACAGCAGCATCATCGGAGGTGCTTTCGGCGCACGGCAGCAGCCTTAGCGGCAGGCGCAGCAAGCAGAGCATCCAGCGGCTGCGGCGGCAGCGGTGGCACTGGCTTCAACATCTAATAGGGGCCATGGCAGCAAGGCGAACGCCCGGACTGGAAGGCAGCCCGTGGGGCAGTAGGTGTCAGCAACCAACAGTGGCTGCAACATCTCAGCATTTTCAAAAGGTTCACCACTGACGGGCTCAAAACGGTTGTGCGCCATGCCACAACTGTTTTCTGCCACGACATACCCAAACGGAGGACCAAATTCAGGGTTACTGTCCCAAAAAAATTATTTGACTTTCACAGGTCCGGTGATCCCATTCATCTTTTTCTGGGTTTTCATCCCAAACCGTCCCAAAGCTGTTTTCTCCAGGTTCATTTTCCCTTGGAGATGTCACATAGTTGGTGGTCGACATTTGAAGGGTTTTTCCTCCAGGTTCGTTTTCCCTTGGAGCGGCAGAGTGGAACGGGAGGTGTCACCGACCCCACCAACAGTCTTGGAGGAGAAGGTGGTGGTGGCCCAGGTGGTGGCTTCGGCACAAACGGTTCAAAAACAGTTGGCACAATTGGTTCGGTACACATTTGGCTCAGGAACCGTTCAGGATTCAACCACGTCATGAAATTTGGGCAATCCAGGCTCTTGGAAGTCCATCTCAGAAGCATATGAACTCTGTGAACCATAAGACCCTTTCTCAGTCCCATGTTTTTTCAACCCTTGGCTCTTTGACACTCGCCCACATATTCAACAAACCTTGGCGAAACTTTTCATCATTTTCCCTCAGACAACGCAATCGGAACAACTCGACTGGATCCATTTCAACATCAACGTTTCCCCTTTGTCCCACATGAACTTTTTTGGGGTGTTGAGGAATTTGAACCCGGCTGCAAACCCAAGGCACTCACGTCGTACCCAGGCCCGAAAGCTTCTTGGACAGCTTCACGCTGCTGAGTTTTGCTCCAGAAGGGATTCACAACATTTCTCATTTGTTCTGGAACCACAACAACACGTTACCTATGTAGAACCTTTCACAAACCTCAGAACCCTTCACAGTGGAGCCCTGGGGCACATCACAAGCATCAGAACCCTTCCCATTGGAGCCCTGAGGCACACTTTCACCAACACCAGAACCCTTCACGTTGGAGCCCTGTGACACATTTTCAACCCTGGCAAAGCCACGACCCTCAATCGCAACTTTTTTGTCTAGGTTCTATCCTACGAGACTCAGACCCTGACCCCTTCCCTCACCAGTAGCTCCCATAGAACCATGTTCATTCACAGCCCTTTTCATCCCTTTGTGGGTTCCCAGACTGCTGCGGTTCAGGCACCACAACCTTTTTGACACCAGGATTTTTTTCAACCCTTTGTTTCACCTCGAGGTTTTCATTACCCTTAAGGTTATTCTCAACCAACATGAGGGGATCATGAGGGGAAAACGACAACGGAGGTCCTAGAGGTCCAAGAGCATCCAACATGCCCCCACTAGTCACATTCCAGTGGTATTAGGCTCACTAGTTAAAACCTCCACAGACCCACCATTTTCAGACCGAATTGCATCTTCCAGCATTCGCTCCATCAGATCGTCAGCGCAGCCAGCAGCGTTCTCAGCGCTCACCGCAGCAGCTGCACGACTCTGCAAAGAGCACTCACATCGGCCAGCAAGCTCTCCATGTCAGTTCAGATCCGTTGGACTCATAACCCGAGGATCAACAACTGCAAAGCGCAGCTGCTGCTAGGCAAGACTTTTTCATCTCGCCCTTGAGCCATTTATGCAATGGCGTTGTGTCATCCTTGCGCAGTGGACATGCTATGGTTGGTGCATGCCACAACATCTCAACTTCTTTGCTTTAAAATTCCACAGCAGCTGGTGAAGTGCTCACTGAATCGCAGAAATAATACCAGGCTTAGTACTGAACACTCCACAGTCTCAGGCATAGCGACCAACATATGCACAGGGGTCAACATCTACTCATTGGCAATTTGTTGGTGTTTGCTGAAATTGTGATAAAATGGTTTACTACTTCGCTAGTAGCACAATGTGGTAAACCCAAAACCACCAACCATCCCCACAAATGACTATTCTTATGGATGGGATCCCCCCTATAGGTGTCTTATTGTTATTGGTTTGCCCATTTTTTCTAATGATCCATCAACTATCCATTAATCATCCACTATTCTTGGTTATACCTGCATGATTCACCATTGATTGACTCTCAATTATCCCCATCATAACAAACATCTATATAACTAAACCATTAACCATGAACCCCTCATGATGATTAACCATCAATGAACCATCAAAACAAACAATTAAGTAACAATCATTTTCCCTATTTATATACTTATCATGGTCCATATTTATGATCCATGAAAACTGTCCCTTCATCTGTGACTTAACATTTATTGGGTTCTGCGGAAAACTGGTCCCTGCGCACTGTGGTCCCGCCCAGGTGTCACGGCTGTTCCTGGCGACGCGATTTTCGGGTTGACAAAGATATTACACCATCGAGAGCAACAAATCATGACAAACAAACATAATGATATCAAATGTGTATATATATATATGTACGTATGTATAATAGTAATATAAATATAGAGTAAATATATATATATATAGATATATAATGCTTCAAATTTTGATATCTAAAAAAGAATACATATATATATATACGTATGTATAATAGTAATATATATATATATAGTAAATATATATATATATAATGCTTCAATTTTTGATATATAAAAAAGAATATATATATATATATACAACGTTTCAAATGTTAATTATATATTTGATTGGCGTAAACATGCATATACCGTTTTCGTCGAGTATGGAGTATTATGGTGGATTCTTGTAACAGGATAATCAAACAAATACAAGCAGTGAAGGTGACAATTGGTTCATACATGACAACCAACCCGTTGTTTTGAAGGATGATGAACCTGTGAACCCTGAAATGAGGTACGGATTGTCGGTTCTATCACATTGATGGACTTGGTAGCACAGGGATACTCAAACAAGACAAAAGAAGGACGCACTTGGCAATTACACAGCAACACAGGTATAGTAAAAATCCCAACTTTGGTGGTAAAAGAGGTTGCAGCACCGGTCAACAGAAAACGCGGATTGGGGCGTGTCCTCTAAGGTCAGGATGGATAATTCATACATGTTTGAAACCACCAAGCTAAAACGGGCTCGGCACTGCTTTGAGTCCAACCTTGCTGTGTGAAAATCGGCATCTTGGCTTATCCTGATCCAAAAATATCATAAACTGCTCTTCAACTCGGATCATCACAACCAAATCCGTGTGGAAAATAAGCACGTGCAACTAACAAACCTAGAGGGCAATGTTGCGATCAGAAATACTGGGTGCAATCAACGTCCATCACAACGTTGTTATAAGCCAATTATTTTACTTCGAGTGATCCCCATCCTGACAAAATATTTTCTGACATATCATCTGGAAATATGTCTTGCATATATATATATACATATACTCTGACATTCTTTTTGGCATATACTTTGACATTCTATCTCAAATTCTTTCTGACATTCTATCTGACATTTATTCTGACATACTTTCTGGCATATATTGTGACATTCTTTCTGGCATATATTCTTGACATTCTATCTGGCATCTGATCTGACATTCTTTCTAGCATTCATTCGATCTGCAACTATGTCTGGCATTCTCTTTGGCATGTATTCGGGTCCATGCGTGGCCCACAGCATCCGAAGCTGGCACAGGAGATCAAGACAACAAAGAGGCGGAGGAGGAGAAGGAGAAGGAGTTGCACCTTTGTTAAAATCTAGAGACCCTCACCTGGCAGGCGGGATTAAAAAACACAAACAGCTCAATTATAACTTGATACTTGGTAATATCTCCACCGCTCCATTCAACGCCTTCAACAAAAAGAAGCAATATATGGGAATGGGTCAAGACCTATTATTACCATTTCTAGGGGAATAAACATCCATAGATCCCAGCCATGGCTTAGGTGACTCAAATAGCCATATGTCAAAATCCATCCGAATCCCAGTGAAATGATGACATGATTTGATAATTACCAGTATATGAAGATGTTTTATATCATCAGCATTCAGCAAAGATGATTTGAAACAATGTCCAAAGGACATGTTCATCCCAGCAATCCCAGCATCATGGTCACCATGGTCGCCTCGCAGCCTTCTCCAAGGTTCTGATCTTCCGAAAGCTAATCTCCGTGAAGCGATTCGGCCTCGGAAGCAATTGTGTCCGAAACGTCTGTGGCGGCCCCTGTCTTTTTTGTGCCTGTCGTTTTGGGTAAGAAATGGACTTCCTCAAAATTGCAGCGGATTTTGGAAAGATAGGACATATCAGGAAAATCGTCTTCGAAATCATCCAATTCATCCAAAATCACCAAATTGTCCAACATCATCCCAAATCTCCAAAATCATCTTCTGACATTCCAAAATCATCCAACGGCCTCAAAAGACCCCTGTTTTCCCACTGTTTGCCAACTGGTTTTCTTCATTTGGATTTTGCCAACCCAAGCGGCAGCTGGTACCGTCCTGGCCCCAGGTGATCCGCCGCCGTCTTCTCCCGCGGCAAGGGCCTTGGCCATAGCTTAACCAAGTGGTACTGCGACAACTGCCATTGCCACTGCTGGGCCTATGTGCTGCAGGCGTCTGTCCTACTGGGGGCATACTGAAATGTACACGCAACGCAGCAGGAAAAAAAGGGGAAACGAAAAGCCGAGATCAACAGAAAGAAACGAAGGCGGAAAGGAAGCTAACAGAAACCGTCACAGGAAAGGTATAAAAGCAAGAAAGGAAAAAAGGAAGTCTCGGAAAAACAGTGAAGACCGAACAATAAATCCATGATGCACCATTCTTGACGTTCGCTGCTCACATGAAATCTATCAACAAACTTTAGTTGACAGGTTTGCCTTCGTTAGATAGGGTCGCCGTCATATTTTTGCAGGTTTTAACCCATAGCCCAATTTCAATATATCTCTTGTTTGGAATACTTTGGTGGTATCTCACCTAGTTATAAACCAACTTAAACTCATCTAGTCATAAACCAACTTAAGTTAAGTGGATTTGGCTGCCATGAAAAATGCAGGTCTAAATAACCATGGAAAAAAACGTTGGTTTTAAACTGCTATGTAAAGGGTAAGTTGGAGTTATTGTAGCCTGCGACTGGCTGGAACCATTATAAGCAGGTAGAATCTCCCATATGATTATAGGGTTTGCGTTAAGCCATTTTGTAACCCCTCCAAAAATTTACGGAACATCTACCTAGACCCTCAATAACACCATGCAAATGGGGTGTTACAACGAGATGATGGTATACGTTGGCAACACTTCATGGGAGAATTGAGGGTCTAGGCGGGGATATTTCAAAAGTATCACCACCCCGTCAGTATTACAATTAATCAATTATATAGGCCCCTTGGTACCTCAATGACTTAACCCATGCCCAAATGCAATGTTTTGACGATTAAAATTTCAATAGGCTTTACGTACTACGAGTACTTAGTGGTTCACCCCAGTTACAATTGGGGTAAGTGGGTCAGTCAAGTCATACGAGTAATTGGGGTTTAAAGGCACTTAGTGGGGTGAACCAGCAAGTATACGTAACAACCCCCAACTCGTTCATCATTGTTAATCAGCATGTTCCTTATTATTTCATAATTAAATCCCAATTGTTCATGGCTAAATCCACCAAGTATCTGGGTAAATGATCATGTTTCACCTTGAAAAGTCAACGGCCATTTGGGAATGATTTCCCTATAACTTTCGTTATTACCCTCTGGTAAACATACAAAAAGCTATTGAAAATGGCCATGGAAATAGTGAATTTACCCATTAAAAATAGTGATTTTCCATAGTCATGTTAGTTTACCAGAGGGCAACCATGTTTCCAGTGAAGGGGAAGAGTGAGGTCCGGATCCAAAGGATCCCTGAGGACACTGACCTGCCACCGCTACCTTCCTGCGACGACAGCAACAAAATGCCACCGACTCTGGAATAGTTGTACGAAAATCAATGCATTTACCTATATTAAATATTAAATAAGATTAATTATATGTTCATCATTACATAATTATATATATATGATTTTCTAAATATATATATATATCATTTTATTGTTGTTATTACTATATATTATAAACTAATATCATTATTAGTATTATATATATCTGAAATTAAATGTAGAATATTAGATATTGTATACTAAATACTAAATTTCAAATATTAAATATTACGCATTATATATTACATATCAAAGAAAATATAATATATATTATGTATATGTAAAATATGGGGATAGCAATCTCAACTATAATAATAATATTATATGGAAATACAAATCTCTATCATAACTATGTAATAGTGAACCAAGGGATTTCCATAAATGGAGGTACCCCAATAGTTGGATGGCTTATAATGGAAAATCCATGTAAAAATGGATTATTTCAAGGTACCACCATTTCAGGGATCTTCCATATATGTATATATACATACATATTACGGGTAAATCAAAATAATTAACTAACATGAAATCAGGCTGTATCAGGATGATTCCAGTCAGTTATAATTTACCCATATACATGGAAATATCAATCTCTATTGTAGATAGCTATAAAATCAATCAAGGGATATAAACAAGTAAAAATCTGTTTAAACCTATTTTACAAGCAAATCATTGGATATAAATTGAATTTTGTCCACAAAAAATATCCCGGCAAGAGAGTGTGGGTAGAGTAAAAGGATCATGTATCATAATGTTGATGGTAATGTTGATGTTGATGATGATGTTGACGGTGATGTTGATGTTGATGATTGTGATGATGATAAGGGTGATAATGTTGATGATGGTGATGTTGACGATGATGATGATGATGAAGATGATGAAGATGATGATGGGGATGGGGATGACGACGATGATGATGATGATGATGAAGATGATGATGAAGATGATGATGGGGATGGGGATGACGACGATGATGATGATGGTGATGATGGTGATGATATCTGATGATGATGATGATGATCATGATGATGATGATGACGATGTGGATGTTGAGGAGGAGGAGGAAGATGATGATGTTGAGGATGATGATGTGGAGGAGGAAAATCGATCCCAAGACCGGGAAGCACACTTTGCGCAGTCGAAATGTACACGGACATTTCACAAGAGCCATTTTGTGTCGAAATTTACAGGACAAGTGCCGTACGCAAATCCCGGGGCAAGCATTTTGTGCGAGCCTGCGCAGCCGAAATGCACATGGACATGTCACAAGAGGCATTTTGTGCGAAATTTACAGGGAAAATATGGGAAAATGCCGTACGCGTATCCCGCGACATCCATTTTGTGCGAGCCTGCGCAGTCGAAATACACATGGACAGGTCACAAGAGGCATTTTGTGCGTTAATTTACCGGAAAATGCCGGACGCGACCGATACCACCTCGATTGAACACCGGGCCTTAACACTTACCGTAAGAACCCTTCAGGGTGGCCACAATGTTTGGGGAATCGTCATAAACGTATATTCATGACAGGTCTTACGTCCTCAGGGTATCTGGATGGGTGGACTGGTTTCATCTTGTTGCAATGCTTTTACAATGGGAACATGTCTCCGGCGTGCCACACGTCCCTGATCTGCAAGAAATACACCCACAAATGGGTGAAGCAAGAAACAAGTGGCTCACGTCACCAACTAGCACGGAAACTAAACCGCTATTATCATTGATTTGTGTGTATGCTTGGTTATGGGGATGCAGCCAGTAATGCAGTGAAGACTCTGGCACTGAATCCCGAAGCTGGTCCAGGGCTACAGGTCATCCACCAAATTCATCATCATGCAGGACAATTGTGGGTATTCGACTCTCACCAAACGTTGGTCTGTGTTGTTAGAAAGGTCCCAACATCTTGGGGCACACATGCCCATAGCACCACTGGTAAGATGATTGTCTGACCAAGAACACCTGAGAAAAACTAATACCAACGAAAACCGTGTTGCTTCGTGAGCTACTAATTTTCCTGGTTGGAACATACTAAAGTTACATAAACATTTATAAACCATGAAAAATCCCCTTAGTCACTGGATTGGTTTAAGGAAAAATCTATAGGAAACCAGATATTTCCCATGTTTCATGTGGGTCCGTCCTTGGGCTTTGAAATGGTCCATTCCGGCGTCGTGTGCTCCGTCGAGCCTGGGGGGAACAAGTTAATCTATGGTTAATCTATGGTTGATCTTTGTTTGATCTATGGTAAATCTATGGTTAATCTATGGTTGATCTATGGTTAATCTATGGTTGATCTATGGTTGATCTTTGTTTGATCTACGGTTAATCTATGGTTAATCTATGCTTGATCTATGATTAATCTATGGTTAATCTATGGTTAATCTATGGTTAATCTATGGTTGATCTATGGTTGATCTATGGTTGATCTATGGTTGGTCTATGGTTGATCTATGGTTGATCTATGGTTGATCTATGGTTGATCTATCTTTAATCTATGGTTGATCTACAATTGATATATGGTTCATCTATGGTGAATCTATGTTTGATCTATGGTTAATCTATGGTTGATCTATGGTTGTTCTATGGTTGATCTATGGTTGATCTATGGTTGATCTATGGTTGATCTATGGTTGATCTATGGTTAATCTATGGTTAATCTATGGTTGATCTATGGTTGATCTATGGTTGATCTATGGTTGGTCTATGGTTGATCTATGGTTGATCTATGGTTGATCTATGGTTGATCTATCTTTAATCTATGGTTGATCTACAATTGATATATGGTTCATCTATGGTGAATCTATGTTTGATCTATGGTTAATCTATGGTTGATCTATGGTTGTTCTATGGTTGATCTATGGTTGATCTATGGTTGATCTATGGTTGATCTATGGTTGATCTATGGTTAATCTATGGTTAATCTATGGTTGATCTATGGTTGATCTATGGTTGATCTATGGCTGGTCTATGGTTGATCTATGGTTGATCTATGGTTGATCTATGGTTGATCTATGGTTAATCTATGGTTGATCTACAATTGATCTATGGTTAATCTATGGTGTATTTTTATGGTAACTTATGGGTAATCGATGGTTAATCTATGGTTAAACTATGGTTGATCTATGCTTAATCTATGGTTCTCTATGGTTGATCTTGGTTCATCTATGGTTATCTATGGTTGATCTATCTTGGTATCTATGGTTGATTATGGTTGATCTATGTTTGATCAAGGTTATCTATGGTTGATCTTTGTGAATCTATGGTTGATCTATGTTGATCTATGGTTGATCTATGATTGATCTATGGTTCATCTATGGTTGATATATATTGTTCTATGGTTAATCTATGGTTAATCTATGATTAATCTATGGTTAATCTATGGTTGATCTATGGTTAATCTATGGTTAATCTATGGTTGATCTATGGTTGATCTATGGTTGGTCTATGGTTGGTCTATGGTTGATCTATGGTTGATCTATGGTTAATCTATGGTTGATCTATGATTAATATAATATGGTTAATCTATGGTTAATCTATGGTTAATCTATGGTTGATCTACGGTTCATTTATGGTTGATCTATAGTTAATCTATGGTTAATCTATGGTTAATCAATGGTTAATCTATGGTTAATCTATGGTCATTTTTATTGTTATTTTTATGGTAACCTATGGTTAATCTATGGTTAATCTATGATTAATCTATGGTTAATCTATGGTTGATCTATGGTTAATCTATGGTTAATCTATGGTTGATCTATGGTTGATCTATGGTTGGTCTATGGTTGGTCTATGGTTGATCTATGGTTGATCTATGGTTAATCTATGGTTGATCTATGATTAATATAATATGGTTAATCTATGGTTAATCTATGGTTAATCTATGGTTGATCTACGGTTCATTTATGGTTGATCTATAGTTAATCTATGGTTAATCTATGGTCAACCAATGGTTAATCTATGGTTAATCTATGGTCATTTTTATTGTTATTTTTATGGTAACCTATGGTTAATCTATGGTTAATCTATGGTTAATCTATGGTTAAACTATGGTTGATCTATGCTTAATCTATGGTTCATCTATGGTTGATCTATGGTTCATCTATGGTTAATCTATGGTTCATCTATGGTTGATCTCTAGTTTATCTATGGTTGCTCTATGGTTGACCTATGGTTGATCTATGGTTGATCTATGGTTGATCTATGGTTGATATATGGTTAATCTATGGTTAATCGATGGTTAATCTATGGTTGATCTATGCTTAATCTATGGTTCATCTATGGTTGATCTATGGTTCATCTATGGTTGATCTATGGTTCATCTATGGTTAATCTATGCTTAATCTATGGTTAATCTATGGTTAACCTATGGTATACCTATGGCTAATTTATGAGATATATGGTTGTTCTATGGTTGATCTATGGTTGGTCTATGGTTGATCTATGGTTGATCTATGGTTGATCTATGGTTGATCTATGGTTAATCTATGGTTGATCTATGGTTGATCTATGGTTGGTCTATGGTTAATCTATGGTTGATCTATGGTTGATCTATGGTTGACCTATGGTTGATCTATGGTTAATATAATATGGTTAATCTATGGTTAATCTATGGTCATTTTTATGGTCATTTTTATGGTTATTTTTTATGGTTAATCTATGGTTAATCTATGATTTATCTATGGTTAATCTTTTGTTAATTTGTGCTTAACCTATCGTTAATCTATGGCTAATAATTGTGAATAATGGAGGGTGTCCTAAATTTAATCCCCAAACCATAGGTTTCAATACGAAAAAACTGGTCTAATTTTGGATGATTTGGGTGTAGCCCTATATTCGAAAACCTCCATATTATCGTGTCATAGAGATCAGATTCAACCCCATATCATAGTGAGAAGATGTCCACAGACCATATGGATCCATATGTGGATGGTTTTTCACGGGTATTTGAAGACATGTTTTGAGAAAAAATTGTTGGAATATGGTTGGACTACAACCTCCAACGAGTTTGGAGACGATGGCATCACTGAGAAACCCTGCGCACTCCAGTCTGATAGCTGAGACTGTGCTCATAGTAATGCCTGCGGGACAGGGGGGGCTCACAAAACATCACAAAACCAGTTTATGATGATTCAAGATTATTTCTTTTCTGCATTTTTTAGGATCGCAAATCATTGGAAGTAGTGAAGTAGTTGTGAGGCTTGAAAAATCTTGAGCCGCATCTCCTACAAACCACTGCGGGGCACAGTGGTGTGTGCATTTACCGCGGTTACACCGCGGTCAATCAGTGGGATATAACCCCATTTCAAAAGGCTAAGTAGGGAGAGTCCAGTCAGAACTACCCCCGTTTCAGCACAGTTTCGCACATGGTTTGTCCATCGACCGTCGTGGTATTCAACTTAAATTGAATTCAAAAAATCCAGCTGGGTCCAACTGCTTAAATTGGGACATGAGGCGCCAATGTGTTGATGCAAAGGGCTTGGGGCTTTGAACACAAATCCACCAGCACGATTCGTACCCTCTGGTAATTTAACATAGCTATTGAAATGGCCATTTATAGTGGATTTTCCCATAAAAAATAGTGATTTTCCATAGCTATGTTAGTTTACCAGAGGGTATCCCCCAACGAGTCCGACTCATCCACCAAGCGCCCCTACCCTGGGCCCGGGTTCTTCAAGCCCGGCAGGGCCCTTTCTGCCACCTTCCGCCTGTCCTGAGACGAAGTCGAGATGGGTAGGGGGAGAGAAGTTGTCCGAAAACCTGAGAGGGAAGTGATAGTACCTAGATGTACCTATAGACTCCCAAAAAAAAACACAAAAAAAGGGGAAAACATCTAAGATCATCTAAGATTATGAGGGAAAATATCATATTTTTTTTTAATGTTTATGGATACTTAGAGGGTCCCAGGGTCTAGTTCATGGTTACAAACCAACGATGGATCCCATGAATATCATATCCAACTGGGTACCATACATGCCATTCCCCATTCAATTTAGAGTGAATTTTGCTGACAGTCACCAAACAAAACGGCTAGAAATGATTGGACAGACTTGGAATATATGGCTTTCATGACATTCCCCAGTTGTTGATTGGACTATATGGGGAAAAAAGGTCAACAACAAATCAACAAATGGACCAGACTTGGTCAAACTTGCGATCATCCAACATTCCTGATGTCTGAAGGCTACCAGAAAGTACTTGGAGAATCACCCCCCAATAAAACCTATTTTGTGACTGGTTGGCTATATGTGTATATTATAGATTGGATAAGTTATCGGATAGCTACTACAGCTATCAATGCTAGTTAACAGGTTAACATATAGATATTTATATATAATATGTATATTAATATACATACATATAATCACTCCTAACTTAATATATCGGATAACCTCAGGGATTGTGGAGTAGGATTACGCGCAAACCACTATTTCTGGGTGGCTTGTCTGGGCTCGGAAAATTGGCTACCCATGGCTACCCCTTTTTCAGACACCCAAACATCAAACTGTTGGTAAACCTTTAGTTACTTTAGTTATAACCTCACTAGAATCCATTAGTACTTAACCTTTGATCCGATGAATCCCTTTTGATGGATATCATAATTATCTTAATCAACCCGTTAATCCCACTTTTATACGTTTACTCATTTAATATCATTTAATTACATCCTCACTAGATACCAATTGAAAAAATAGCAACGAAGCAATATCCCCCAATGATATCCCCAATATTAGTGTGGGATAGGTCAACTATTTATGATGCCGCCGAACATGGAAGCCCCGCTCCTCATAGGGCATCAAGACCTGCTTCACTCGCGAACTCCTGACGAGCTGTTGAACCCCCAGTTTCTCCTAGAATCATTGGCGAATCTTGAAAAAGGCTTGCGCTGATGGCCACAATTTGGACTCATGTATAAGATGTTGTAACATGTTGTAACCATCAACAATGGATTGTCTCAAATCTGAGGACATCTGAGGACTAGAAATTTGATCCTAGGATCATCTCCGTCCTCTGAAACAGAAACCAGCCACCAGGCCCCAGTTTCGAATGGGGGAGGTTCGTTGCATTCACAGGGTGACCTGTTGGGTTTATGATAGTTATAACATGTTATAACATGTTACACAACATGTTATAACATGTTACACAACATGTTATAACATGTTGTAACATGTTAAAATATGTTATAACATGTTATAACTACATATATATATATAATTATATATACACATATTAGATGGGATTGTAACCCTATAATTAACTAGTAAGGCTCACCTCCTAGGGTCCTAGAGATTTGATGACATCAACACTGCGTTGCCCGGGTTGCCCGAGTCCTGGTGAGCCATCCAGATGGAATCTCCTTGAAATCATCCAGAAATTTCTGGATCATAATGGATGATGATCCGAATCTGAACTTCTCACAACTCACCCAGAAATCATCCGTGAACCACGGGGCACTACAGCACTTCGCAACTGGAACCCTGGTTCACTTGGCAACTGATTCAAGGCAGCAAAGCGCCGCAGCTGCGCAGTTTGCTGCTGCTGCCTCATATCTCCGCGTGGTGGTCGGAAAGTCTCGCTCCACTGGATAG
Source organism: Cladocopium goreaui (assembly GCA_947184155.2). NCBI lineage: Eukaryota > Dinophyceae > Suessiales > Symbiodiniaceae > Cladocopium > Cladocopium goreaui. The sequence goes on along the minus strand of CAMXCT020006644.1, from coordinate 116,587 downwards.
TGGCCAGGCCTTGTGTCGGTGCATGTGGTCTATGGGTTGTTGATCTAAATGTTTCAAACGACCCTGCAAAATAGCCAAACAAAAATGGGAAGAAGTAATATCTGGGGTAAAACACGATTTGTAAGGATACTTGGAGGGTCTAGGAATATATAGTATTGGTAATTGGCCACCCTCCCCAAAAAATAAAAATAAACCGGATCCTGAAAATTGGCGAAGTGTCTGTGTAGTTTTGTAGCAAGGGCGTCATCTTTGAGTATCTTTGTTGTACTGTTGTACTTCAAGAATTCCCATGAATTCTGTACGAGTTTTGAGGGTCAAGAAGTGGAAAAAATCTCACCCCCCCACGGGCTAATCCCCTGTGAGCTTCTCACGCCAAGTGATCTGCGGAAGTTTGGGTCCTGTCGGTCCCGGGGCCCACTGGATACCAGAGATGTCTTTGAGAACATCATGAGGGCATCTACAACAACTCCTTAGGAGAAACTGCTGTTCCATCATTCGCCTGGAGATACCCGACACCATCGAGCAGTTTGGTGCTTTGGCCAGTTTATTTCCTCCAAACATGCACTTTGACTCATCTTGAAGGGACAGCAATGTCTACTTCACATCGAAGTGACGACAAGTTGCCAGTGACCAGATCATCTCAAACCAGTGGGGTTTTCCCTTCTCAAGCTTCATTGCCCATTTGCATCGAGGGTGGCGATGTCGCGAAATCTAACTTCTACCTACTTCACCAAAAAATATAATGATCATAATAAACATAGAACCTAATCATTATCATTACTATATTACTATTATTATTGTGTTGATATTTATTACATAACTTAACTAATACATAACTATTATGCTAACATTAAAAAGAAAACAATTGCAAAAACTCACCCATCTAGTGCCTCCAATCTGTCATCCCCCCATTTCTTCAAAGGCGCCATCTCCAACCTCCCATCTTTCCTCGGGAGTGGACGCCCAAGTTCTTCCTCCACGCCCGTTTTGGAGATGGTGAAGACCGGTAGATTCCTGGATCTCCAGAATCAGCGACCCGGACCGGTCTCATCATTTTTGTCTAAAAAATCCCCAGAATGATGTTGGGAAAATCATGGAATATCAATCTGGTTGGTGGTTTCAACCTACCCCTTCCGAAAAATATGAGTTCGTCAGTTGGAATGACGACATTCCCAATATATGGAAAAATAATCCATTCATGTTCCAAACCACCAACCAGTCAATGAAGAATTCTCCAGCAAGCCATGTTTGATGACAAGATTTCTTCCATGTTTTAATATGTTTCAATTTCTGGTAATTTAACATAGCTATGGAAAATCACCATTTTTTAAGGGAAAATCCACTATAAATGGCCATTTTCAATAGTTATGTTAAATTACCAGAGGGTATGTTGAATTATTCCAATGGAGAATGAACATGCAGTAGCGCCCCCAAAGACCTGAGGAGCTAGCCGATGTGTGGAGAAGTTTCCAAGGTACGTCCGGAGCTCCAAGTGATTTGGATACTCGGACCTCGTTGGGTCAGCGATCTACGCCCGGCAGCGGCTACTAAAGGTTAGCCTATGGCTGGGTTACCCTCTGGTTATGTCAAAATAGCTATTGAAAATGGCCATAGAAATAGTGAGTTTTCCCATTAATAGCATGGTGATTTTCCATAGTTATGTTAATTTACCAGAGGGTTACCATGAAATTTGAAGTGTCCATAAGTTGGGATAATTGGGATAAAAGCCCGACAAAAACTATGGTTTCCAAGTAAGAAGTCTGATGCTAAATGATCGATATGGAAACGGAATTGATCCAACGGAGTGAACACTTGTCTACTGGTTGGTTGAGAACGGGAATCTCCGTGAAAATGGATTGCGATATTCCCCAATATCTGATACAACCTCACCCATCATCAATCATCATTTATATATCAGTTTTATTATCTCATATTCACTTCTATCTTCATATTGTTTGATGGTTAACATCCCTATTGAATCAAATGAAACATAGAAGCAACTAGTCAATAACCATTGGAGGTTTCCAAAGTCATGAAGGGACCCCTAAATCATCCATGTTTGTTTGGGATTTTCCATGAAATAAAACAACCAGCATCAACCAGTGATCCTCCAATGATGGGAACATATGGGAACCCATGGGTTCCACTCCCATTGAAGCATCAACACTGAGGTGAAGGCTCTAAGTTCATGGCGCCCGCTTCAAGCGCGGTGTTCAGAGTCGCCCGCAATAAAGCGCGTCCGCTGTGAAAAACACTGCCCGCTGAGTGGAAGTGATGGAAGTGATATACATCTCACAGAGAAGAGCTAGTGGCAAGAAATATCAAGACATTATCAAGACTTAAGTGAGGATTCTAAGCTCCTCAAATTGATGATGTGATTGTCATCTGACACGTGTTGAAGACATTTAAAATACCTGCGAAAAATATTAACGCTCTTAACGTACGCCTGTAGATTGATTAATCAGGTAGAGTGTCCCCACATGATGCTGAAGCAGAAACTTGTTGCAAAAACAAACACAAACTTTGACTCCAAATCAAGCTGCAGCGAAGAAGTGGTCCAGCAATCCCATTCCCCGATTCGAACACCCCCGAGAAACCATGGTGGATCTAGGGGAGTGGAAAACATCTTGGGACCATATGGGGGTGTTGAATATTAGGGGGATGGCTCGGGCGGGATTAGAATGGATACAGCTTATACGATGCTCATACAACCTCCAAATTCGGCTTTCGAAATATATAACCCGTCCTAATCGGGGCCCTTTCAATTGGGCCCTCATGATAAACCGGGCGCGTCACCATGAATTGTGGCAAAGCCCGGCAAAGCCCCATTTTTGCTGGCGAAATTCAAAAGACACAATTCAAACACAATCATCCCTTAGAACATGGCCATAAATATAAACAATTACTCTAAAGATTGGGCGTGTCCCGCCACACCAACAGCTCAAATATCCCAACAACACATCCCAACCATCCAATCATGAGCATTCATGAGCATTCATGCAGCTATAGCTGGAGGTTTCCTAAAATGGGGATGTCCCGAAATGAAACCCATGGTTTTTTTTGGGACCCCCACTTTAAGAAACCCCCAGATCTTCAAGCAATTCTGGAAAATCACCCAGTTCGAACACGTTGGCCGAGGATCATGGAGTATCAAACCAGGGGCCCGGGATCTTCCGGTTCGAAACATGCACAAGTCTTCAGGGAGAAATAAGAACCACCTGAACCCTCCGTTTGTACCCCCCCCAAAAATGGTGAAGTACTAAGATTGTGGGGCAAAACACCATTTTTTCCTGGACAATTCCCATTTTGCACTATATAGATAGCGTTGGACAATCCCTCATTTACAACTGATTTTCCCATTCAAACTATTCAAACCTCCATTTATGGTGGATTTTCATATTTTCCATTGCCATGGTTGAAATTACCGAAAAGATACTAAGAGAATACTAAGAGGATTTCTGGCTGCCTGCCAGCTGCGCTCCCGTTTTGCTCGAAGTTTGAGCTGCTGAAGAGTGACGTAAAGAATCGATTCCCCACGCGCTTCCTGGGTATGAAAACCACCGCAGGCCGCGCGTTGAAGGCAGGGCAGTGGCCGCTTGTGGGATGGCTGTGATCAGAATCCTGTGATGCCCAAGTTGCTATGGCAAATATGAGAGGCATTGATAGGACATGAATTAGGATCCGCTCTAACACAATTTTCTTTACGTATGTTTGGACATTATATTTATACGTATATTTGGACATTATTTGGACACTATGATTTTTGGTTATGAACTTTGAATCAGTGATTTCTCCAATCAGCTGCAACACCTGGTAGCTCACGCAGCCCTCAAGCCATGCTAGAGTCACTGTCAGCAACCTGGACCCGGTGTTGCGGTCAGAGGGGCCTAGACCCTCAATTGACCTATGAACATGAGTTGAACATGTGTATTTTACCCCATAAGTTCAATCTTGTTGCATGCTTTTACCAAGTCCATGGATACTTTGAGTGTCTTGCGAGATTGAACAGCCCTCCCTGAAATTTACCCGGTAAACGTTTACATAACTATGGAAAGATCCACCATGTTCAATGGGTAAATCAGCTATTTCTGCCATTTTCAACAGCTTTTTGTATGTTTACCAAAGGCTACCAGCCAATGATCAATCTCGATCCCATCCACAGGAAGGCCCCCCAGTTACAAGTTGGTTTGTAAACCGATCGATTCCTAGATGTATCCACCAACCCTGGTTTTTATCAGTGATAATCCAAGTTAACGATGATAAATCCAATACCAATCACCATTCCCAGCCAAAGGAAACTGGGTCAAAAAAAATGTTGCAATTGAGATACCTAAGTACTCAGCAAAAATAGTGGGACATTGCATCTGTAATTTTGCCGATGAAATCTTGTTTTAAGATTGGGAATGTATTGTCAAGTTAAAGTTACCACTATTTTTCGAATGATTTCACGATTCTATCGTTTGGGTGCGTGATGCTACAGTCTAAAGCCTGTAAATGTGGTTAAAGCCAATAGTAAACCATCCCCAACATCACAAATGGGTGGGCTTTCAACCATCGATCCATAGGGGTGCAAGTCCTGGAAGTCGATTTGTTTTCCCTGTTATGCCCTAAATCCTTAATATGATTAATCCTCCTCCTCCATATGGGTGGTTTAAAAAAATGCATATCATTGTTTTAATGATTTTTAATGTGGGTAAAACCAAAAAAAATAATAAACCATCCCCCAGTCATTGCCATTTTTATAGGTGGTATAAAATTACCATTCCCAGTCATGGGTGGTTTATGGCATTGTCTTACCCACATTAGATCCTATTAAATCCCATTAGATCCTATTAAATCACCACTTTTCATGGTGACATCCCATGAAAAAACCCATTAAACATGAATGATACTCCTCCAATAGTCATAATCTGATACTTAAATGGTATCCTCCCAATTAGTCACAGCCGTAGACGGGCTTTATTCATCCAGGGTTGACATTGATCCTCCATTCCGTTGTCGAGCTACCAGTCTGAGTCGTTCCACTCGTCGCACGGAGTCCTGGTCTATGTCGAGGTCACTTTCCACGGAGTGGTGAAGGCCCATCATGTCGATTCCGAAGAGGGAAGCACCTGTCGACACGGGGCAAGGCACTAAAAAGGGGCTTGCTTTAAGGGAACATCTTAAGCGGAAACCGTGGTTTTCCCCAAATATATAGGGGTTTTCTTGGTTAAAGACATAATAAATAAACCAATCCAATGAAGGGTACAAGACCACTGGAAAATTATGTATCACATTACCCTCGAACAATCCGACCAGTGGCAAATCCCTTGAAGCTGCAACATACTGCAACTCAATCATCTACAAAATAGAGTATTTACCTTTTTCACAGAAAAACATGTTTATCAGAGGCTACATGGAAAACACTTCATCTATAAACCTTAAACCTCCCTAAGTTTGCAGCTCTTCATCACCACTTTCTGAGTGTTCAAACTCCAGCGTCCTCCAGGGCTATTGTGTTGATCTCAAGTCTCGTACCCCAAAATCTGAAGGGCATCCGCTTGGACGGTTCCCGAAAGTTTCTTCCTTTGGGATAGTGGGAAGGTTTTCTCGGCCCGGATTTAGCCCGGAAAGGACGGTGAGCTTCAATGGTTCCATGGTTTTCCAAACGTTCCGTCATCGAAAGAATTCTTTTTCGTCTATCCTGTGGTAATCAAAGGCGGCTGGAAAATCACGGAAAATCCCCCAATAACCCATAGGATCCATGTATGCTATATATGGTGACATGGATCCCATCAATATACCCCCTTTATGTTAGCATATATACCAGCACCATGGATCCTATGGGATAATGGAGGTTTGAATGGCAAAAGAATCCAAAAACATCAGGGATTTCCAGCAAGCCGCTGTTAACCGGAGAGGATTGTCGATGTCCCCTGCCGATTTTGGAGTCATTGAGGGCCCCCCAGTGCCTAAGCGAAGCCAACAGTTGGGCTGCTCTTTTGGAGGAGCCTCCTGGCTCAAGCCACCAGCAAAGGACTTGATCCATGCCAAAAACTAGGGCTTAGGTCAGGAAGATTCAGGAAGTATGATTACTGTATGCTGTGGAGTCCCAGAAAAATCGGAGAATCAGCCCAGCAGTTGGGTGATTGAAGCTTCTGAATTCAGCCCTGGGTATAGTCCCTAACCTAAGGACGAATCAGTGACCAGAGGTCACCATCAAATTCCCTTCCAACCGACATGATCCATACACACGTCCCATCTTCGCCTCGAGAATATCCCAGACATCGTCTTTTCCAGCCCCTGCAACATCAGGAAGTGGAGACAATTCTACGTCGAATCATGGAAAAAAGGATCATTGAATTAATGAGATAGAACTACCTAGACTCTTTAAGTACCCTTACAAATGCTGTTTTACCCAATAATCAATAGTTAATCTTGGTACACTTACATTTTTTGTTTTTTTGGAACATACATCATACATTTGTAGTTGCTCACAGTTGGTTTGCTTGAGGGGAAATCGATAATTGAAGATAGCATACATGGACAATCTGGTAAATAATACATGTATATATATACATAGTTCTATTATGTGGATAATGTGACCAACTGAAAAATCGACCGTTTGTACATGTAGTACATGATTGTGGATTGAGAACGGAGGATCCTTGAGAAGCAAAGTCAGCTTTTCCTGGGGTGTATTGCACCTTTATTCATCAGCAATAACTTTTGCACAAGTACTGTGTGACTGCCAATCTCAGTCTTTACATAAGTGATTTCATATGATACTGTTACTGAATTGGTACCCCCTAACAGCCTAGCGGTTTCTTAATCCAGGGTTGACATTAAAGAGGGTGTTTCTTATCCAAGCAACCATGGTGGTGGGTGACCTGCTGGTTCCCTGCACCTGAATCTTCTTGTCTGCCAAGAATGATATCCTGGAAAGACTTCGGTCGCGGGGTCCAAGTTGGATATCCTTTGAAAAATAGGGCAGGAAAAAAACCCGCGCCTCATTTTGAAGTACTGGGCCACAATGATTAGAGCTACCCTCTGGTTATGTCAAAATCACTAGTTTGAACATGGCCATAGATTAGAAAGTTCGTTGATTTACCCAGCTATAAAATGCTGGATCTTTCCATCGTTTTCCGTTGATTTACCGAAGCAACCAACATGGCGAACGCCAATCAGCGGCGCTGATTTCTTCTCTGGGGGATCATCCCACATCATCCTACTGGATGTAACTGGTTAGTACCTATATTTATAACCCTGGTAAACATACAAGAAACTATTGAAGCCATGGCCGTTTAGTTCGTTGATTTAGCCATTAAAAATTGTTATTTTCCATAGTTATGTAAACGTTTACCAGAGGGTATATATATATATAATACATGGGATAAACCCACTAAATGGAGACTTACTAATTCACCAGGGTTATGAAAAACAAAAAACGATTCGTGGGATGATTCTCCAAGTATATTCCCATAAAGGCTCACAAGAAATTGAGTCACTATTTCCCATAGGATCCATGGTGCTGGTATATATGCTAACATAAAGGGGGTATATTGATGGTAAATGTTACCATATATACCATACATGAATCCTATGGGTTTGGATACTCCTGCAGGTGTCAGTGTGAGTGAGATACCCACCGTCTCCAAGGTTTCCAAGGTCTCCAAGCACTTAAGGCTCGAACTGAACTGAGCATAGTTTGATTCTACTGGGCATGTCCGGCAATGGGCTATATATACCGTAAACACATGCCATTTATTTCAACATGGAACATGGTAATTCAGCAGTGGATTTATGAGATGTTCAATTCTTTTCCTCTGATTTTCAGACAACACCCACCTCTGATTTTCACAGAAATCATAGGATTGAATTTGAGACATCTTCCGAACCAGATCCATGGAATGGATGGAATGGTTCCTGAATTTGTTTTGGGCACCTCTCAGACTCTCAGCTTCATAATTCTCATAGTTAAATGGTGAAACCTGGGTTTCTTGCCTCAAATCACTGTTTTTTTATCATCCCTTGCCTCACGGATAACGATCATCCCCAACGTACAAAGGGTTTAGGGTTTGTGGTTTTCTCTCCCAACTGGGGATATCCAGCTATGTAACTGGGAATAATATGATTATGGATATTACCACTAACTGGAACCGCACTCCAGTTATGGGGTAAATAACCCCATCATATGTATATATATATATAAACATAAATACAGATATAGATATAGATATAAATATGTATATATATATATAATCAGCAAACCAACACGGGTAGATTGCAGCCACTGGGGCAGCGGACCATGATGCTCCTGAGCTGAGAGACCTGGCGGAGCTGTTGGGCGCGCCACCAAGGTCTTGGGGATGAAGAGTTTCAAAGATATGGATACATACATACATACATGCATACATACAATACATTACATTACATTACATGACATTACATTACATTACATGACATTACATTACATTACATCACACTACACTACATTAC